>OX451219.1:3004919-3532357 GCA_949628195.1 Phasia obesa
TATACATGCATATACATACATAAGCACACATATGCACAACATGCAGGAATGAAAATTAAAAAAAAACACTATGAACTGGAGTTACTTGCATATAAAAAAAATTATTTTTTAAACGTTTAAAAAATAATAATAATATGTTGTTTTAAAAATTATACGAGGTCGGTTCAAAAAAAATTTGGAAACAAGAGAAAAATAAATAAAATATAAATGTGAGTCTGTACAAGAAATATTTATTGAATTTTGTTGTTAGTGCTGCTAGATAGAACGATATGGAAAATACAATTTTTTAAATTTTTATTTGTGTCTGCGTCTGTGTCCTCATCATGCAAACAATCGAGAATATATTTTAATAAAATCTTGTAGAGAGGTACTTTAATACCTTTGTTTAAACATAGGATACTTTTATCTCATACATATATCACATCTATAGAGATAAAAATCCAAATGTTCACAGTTTTACAGATTTAAATAATTTGGCACCACCTTTTCTTTTTCTAAGTGAGCAATTTCCGACACAATTTACACAACTCTGCAACAATAGCATTTTATATAAAACTTAACCCCCGTCTGCATTTGTCAATAACAAGTCTTAACGAAATTCAAACTTCATATTAAAAAACAGCATTAAGAATAATGTTTGCCTTTTGTTAATGACTAATGGAGACATAACTCTCGTTGCAAAATAATGAGTAATTACCAACAGATGGATACCTCTCTTTAAAGAAAATATATAAACTACATCTGCAGCACTATGGTGTGGATTTGTTTCGATGATGATGACGTCACGCATACTGCTAGGCTATACATATAATAAAACTGCAACAGGACCTTTTCTGAAATATTTTTATCTGTCCGTCTGTCTCTGTTTGCATCACGTAAAAACTACTCGGTTCAAATATAGGATACTTTTTCCGCAATAATTATTACTATAGAAAATAGAAAAAATGTAGTCAAAGTACACAATTTTACCGATTTAAAGGCACTGCAAACTTAGCAGCACCTTTTTTCTATCAGCGGGATATTTTAAAAACTATTTAATTATTTAAGAAACTCTACAATAATTTTAGAATTCTATTTAAATTTTAGCATTTTATCCAGGGTTGGGTACTTCTATATAAAGAAAATAAAGTGAGAGTCTGACGACTGTTTACCTCAAGTCTCTCTGCGTGACTATTGTCCATCGATCTTACATTAAGTCCCTTTGCTTGACTCTTGTCAATCGATCGTGCAGAATTCGTGTTGCAAAACCAGCTGTGAAGCAGCTGAAGTAAACCACATGTTGCTCAAATCCTATACAATATTTATAAGTGTGAAAGCTTAAGTTTTCGTTTGCTTTTTTTTTTTGTTGCTATATATTATACGTGACCAGTAGATCTCGGAGGTTAATAACCCCCTGGGAGGGCGATTTTAAAATTGTTTTTAGGTTGATAGGGTTTTTCCACTTTTTCTACTTTGTATTAAATGCCACTGGCTTACTTGGAACCAGGAGCGGTCAATAGGCTCCTTAGGGGGGCGGAGGGCAACAGAAGCCGAGTTGTGGGACGGCCAGAGCCCCCTTTTAGTATTAGGACAATATTCGATTTTGTCTTTCTTTTCTGCCGTTATTGATTCGATTATGGTCACACATCAAATACCATTTTTTAACACCAATGAAACTCAGCAGCGATAACAAGAGTTAGCGGAGGATGTGTCAATAAAGGGGTCTTTAAGTTTTAAGCCTTTATTTGCTTTGATAAGATCATTGTAGGGCTAATGAATGTAGAATGGTGACATAAGGGGGGTTGGAGTGCGGTAAAACGATAATCACCGTGGTGAAGGGTATATAAGATTCGGCACAGCCGAATATAGCTAAATTACTTGTTTTTTTTTTTTTATTAAAATTAAACCAAAACCTTTTGCCTCACAAATTACATGAAAATAACATCTTACGGAGACATGTAAGCCTATTCGCAACCTCCTGACTGTAAACCTGACCGAATCTTAGATCTTGATGCCAATGAAAGACCCAAAAGCTTATGCCTGCTAAGGACTTCTGAAAGGCATCCCTACTACATCTTTTCCCGCTTGTCATACATGTCTAGTAATGGTTTATGAGTTTGTTAATGTGTTTTATTTTTTATTAAATTATAAAATAAATATTTGATTAACAGCAACACTTTTGCAGATCCGCAGACAAGCGAATTTTGGTTTAAGTGTGCTAGTGTGTATTTATTAAGTGCTTATGTGTACCACACCTTTTAATATACATTTTTGTTGTAGTTGTGTTATAACAATTTATTTAAAAATTTATATTTTTTTTAATGTTTTCGCTTTAAGTAACTTACATTGGTCATTTTTTTACATACGAAGATGTAAAATTTTTCCAATTTTGAAGACACAATTGTCATGAGTATAAGAATAATTATAAATTTTTATTATAAATTTTATATTGATAAAATAATTGTAAATATTTTAAACCTTGAGGTAGAAAACAAGTCTTTTTCTTAATTTTGCTTATTTATTTTTTTTAATTTTTAATTTTTAAAAGTTTTTTATTTTAAATTATTGTTAATAATGCTACAAGTATTTTTTATATTGTTTTTATTGATATAAAATTTTTCTTTTATGGGTAATAATGCCGAAGCTTGATTATTTTTAATTTTTTAGTAAAACATTATTAATATTTATTTAGTTTAACGCACTTCCGCCACTTGCGAATAATTGAGCGCGTTTTTATTTTCTTTTCTCCACCGTTCTTTACACGGTACGTTTTGTTTCAACAATGTTGTATTTCCTTTATTAAACACTGAAATTTATACCTTCCGCTTTGGCGAAAAAAGCCTGTTTATTTTCCCATTATTATTTTATTTTTATATTTTTTTCTATTATTCGTTCTTTGCTTAGGTCCCCTTTTTCACTCAATAGTCAAATGTTTAGTTTAGTGTTTGGGTTCGCTAATTTAATTAGATTGAAAATAACAACAAAAAAGACCGTCCAATATTTTGTCTTTAAGCCTAGAAAAACACAATAAGTTTTCCATCGGTTGGTTTTGTCAACTAAGAATGATGATTGTTGTCATCATATTGTTTGAATTTATTTGGAAATTTATATTCGTTAACAGGCAAAACCGCACAAATATTTATACAATTTTTATATTTTCAACGTGTCATTTAGGAAATTTTATTTTGAGCAAATTAAAACACATGTCATGACCAAGTGTTGAATGCTTCGCTGAAAAGAACAAACCTAAATTTCCAAGTATTGCAATCATTTGTTTGTTTTATTTACGTCTTCACTATTTTTTTGTTATACATAATACATACATATATATTTTCTCACAATAATTACAATGAAATTCTATATGATGACACCTTATCCAGCTAAATCTTAGCAAAAGCTATTCCCTTTCGAAGGGAATACAACATAAATCATTCTCCTTTTAAAATCCTAATGCATTGTTGCGCTTTAAGTTGTATAACACAAGAAAGCATAAACAAATTTTAATCACTAAAGACTTACGTACCATTTAATTAAAATTTCAGACAGTTTGGAAATAAGTTTAAAAAAATACAAGCTATAGAAAACAATGTTCTTCAAGGTAACAACATCGTTACATCGTTACATTCATTCACAAACATGAGAATAATCTGTAACAATATTATAATGAAATATTTAATTAATGCAGTGAAACATTACATTAAACTATGAGGCAGAATCAAAATATTTTGAAAATGAATCACCGCGTTATAACTACTGGCGCGTTATCGACATGGCCATTGTTTTGTTTTAAAACAAATCTAATCAGACCTCTCAGCCGTCGTGACGGCAAGTCAGAAAAATTGTTCTGGGTGTACAATGGGAGCAACATGGCGCATGGCGCATATATGCATAATGGGGTATATGAGTATAGGGGAGGGTTCGGACTACAAAATAGGGCAAGATTTCTTTACATGGTTTGAGGACAATGAGTTATGCTCTATTAAGTAGAATACTGTAGGGGAACTTTGAACCTTTTTTTTGAAAAATGTTTAAATTTTTCTGAAGACTACATTTTTCATTTAGTACCAATAGCTTATAAGTCACATAATTACACATTTTTTTTTTTGCATTGAAATCTTTGAAAATAAAAAAGTTATGGTCATTTAAAAATTAAAAGTATCTAAGATTTTATTTAATTTTCGTAAAATACCTAGAAAGTTCATTTAGGATCAACCTGTATGGTGTGATATAACTAAAATAAAGTAGTAATTTTTCGGCTCCCAAGGTGCTCTGGTAATTATTTTTAAATATTTGCCTCTGTGAGCTAGTAGGTAGTGTGCTAGTCTGTCAGTCCGGTCACTACAAATTGGCAGGAAGGCCATGAAGGAGCTTTAATGTATTTTATGTGCCTACAAATGTTTAACTGCGTTAGTAACAGGTCGCAAATATTATATGGCAAAGTTAAAAATCGAGACAATACGATACATGCAAACTGTGCCTGGAAAAAGACTAGCATAAAAAGGCTTTGGACCCATAACTTTTTTTCTTATCAGTCGCTTTTTACTTTTTATAGAAAAAATTAAAGACCAAAGTCTCACCTATTAACGAAAAGAAGGCGTATTAAACCTACCAAACTTATGGATTTTTGACTGCGGTCTCGTGAAATGGTCCACTGTGAATCGGCTGACATGGCTCGCCGTAACTAAGTCAACTATCAGTGGTTCAAAATATACATAATAGTCCACTTTAAGTTATATCTTGTCTCTGTTATGAGGCTAGCTTAATCAAGTTGAGTGAACTCTAGAGACCTGTAGACCGACCTGTAGATTTAATACTTTTTTCCATCACTAAAAACTTCATTAATGATAATTTTGAATAACAGCGAAGCATTGCGTTAGGTGAAGAGATCAACCTCTGAACGAATCCGTTTCGATTGAAGAATAAATTTGAAAAGGTAAACAAGTTAATTCCTTCATATTCTGAGGCAATCGCCTATCAGCACGAACCCCAAAAATTTGCTTAGATATATTCATAGTACCTTAAGCTGTCTATCTGCATTAGTTTCAGGTCATAAAAACTTCAAGTATCATCTGGGCAATATAAAGCTCGAAGTGACTGATACTTGCAGACTGTGCTGCAGACTGTGCTGCTTTAGACCACTTAGGTAAAGATATCTTGAATATGCAAAGACAAATGTTTGCAATTATAGCCGGAAATCACTAGACTCGATAATAAAGTGTGAGTACGAGATTCAACGAAAGTAAATCGGGTGCCTTAAATCGATGAGAAATTAAAGGGGGTTGAAAAAGCGCCAAAAAAGTCCGTGTGACCTGCTCGATATAAGAGATACACGTTTTTTGTTTATATTCTTTTATATAAAGGAATTATTTAAAATAAAACAAATAAATTTTTTTTTAATATTTAAGCACTGCTTTTTCAATGTGGCTACTCTAGCGTAGAAAATTTAAAGCTTAAAAAGCTTACCCCAGTTAATAAGGTGGGCGTGTTCTTGCGTACCATTAAAGTAAATTTTGGCTGGTTCAGCATACTTTTTGTCAATATCTGAATTTCGGCGAAAGAAAAAAATATATCGATAATTTTAAGAGGATTATTTAAATTATCTAAATATATTTTTAAACATTAACGACAAAGACTTTACACATTTACGATTATGGATCGACTAAAAAAATTTAAATATTCGATATTAACCATTATCTTTTAATAGATTGTAATCGCGATTATAGAATTCTCTTATTCCTTAGAAAGCTAATCGATAACCCAAGAACATACCAAGAGCATACCTATTTTGTAGAAAGTTTATCGATAATTATAAGTAATATTTGTTTTTTATTGTATAGAAAATTTATTGATGACTTTTCTAATTTTTAATAAAATCACTGATGTCATCACTATGGGTTTTACATTTCTTACTAATTTTTTTGTAAATAAAAAATAAAAAATAAAAATTTACAATTTTTATTTGATTATTGATGGAGAAAAATGAAAAAAGCTTTGATATTAAAGAGCAAACTTTTATAAAAAAACAATATTTAAATCATATCAAGCAGAAAGAATTTTCGAAAAAAGTTATTTTTTATTTGAATAAAATTGTGCACAATCATCGTTGGTACTAAGTATCTTAAGTTAACTTATTCACAAAATAGTTTCAGAGTTTGCAAACGTTTCTTCTAAAACAGTTTTTTGATTTCCTCAAACGTTTAAAAATCATTATTATTTTACTTTTAATAAATATAAACTTAAACTTGTTTAATATTCGTACTACATCCTGTAGGAGTTTTAATTTTTTTAATTATAAATCTCCACGTACATACGAATACGAAATAAATGCAAAATATTATAAAAGGAAGTAAACAAATATAAAAAAAAAATAATTTATCATAAAAGTTACTCCTCTCCAAAATACCTTTTGCCAACAACACCTTATGGTATATTTGACAAAAGCTTTATGAGCTTTGGTATAGGTGTTTTTTTTTTCTTCACCTCTAGTGAAGGCAAATAAACTATCTGTTGGATGCCTCAACACGAATTGAATTGCAACCAAGTGTAACTTTATGTGGTTTTGTGTGAATCACTATTCTTTCTTTCTGTCTGTTTATTTTTTTGTTAAATACAGCATTTATCTCTAGTACTTCTTCTAAAGCTTCAAAAACCTTAATCTACAGTGTTGCATTAGAAAATGAATTGACTTTAACCACAACTATTTTTTTTTCCTTAACAGTTTTCTTATTCCATTATCTGTTCGGTATTTTCTGTTTAAATCTCTAGATACGATTTTAATGTTATGGCTTCTTAAGACAACAACTACAAATAAAAACAACACTAAATAGAAATATTTTTATATGTAAGTAGGTTTATAAAAAAGAGAAAAAAATAACATTAAAGAAAAATCTTACACTTGTAGAGATACTGGAAAAAAAGTATCAAAACTCACAAATGCTCTTCACATGTACAAATGCAATTCTTGCATGAAATACCGCAAAAAAGAACATACAACTACATTCGCATTAAGAAAATACATCACGTAAGCATGATGTAAAAATGTACAGATGATGGAAACAACTTACAACAGTGCCAGCCAAAGAAACAATATTTTAAATATCAGAAAATTTCATTTTTCGTTTTTTAGTAAACAAAAAAACGAAAAGTAAAATTTTCTTCTGTATAAAACAATATAAAAAATTTTTGGAAAAAGAGAAGCTGTCGATATCTTCCTTTTCATAAAATGCTTTCTTTTCTATTGTCAAGTTATCAATAACTTTTACTTGCTTTTCTGTAGAAATAATTCGATAACATAAAAATGATCGATAACCATATAAAAAAGAAAAGTTGTCGGTAACGGTTGTTATTTCTATTGAACAAAAAAACAATTGATTGTTCTTTAAAATAGATAACAGAAAAATTATCCATAACTATATAGAAAAGAAGTTATAGATAAAGAAAAGTTCTTGTTTCAATTGAACAGAAAAACAATTGATTGTTTTTTTGAAATCGGTAACAAAAAATTATCGATAACTATAAAAAAGAAAAGTCATTGCTTCTATTGAACAGAAAAGCTATTGATTATGATTAAATTTGAAAAAAGACCTTGGTAAACAAAGAAGTTATCGATAGCTTTTTTCAATAAATTTGTTAATTACTTGCGTACTTTCACTGCTTTTTCTCCACTCTCCCTTAGAAATAAGATATTTTTGCGGAAAAGAAGTATCCTATATTAGAATAAGGATACCAAGGTACTTCCTCACAAATTTTTGTTAAAATCCATCCAGTAGTTTTTACGTGATGCGAACACAAATGAAAAGCAGACAGTCAGACAGATATGAGTTACTATTTTATTATATGTATAAATGCAGGGGATATCGAAACAGACTACTTCTTTCAGGGGTCCCTTTTCGAACTCCTTCCCTCCCCAAAGATTATAGGCAACCGATTTTTTATTTACAGCAACCATAGTTTCCTTGATTCACTAACATTTAGTCTTGGCTTTAGTCATCTCAGACTGTCGGCTGGTAAATGTTGTCCTTCTTTCTTATCACTGGGCCTCTAGTAATTGATAGCACTTGTCCAAGCTTCTAAAAGTATTCCTAAGTCTTATACTATCCAGTGCTGTACCTTCACACAAAACGTGCGCCGCTATCTCACCCTCTTTGCAAGTATCATCTTCGATTTTTATCTTGACTAGATCCTATCACTAACGCAATTATCCAGCTTAAGATACTTCTACTATAGCTGAGCACCTTACAGGCCTTCCTGCATATGAAGTGCTCTTTGAGCACCATTCGAGCATGTCTACATGTAGTAACATCCCTACACCTTCTCTAGGCCATTCATTAAGCCTTGCATTGGGTCATTTCCCAGTGCTACTCTGTGTTCTGGTCCACAGAAATTCACAGTAAATCCCCTTGAAAGAATTAAAGATAATTGATTTTGCTCATAAAAAGCTATCAACATCTTATAGAGCAACAACCATAAAAAACTTGTCGATTTCTAAGTTTTTCTCTGAAAGTACTCGATCAAGACTAGGATGACTGCAATTGAATGCTTAATATATATAGCTGAGTGCTCTTATTCTGTCCCTCACTATAGTTATGTTTGAACAAACACATGATGATAAAATACATTTCATCAGTTGTTGCAAAATAAAAAAAAACTAGATTTTACATGAATAAAAAGAAAAGATTAAATCTATTTTTTTAAATAAAGAAGATGAAATTTATTTTATTCCATATAAATGCAAGAGCAAAGTCCTGAAATGCATAACTTAATATATGCAGGGCTGAAAAAATACACTTATGTTTGTATGTACACATATGTATACTCATATAATATTTATATAATGCGTTTTAAAAAGAATATAAATTTGTTTCTTAAATCACATTTGCCATGGCATATTTCAACATTTAAGAAAGAACATTTTTTGTTAGTTGCTCTTCACCCTCCAAAAGCAGTTGCGTTAAAACGACAAGCAGATTTAGCATCCGCAACCGGTGATTGTCGAGTCAAATACAACTGTTTGAGTATACGACTCTTCCCAAAATTCACTTGTCGCTGCAATATCGCATTATTTTAAATTGTTTATGCTGCACGTAGAATCATCTCTCATCCATTTCTTTTTTTCTTTTTCCTTTTTGTATTTTATTTTTATTTTATTTAATAAGGAATCATCAGTACAAATGTTTGCTTATGATGGATTTCTTCTATGAAAAACAAAAAACACTGAAAAATGAAGAGATACGAAAAGTGAATCTTGGAGTTGATTTTCTTGCTGAAATTAGTTGTTTGTTTTGTTGCAGCAGCAGTAGCAGCAGCCTTCACGAAGATGACAAAACATTTAACAGCCACTTTGTTGGATAAGATCTCTGAAAGTATGTTAGATACACATTTATTTTTCATAAACTTTTTAAGGACTTGACTTACAACTCATGCAAACTATGGCAGCACACATATACACACCCATACTTGATTTCGAGGATGAGTTGAACAAGTCAAGGAAGTACATTTGACGGTGTATTGTTGTGTGAAAATAAAGAAATTTGAAGATAATAAAAACATAGTAGAAACGTATGTATGTTTTTGTGACGTGACGTGACGTAGGTAAAATATCAAATAAATAAGATGGCGCTTTTTGGTAATAAGAAACCATAAAAACTCATATAAGGAATTGCAATTTAGGTGTTTTTTAGGGTTGCGAACTCAAACGATAAAAACGTAACCCTATTGTATTCGCTACAATGTGTGTCCATCTGTCAACACCTTCTACTGACTCTTGAAATTGTCACTTAAGTTTTATTACTGTAGCCGCTACAATAACAAATACTAAAACTTACAGGGTGTTCCGAAAGTGACGTGTTTTTTTAGCGTATTTGTCTTTATATCTTGAACCATAAGGGACAGACACTTAAAATTTCCACACAGTAATTAATATAAACAACACAAAAATACATAAATTTATAAATTAAAGGGTGTTCCAAAAGTAACCCAATTTTCTGGTATATGGCCTTATTTTTTGAACCGTAATAGGTAGACTCTTGAAATTTTCACAGAAGGTCTATTACAATGGCCTCTATAACAAATTAATAAATTAATAAAAAATAACTACAAAAATACAAACCTACAAATTTAAGGGTGTTCCGACAGTGACATCATTTTCTCGTATATTGCCCTAATTTTTGAACCGGTGGCTCTTTAAATTTTCACAAAAGGTCTATTACAATGGCCTCTGTAACTACAAAAAAATAAACCTAAAAATTAAAGGGTATTCCGACAGTGACGTTATTTTCTAGTATATAGCCTTATTTTTTTGAACCGTAATAAATAGACTCTTGAAAATTTTACGATAGATGTGTTGCCACGGCCATTACAACAATTACTAAAAATTGTTGTAACGGCCGTGACATGTTTTTTTATTCAGTGACATGTTTTTTTATACATATGTACATGGCTTTATTTTTTGAACCGCATTATCTACTGTAACAACAATTAAGCAAAATAAATTAAAATGAAAAGGTGGTAAATTTCAGGAATTTTTCCTTATCTTATAAACCTTATGAAAGACACCTAATATTTACACAGAATATGTTGTACTATGCTCTAGTACACATAATATTAAATTAAAGGGTGCCCCGTAGGACGTGAACACATTTAAAACTTGTACTTTTAAAAATATATGTTGAAGGTAGTACGGAAAGTGTGTGAGTCTGATTCGCTCTTGAATGATTTATTAAAGTCTGATGTTAACATGTTGAAGTCAAAATTGATTATTTAAAATGGATTTAACAAGCGATATTTAAAATTAAATTACAAGTATCTATACTGTAAAGTTCCTACAGAAGTACACTGTGGCAGCCGACAGTGAAAGTCCATTTTCTAAAAAAAAAACACTCGAAGGCCATTAAAAACGCCGAACTATTGATCCCAACTGTCTGGCTGCAAATAATCAACAAAATGTAGAAATGTAAACATTCAAGAAATGCTAGAAATGAATTTTTTTATCTTCTTGACTATTTTGTTTTATTAGCAATGACCGCTAAAGAAACCGTCTAATGGCCGTCACAGCGATTATTGCCATTACAAGTGTATTAAGGCTAACAAGCGTAAAAAATCTTATAGAAATAAATACAGGAAATAAAACAAGAGTTCAATTGAATACTATAGCCAGGTCAACATAAACAGTAAAAGAAAACATATAACAGAAGGTTAAAAATCCATGCCAATAAGCAATTTCGCTGATGAGATTGTGTCTGCCACTAGACGAAAAGCAAAGACAATGGAAAATTATTTAAAGCAGCATTTGTAAACAAAGCGAAATGTTTTGAAACAGATTAGAAATTACAAACCTAATTTAAATTTTGTATTCTTTTCTTTTAAACAATGTTGAAATTTTCAAAATACTAAATATAAAATGTAGATGTTAAAAAGCACATGCACTTTTTTGTGCATTTCAATTAAAAACTTTTAAAAATCAAAACTATGTTTCATTTCAATAGACATTTCAAAACAATCAAAACAAATGGCCCCAAACGGAAACGGCAACAATAACAGCTACAACAATGCTGCAATAACACACTTACAAGTATAAGCCATGTCGACAAAACATTAGCTAAAGACCCAAAACGATGTTTACAACTGCTAACAACTACAATGACATTTACATTGCACGAAAAATCATTTGACAATAAAAGGCATGCCCTCAGCAAAATATATAAAAACTGCCATCATGGGAGACAAAAATTGAATGTTCCATATCCTTGGTTTTTAAAACGTTTTTTTCTTTTTGTTCTTTCTCATATTTTATGGCAGACGGCAATAACTGTAGCTGAGAAAAAAAAAATAAAAACAGCAAGTACTAGAGCACAAACAAACCTGTCAAAATGACAATAAATTCCATATATCTTTTTTCTGTTATTTTTTATCCGTCCATCCATTCATCCGCTCATCCATTCATCTATTCACAACTGTGCAAGAAAATGCTTTTGTTTGTATTTGTGTACGTGTTTCTGGGTTTTGCTTTGCATTTCAATTAAATTTAAAATTTTTCAACATTTTTTTCAAAGCATGCTTTTTGGCGCAATAACAATGGGGAAAAAGATTGCAATATTAGAAATTTTTTTTAACAAAATTTATATTTCAAATAATCATTTTAATTTTTTGTTTTGTACGTAGTGAGTTGTTAATAGAAAGGCAGATATAATATAACAGTTGTAAATCTAAAAATATAATAAAGCAGTAACTCATTTCCTGTCTGGCTTTCTATGTGTGTTCGCATCACGTAATACCTACTGGATAGATTTTAACAAAATTTTGTGATGAGGTACCCTAGCATCTTGATTTCAATATAGCATACTTTTTTCCGCAAAGATACCTTATTTCCAAGAGAAAGTGAAGAAAAAGCAATAAACGTACTCCGATTTTTTACCGATTTAATAGGCACTGCATTGTTTAAGGCATCTTTTATTTTTGAAAGCGGGATATTGTAAACACGGCTGCACAACTCATGGCGCTATTTTAAAATAATGACAAAATAGGAATTAATAGCGGAATATTTTAAACACGGCTGCATAACAGATGGCGCTATTTAAAAATAATGAACCAATATGAAATACTTACCACCAAACAGCTCATTGTTACTAAAATATTTTAAACACCTTTTACAGAGCTTTAGAATAATTTTTAGAATTTTATATAAATTTAAGAATTCATCCCGGGGTAGGTAATTTTGTATAAAGTATATACGTAAGTCTTTAAATTTGGTTTGGATTACTTTCAAAGCCAATAGCCAATAGATCCACAGGGTGCCCACTGGTAACCAGGAGTAGTCAATAGCCCATTGGTAGGGGGGGTCAATATGAGAAATTTTTGAAGGATTTTTTGCTTTAGTCTCACCTTCTAATGCAATGTTCTTATTTTTACAAAAAATTATTAAAAATAATTTTTTAAAATTTTTACAAAAAAGTTTAAAAAATTTTTTAAAAAAAATGTCAGAAAAATTATTACAAAAATTTTATAAAAAAAAATTTTTCAAAAAAACTTTCAAGAAAATTTAAAAAAATATAGAAAATATAGAAAATTTAAAAAATATAGATTTTACAAAAAATTTACAAAAAATTTAACAACAATTTTACAAAAAAAAATTCAACAAATTTTTTACAAAAAAATTTATAAAGAACTTTACAACAACTTTTACAACAAATTTAAAAAAAAATTAAACAACTTTTTTACCAAAAATGCCAAATAAAATTTTTACAAAATTTTCTATAAAATTTTTACAAAAAAAAATTTATAAAATTTTTACAAGAAAGACGATATACATACGTACACGAGATTTTGCTAATTAGTAGAAAAAACAATTCATTTTTAATGACTTTGTCTCTTAAATTAAACCAATTTTATACCTAATTCTGTATAAATAAAATCACCGCGGTAACGGTTATAGGCACTGCCGAATATAGCACTCTTACTTGTTTTTGATTGTTTTTTATAATTAGAATTTTTATGTGGTTTATTTATTTCCATGCCATTGTGCAGGAATGACAAATTTAACAAATCTAAATGCTCAAAATTATAAAAACTTAACACTTGCATAAATGCCATTAACAACATTTCATATTTAAGATTATTTTTGGAAAAATCGTCAGGCAGGCATACCCTGACGAGCAACTTTACAAAAGCAGGATTTTAGAAGTTATTTGAAAACATGTAAGAAATTGATATGAGTATTGAATGATTTAAAAACAAAAAAGGAATTTAAAGTTTAATATTTAATATTTTAAATTTAAAATTTAAAAACTATTTAAATGCTGAGTTCGCAATGAATTTTATGGTTTGCTAGCTGTGACCACCATTTGGATTTTGATTAGAAAGTAATCAACCGCAAATTTTAACTCTCTTACTTATATAGAGGTGCCCATCCCTAGATAAAGTTCTTAAATTGTTATAAAATTCTACAATTATTTTAGAGTTCTGTAAATAGTGTTTAAAATTTCCCGCACTCGAAAGTAAAAAGTGCCGTCATATACCTTTAAATCGGTAAACTTGCGAACTTGCACAATTTTTTCTGTATTTTTCTTTGAAAATGAGATTTGTTTGCAAAAAAAGTATCCTATATTTGAACCAAGATACTAGGATACCTGTTCACAAAATTTTTTAAAAATTGATTTAGTAATTTTTACGTGATGCGAACACAGAAAGAAAAAAATTACAAAAATTTCTGTTTTGTATTCCATTTGGATTGCACTCTGCACCAGCAACAAAATTTTCAAAAAATATATAATGTACAGAAATGGTCCTGTTACAGGTTTATTATATGTATAGATATATACATATATACTTATATAAAATACATTTTCACACGTAACCACAGACATATATGAAACTCAAAACCTTTAGTTAGTTTTTCAAATATTCTGACGGTGTAAAATGTCCCTTAAAAACCTCTAATAATTATTTTGTTTTAAGTATATGAAAGTAAATAAAGAAAAAATTGGATTTTAAAAATATAAAATAATTTCAAGATAAAAATAGTGCACTATAAAAAATTTACTGTTAAAAGATTTTTCCTTGAAAATACTAGAAAAATACTTACTCGCATTTATTGAAGTTTGAATTGGTCGAATTTATTTTTCTGATTTTGCTTCCTTTTCTTTCATTTACTTTTATTGACCAGTTCAATATTTGTTTGGTTCTTTACAAACAAGTTTCACAACTTGTTGCTTCACTGCAGCATCATTATCATCATCCAGCAGCCAACATTCACTCATTGTAAATGCAGTATTTTAGTTTTTATATATTTTATTTAATTTTTCTTTTTGCTTTACATACATATTTTTTTGGCTTGTTTTGGACATTTCTTGTCATTTTTATTCACCAATTTGGCCAATAAACTGAGTCAACTTCTACATAATAGCAGAGTTGCCAATGATCCTTAGTAAACATGCAATGTAAAGAGTGAAAAAGGAAGAAAAACCTTATACTACGACAACTGCAAAGAGAAAAATATTAAAAAAAATTATACAAATTTACTGCATTTGACATTTTTATGAACGAAAAATAAAATAAATATAAATATGATTCTTGTTGTTGTACATATTTTATTGTTTGTTATCATCTTTTTTTTAAATTCTTATGACGATGATTGTGTGAAAACTTTTATGTAACCTTTGATTGTAAAATTAGAAAATTACCGACTTTTCATCACCTACATGACAATAACAAATGTGACTAAAAACATCAGCTAAGTGCCAGTGGGACTCATTCAGGAAAGGGGTTGGGTTGTCGTATAAAATTTAGTTTTTAATTTTGCATTTGTTGATGACATTATAAGCTTTTGTGCGATGATCTTGCGCTTTAATTTTATTTAACAGCTGTAAAACTGGCCTTATCATACACTTTCTTTGAAAATTTTAGGTAACTTTCCACTACGGCCTGCGGCACTCATTGAATACGAAACCATATTATTTGTCGCTGACAGCGCAGTACCTAATTATAATCCTTCTAATTTAGATTGCTCACCTTAAAACGTTGCAAATGCACAGACGGGTTAAGTCTGCTATTTCTTAGTGCCCTATTAATTCGTCCATGCAGAATTCCTTACTTTGACTGATAGATTCAAGCAAACGTATGTATGTATGTATGTATGTATGTATGTATGTATGTATGTTTGTATGTATGTATATAAATCTTTTACTAACACACTCATATGGTACAATAACAAGGTTTATGGTGTACACTGGGAAAAATAAAACTTTATTTCACGGCATAAAAACTCAATTGTTTTGAAAAACCAACAACAATAACAATTATAGATTTTCAATAGCTTAATTTCACAATGGGGCTGATTGTAAAAAAATTGTTTTAAACTTTTACCAATCTAAGAAGGAGGAGTGGTGTTTTACTTGATAACAAAATTACTATTAGTATAAAAGTGGGAGTGGCAAATACCACAGGTTAGTCGTACAAAAATATTTCTCCTATTACAGTTACAGGACGGGGTAAATATTTCCAATGAATATTATTTACTTTTGCTGGGAGTGACCAAAATACACTGAATTGTCTGTTTTTGGCTCTACTAAGCAAATTGGTAAAGGAACTATCCGTTAAAATAATTTAAGAAGCTAATATATATATCTCTAATCCAAAGTTCCTTTCGAATATTATTAAAAACTTAAATGGTTTATCTATATCTATACATATAACAAAATAGTAACTCATTTCCTGTCTGTCTTTCTGTCTGTGTTCGCATCACGTTATACCTACTATATGGATTTTAACAAAATTTTGTGAGATTGTCCTGATTCCCATATAGAATACTTTTTTCCTCAAAAATATCGTATTTTTTAGAGAAAGTGGGGAAAAAGCTGTGAAAGTACGAAGATTTTTATACCTATTTAAAGGTACTGCATACTTTAAGGCATATTTTATTTTTGAAAGTTGGATATTTCCAGCAATGTTGCGCGGCAGATGGTGCTATTTTGAAGTAATGAGTAACTCATTTTTACAATAACAATACAATTTTAACAATAAAAATTTTAACAATAAAAATTTATTTTACAATAACTTTAAAAATTTTAGAATTTTATTCCGGGATGGTTATATTTATATAAATTAAATGAGCAAGATTCTCAAAATTTGGTGTGGATTACCACACCAAATATTCGATGAAAATATTGTGTGCAAACAGCTTTTTTCAAATATAATGAAAAATGAACCTGTTAATTTAGCGCATGCTAAAAAATTATCCGGTTCGTTAATAGTATTTTGAAAAATTTACTATTCCATTTATAATATTACTAGTTGTACCCGCCACTTCGTCAGTGTCCTTTAAATATTTTTTGTTCGATTTTGCTTTGAAAGTATTCCTCATCCAATTTTTAGATTTTTTTCGGTAATAGTTTATGTATTTACTTTATAAAAAGTTACCCTTCCCTTGCGTAATTACTCAGAAACATAAGCTTTATATAAATCTAAAATATAATAGATGTTGTCAAGTTTTCAGTACCTTTAAATCGGTAAAATTGCGTATTTTCACTACCTTTTCTCTATTTGGTCTTGGAAATGGCATATTTTTGTAGATAAAGAATATCCTATATATACTAAGGTACCTTCTCACGTAACTTAATTTGAATTCCTCCTGTAGTTATTACGTGATGCGAACACAGACAAACAGTCAAAAATTCTAAAAAATGTTCCTTTGTCCTCCATTTCGATTACTACGAGTATATGCAACAGCAACAAAATTTTCATAAAATATTTCTTGTATAGAAATGGTTTACAGTTTAATTACATGTATAGATTAAAACTAAAACGTTTGAATTTTAATATTATTAAAAATAAACCGATTAATTTGGACTATTATTAAAATTGAACCGGTACATTTCCAATATTACTAAAACCGAACCGGTTATTTAGCTTATTAATAGCAACGAACTGATTAATTTAAAATATTATTAAAAATTAACCGGTTTATTTGAATTATGATCAAAATGAACCGTATCCTATATTTTGATCCAGATACTAAGGTACCTCCTCATAAAATTTTATTAAAATTCATCCAGTAGTTTTTTCGTGATGCGATCGCAGACAGACAGACCGACAAAAATTCTATCTGCAACAGCAACAAAATTTTTAGAAAATATTTTATGTACAAAAATGGTTCTGTTACATTTTTATTATATGCATAGATTAAACCTAAAACATTTATTCTTAATATTATTAAAAATAAACCGGTTAATTTGGAATATTAATAAAAATAAATAGTGGCAGTTCCGATATTACTAAAAGCGAACCGGTTGTTTAGCGTATTAATAAAATTTGTTTAATAATTTAAAATATTATTAATTCTATTAACCAGTTTATTTTGAATATTATTAGAAACTAACCGGTTCCTTTAGGGTATGCTGAAAATTGATTATTTTGCAAAACATATTAATTCTTTTACAAATTTATTAATTGGAACGGATTTGTTAAGAATATTATTCCATCAGAATTCTATAAATACCGGGGACATATAAGAACGTTTTTAGGTGACGAAATTTGTTCGCCTACTTTTTGCATTTCAACTCTTATATTTCTCTAAGTGTATTTAATACTATTGCTTGTTATGTAGACCATGGCAGTGGCATTTTAACATATAATATGTGGGTGGGTGTCTTTTTTTATTTTTATTTTTTATTTTTTTAATTTTCTCCCTTCACTTGCTGGTCACTTGGTTTCGGTCATTCGTCTCTCGGTCGGTTGTTAAATACAACAGAAACAGCAACAAATTTAGCAATTTAGTGCATTAAAATGAACGAATGAACGATTTGGTCGCACAGTTGGTCGATTGGTTTTAAAATGTTAACAACAACGGTAATAACAACAACAAATACTTTTATGTATTCTTTTACACATACAGATAGAAATTTTGTTAAATATACAGCCAACAACATGTCGACTATAAAGTTGTTCTTTTTTTAATAAAATACAAATTAAAAAAAGTAAACAACAAATCAAATAAAATAAAACCGAATACGTTGAACATTAGTTAAATGGATCCACAAAATTCGAAATAATTTTGTTTTATTATATAAATTTTAATTAATGAAATGCAACAACTAAATACAATTTAATAAATTAAATTAAATTCTAAAAAATATTTATTAATGGCTGGCATTTTACTATTTGAATTTAACTTAAGCCAAAGGAATTTTTATTAGATTAGTTTTAAAAAAATTTAAAAATAATTTTCTATCGACATTGAAAATTGGCTGCTTCAATTATCACATTTATGCCACAACTTTGTTTAAGAAATCCATCAAGATTAAATTTACTTCATTCAAAGCAAACCTCTGCAATACTTTCTCAATTTCCAAAGGCAATGAAAAAAAACAATAAATTAGGAAATAAAAAAGAATCTTTAAGACTAATAGAAAGTGATTTCTCTTAAACTGCATACAACAAAATATTTCCTTTTACTTCTGAAAACTTTACAGTTGTAATCAAAAAAAAACTTTATTCAACAGTATGCAAAAGGTATAAGATTTTAATATATTTTACATGGATTATTTCAAAGGAACCGATATTTCAACAGAACAGATTTATATCTTATTCAAAGACTAAAGAACCGGCTCAGCTATGAGATTAATAAAACTTTACCAGATTGCTGCTAAACTTGATGAAAAGAATCACACTTTTACACTACAATTCGTAAAGAACCGATTAAAATTTGATAATATTATAAGTTAACCGGTTCAAATGTAATATTATTCTGAATAAAATGATATAAGCTTCAGCTTTTATTGAGGTCCTTTTTTAATATTTAATTGTTCCCTTTTTAAATTATTCTTAATGAACCAGTTTACTTATGGCATCGTTCTGTAAATCAGCAATGAAGCGGTGATTTATAAAAACCGCTTAACTATTCATAACATTTTCAACAAACCGGATCATTTTTGATACGATTCGAAATAAACCGTTTTGTGTTTATTCTGATTCAAAATGAACCGGTTAATTTTTCTAATGATTAGAAAAAACCGGTTTATATTTCTTACGAATCGAATTGAACCGGTTTATTTTTCTTACGATTTGAAATAAACCTTTTAATTTTACATACGAATTAAAATGAATCGAATTATTTTTTGATATGATTTCAATTAAACCTATTCTTTCTTCATATGGCGAAAAGAACCACTTCATATTTCATACTTTTCGTTACAAACCGGTTCATATATCATAGGACTCTAAAAGAACAAGTAAATATTTCTAAATGAATCATTAGATTTTAAGTGATTTAGTTCAATTTTCATACCATCCTAATTTATTTTTGAAAACGAATCTAACTAAACCGGTTCGATTAGCTTAAGATTCTAGTTTAATTGGTTCATTTTACATACGAATCTAAATAAACCGGTTTACTTTTCATACGATTCTAAATGAACCGTTTCATTTTTCGTACGAATCTAAATAAACCGGTTAATTTTTTATACGAATGTACCGATTCATTTTTCATACGACTCTAAATGAACTGGTTTATTTTTCATGATTCTAATCGAACCGGTTCATTTTTCATACGAATCTAAATAAACCGGTTTTTTTTTCATACGATTATAAATAAACCGGTTCATTTTTCACACGGTTATAAATAAACCAGTAACCAGTATATTCATATGAATATACATGAACCGGTTCATTTTTTATACGATTCTAAATGAACCGGTTCATATTTCATAAGATATCAAACGAACTGGTTCTTCTTTCATGTGATTCTAAATGAACCGTCTTATTTTTTATACAAATCGAATTGACCGGTTAATTTTTCACATGATTCTAAACGAACTGGTTAATTTTTTATATCATTTAAAATAAGCCGGTTCATTTTCAAAACGATTCTAAATAAAGCGATACATTTTTCATAAAATTCTAACCGAACATTTTTCATAGAATTCTAAATGATCCGGTACATTTTCAGACAATTCCTAATAAGCCGTTTCATTTCTCACAAAAAATTGACCGGTTCACTAAGTATCGTAGGCAAAGTGAACGGCTTCATTTCGCACACTATTCTTAATGAGCCAGTTCATTACTTACACTATTCTAAATTAAGCTCGATTCATTTTGCATATTATTCGAATTGAACCGGTTAATTTGTCATACGAACCGGTTTATTTTTCATACGAACCGGTTCATTTTTTATACGATTCTAAATTTTCGTACAGGTTGAATAAAACCACTTCAGTTTTCATATTATTCTAAATAAACCTGTTTCTCATAAAGACAATTACACTTGACAAGCTTTTCGCTTATCTGCAGAAAACACCAGTGTATTTGGTGAGAGTCGAGCCCGTCACCTGCAGACTGATAGACTAGCACTCTACCAATCAGTCTATCGAGATACTCACTCACTTTTAATACCATTCTAAATGATTCAGATAATATTTAATGCCATTCTGTTTGTATATTATCTACAAGATAAAGTTTTTAAACTTTATTTCCCACTGTTCAAACGCGTGTATTAAAAAAAGTAAGTTTGTATTTTTTAAACTTTTACGATTTGAGTTAATTCTTTCGATAACGTACAGATCAAATGCATACAATTACAGTGTTAGCATGCAAATTCGTCATAAACTATTGTAGTGACATTTCAGAGATACAATAAAGTTTCAAATGTTAAAAGTCGTGCCATAAGCTGGTAACTACAATAAAATGTTGTTGAGTTTTTAGTTCGTTTGCTTTTGTTGAGCTCTAAAA
The DNA here is from genome assembly GCA_949628195.1 of Phasia obesa. Lineage (NCBI taxonomy): Eukaryota > Metazoa > Arthropoda > Insecta > Diptera > Tachinidae > Phasia > Phasia obesa. Next base: position 3,026,115 of record OX451219.1, read on the forward strand.
CAACAAAGTCATTTGGATAGACAAAATAAAAAAGTACAATTCGATAAAGTTAAACTAAATTGAGGAACGTTTTTTTTTTTTTTTTTGAATTTTAAAATTTTTCTTCTAGATTTATTGCAACTGTCATTTTTGTCATCATTATTATTATTATTATTTTTATAACAAATGATTGACAAATTCGTATCTTGTTAAAAATAAACTGTTAATTAATTTCAAAGAATTTTGCATAAAAATCTGGCAATTTGGTATTCTGTTTAATTTTTCTTAAGCGAAAAATCTCTTGTTTAAATTTGTCATGTGCTGTTGTGGTGTAAAAGCATTTGACAATTTTCCATACGATTGTGCAATTAATTTGAAATATTTTTAAATTACAAAATGTCACAGTGAGAAAAAGTTACAAAGAAGCGTACGACCGAAGCAAGACAATTTTTTTAATTAATTCTTGTATTAAAAATAAATGCTACAAAAAAAACAACAACAACAACAACAGCAACTAATAATGAGAGGGTGGAAAAACTACTCAATGACGCATTGTATGAAAATTATTTAAAATATTTTGTAAAATTATTCACAAAAGAAGAACAAAAACAAAAACAAAAATAAACAAATAAATTACAGACTTTGACCTTTACATTGTGAATGACATGTTAAGAACATTTCAAAATATTTATGAGCGTTTTTGAGTCTGTCAGTCATTGAACAGGATGTTTACCGGGATAATATGAGGGTTTTTTGTAGGTATTTCGGATTTATAATGAAAGCAGAACTTTAAATTTGAATGATTTACATTTGAAGCTTGACATTAATATATGTAAAGCATTCTGTGCTCACAACCTTTTGTTATTTAAGGCTCAAAATATTTGATTTCATTAGCCTTCAAATTGCGATTTTTATTGCAGACATTTTTCTCACCTTATAAGTTTTTATGACTTTTTACTTTTACACTGATATATTCTTCCCAAAAAAACACTGCTTGCTACCTTATATGCCACAACAGAGTTTCTTCAGAAGTTTTCTTGGTTTTATAGAGTGATTTCGAAATGGTTGGGTTTTAAATTGAATTAGAAAAGAATAATTTTTAGATTTAAAATATACTTTATTTTTGTTACTATGCACTTTACACTTATCATGCACAAGCAGGCACAATCTTGTTTATTTGCTTATGTACCAGCTATATGTTCAATATTGATATGTAAAAACTAGTTTTAAAATATTGTTACTAAGCATAACAGCAAATCATGATCGAGCATGCTTCTCTTTTAATAAAGGTGTCGTATTACTGCTTACAAAATCTTATAGTAATATTTAGTTGCTATTATTTATTTGTCTATGTCAACATGTAGTTCTAAGCCTAAGGCTAGAATATTTACATGCAATGTATGCTTCAATCTCAGCATTTTCCAGGCACAGTCTGCAATTATCACCTTCGATTTTCATCTTGACGAACTGTCATTAATATCATAGTATTTATAATCATAATGATGCAAAATGACGTGACTACTAATCAGCTATTACAACTAGTTTTCAAAATATATACAGTACAAATAAATGTTGAAAACTTAAATTATTTAAAAATCGTCAAAATGTCGATAAATCGTCAATATGGAAGCTATAGGCGGAAGCGATAGTCCAGCTGACTATTTGTTTTGCTAATGTCTTGTAAAAAATAATTTTTGTTTAAATGCTAGTAGAACTTCATATATTTTGTAGTTGTTGTTTTATCAATTCGCCTTAGTTTAGTCCATAACAAGACGAATTCATACCAGGTGGAGTCGATAGCCCAGCTGATTAGTTTTTGCTCTCGTTTTTTTTTGCTAATGTCTTGTCAAAAATACATTGTTTTATATCTGCTAGTCAAAATTGTTGTTTTGTTGTAGTTGTTGCCGTACTGCTCACACCTGGTATGAATTCGCCTTAGTCTATAACTTAAGCATGAATCGACTTACAAACAAACAACGGTTGCAGATTATTGAATTTTATTATCAAAAATCATGCTCGATTAAGAAGGTGCTTCGTGCACTTTTTCGATATTATGGTCAGTATGGGCGACCTTCTGAGGTAGTTATTAGGAATCTTGTGACTAAATTTCGCACTGAATTTTCATTATTGGACACTAAACCACGAATACACATACATACGTAGAGTGCGGTCAGAGGAAAATATTGCAGATGTACGGCCAGTGTTGTTGTTGATGATCGTGAATTATCGATTCTGCGCAGTTCGCAGCAATTGGACCTCTGTTGCTCCTTTACGTGAAAAATTTTGTGGAAGGAATTGAGTGTAAACCCTAAAATACATATGTTGCAAGAATTAAAGCCACACAACATACCACAACGAGGAAATTTTGGTGAATAGGCGCTGGCAGATCCACTTTTTTATCAGAAAAATGTGAAGCTTATTTCTGGTGAATGCATACGTAAATAAGAAAAATTTCCCTACTTTTCAAAGACGACAATGGCAGAAAGGTTACTGTGAAAGGCAAGTGCTAGCGTGCGATGATTGCAATAATTTTTCCCCGTAATGGAATAGCTGCACTTGGCTGACATGTGGTTTCAACAAGACGGTGCCATATGCCACACAGCACGTGAAAAATTGCTAAATTGAGAGGCGAGCTCATTGAACAGTTTATTTATTTTGGGACCGATCAATTCGCCGCGTATATCGTGTGATTTAATGCCTATTTTACACACTGGAGGCCAATATTGAAGGACTTATTCGTAAGATACCGACCAATATATTGGAGAGAGTATACCAGAACTTGACCCGGCGTATGAGTATGAATCATGCTAGAAACATAGTAACTATCCAACCCAAAATTAAATTCATTAAAAATTGTTTACGTCTGGGTATTTTGGATAATTTACTCAAACCAAAGTAGCAAAAAATCAACCTGTGTTAAAATGTTTGTCTTCCAGCTGAATGTTGTTTCACCGTTGTTTGTGACATTAAATACTGTATTTTACTGTCTTTTTTTTTGGAAAAAGTGAAGTGTTTGTTAAACAGTTTATTTCATTGTTTCGTCGTTGATTCTGCCCCATTTGGTGGTTGCTGTTTTGTAAACATTTTGTGGCAAAAATAATTCACTTTTAGTAGGCCATGAAAATAATCAAAAAAACAAAAGACAAATCCTGCAGACATCAATAAATTTAGGAAATCTCCTGGCAAATTGTTTAGAAAGAATGACTAACTATAGCACATATTCGTACACACCTATAAACACTTCTGCATATTCGTACAACAATTTCTAAATTCCTTAACTTTTTTACAATGAATTTTCATTTTTGGAAGCTAAAAACACAACAGGAAATAAAATAAAATTGAGATGAAGACGAAGATGTAGAAAAACAGCAAGGTACTTGCTTTTCATGGTTGTTTTATTAAGTGTCTTATTCATGTATATATGTGCGTGTGTATGGTGTATGCGAGTGTGTGTGTATGTTTGTAAGAGCTATGAAAACCTCTATTAACGTAAAAATAAAACCAACTTTCTTAATCTTTCTCTTAATTCTTCTTTAGTTTCAATGCTGTTTTAATAAATTAATGAAACTTCTAAATTCCAAGACAGTCGTGTTTCATGGCTGTCATGGCAAATAAATTTTATTTAAAACAACAATTCTAATGCTGTCATTTAATGCCACTGACCTGCCGCTCATGTTTGAAAATTTTATGTTTTTTTTTTCTTCTTCGATAAATTACAAATTGTTGGAAGTGCAAAAAATAATCTTAAAATTTTTGGAATCTTTGAAATTTTTAAGTGTTTTTTTTCTAAGTGTGTGTGTGTGTGTCAAAATTTAATTTTAATTATAAATAATTAAGCTTTCGGACTTATGCTCTATCGACCCTGTTATAATAATGCGATTGTGCTGTTTTTTTTTTTTTGCAAAATATTTTTCACCAACCGAATTATATCTTTGACCTAAATTTATATTCACACAAAATTTGTAAAATTAACGAATGAAAAAAAAGAAAAATTTGTCTAAAATTAGCCGCCATAAGAATATAAAATTTGAATGAAAATTAAATAAAATAAAAAAAAAAATTAAAAACCACAACATCCGGCTGCAAATTGTTATTTTAACAAATTTATTGTTTTTCTGTGTTTATTTTAAAAGCAAATACTTTTTGACAAGTATATTTAAAAGCGTCTAAGCAACAACATAATCTTATGATTTAAATTCATTTTCCATGATATTTGTGGTATTCGAAATGAACCACTATTCATTTTTTAGTGATGTTTATTGTGAAACAGGAGTTTATTTTTCAAACTATTCGTAAACAACTAAATGTTTATAGCTGTTAGAAATGAACACAGTTCATTCCGTTCAAAATGAACAAAGTTCATTTTTTAAGCTAATGAAAATAGACCGGTTATGCGAGGTTCTTTATTTATGTCATTAGAAAATAACTTTCGTTTATTTTCTATGCCATTTGAAATGAACCATGATTCATTCATGCTGTTCGTTATGAATATAAATTTTTCTCAATCTTTTTGGACTTAATCATTAATCATAGAATTTTTCTTTTATTAAAATGAATTAGTTTTTTGTAGTTATTGTTCATTTCCAACCATTTCCCTACTGAAATTGATGGCTTTCATTAAAAGACTTTCATTTAAATTATGAGTGTTAAAATAGTCATTTATTAATAACTGAATATTTTAATTTCTCTTAACATTTTCTTTTAATTCTCTGCTTTCTAGAGATAATGTCCTCTTTTCTTTTAAAGACTTAATAGCATGAATAATTAAATGCGGTTCATTTCAAAAAGCATGTAAAATGAACCGTGGTGCCTTTCATATAGCATGAGAAATGAATAGCAATTTATTTTAAATAGCATGAAAAATGAAAAAATGATTCAGGGTTCATTTCAAATAATATTAAAAATGAACACGGTTTATTTTAAATAGTATGAAAAATGAACCAGGGTTCATTTTAAATTATACGAAAAATAAACCAGGATTAATTTTAAATTATATAAAAAATGAACCCAGGTTTATTTCAAATAGTATGCAAATTAATCAGGGTTCATTTCGAATAGCATGAAGAATGAATTGCGGTTCATTTCGATTAGCGTGAAAAATCAGTATATTTTTATATAGTATGAAAAATTAATCAGGGTTCGTTTCAAATAATACGAAAAATGAACCAGTGTTTATATCAAACTGTAATAAAAAATTATCCGTGGTTCATTTCCAATAGTATAAAAAATGAACCGGGGTTCATTTTAAATTATATGAAAGATGAACCAGTGTTCACTTCAATCAATTAGGTTATTCTATTTCTTTGATAAGTTTGTACAAATAGAAAATTAATAACAATTGAAGCTACCGGGTAGATTGATACAAAGAGTACTGATGATGGACGTACCTGTCTAGAAAATGCATTCTGCTTTGCTGGTATCTAATTTTTCTTTATCTCTTTATAAATAAGAACTTAAACCTAAATAATTAATTTATTAATTCAAGAATAGTTGAAATAAAATTCATATAATCAATTAGGTTACATTACAAATAGTAAGAAAAATGAATAGGGTTCATTTCAAATAGTAAGAAAAATAAACCATGGTTCGTTTCAAATAGTATGAAAAATGAACGAGGGTTCATTTCAAATAATATGAAAAATGAACCAGGATGCATTTCAAATAGCATGAAAAATGAATCGCCGTTCATTTCGAATATCATGAAAAATCAGTACATTTCAAATAGCATAAAAAATGAATCAGGGTTTATTTTAAATAATATTAAAAATGAACCAGGTTTGATTTCAAATATTAAGAAAAATGAACCATGGTTTATTTCAAATAGCATGAAAATTAATAAGGGTTCATTTCGAATAGCATGAAAAATCAACCAGCGTTTATTTTAAGTAGCATGAAAAATGAACCAGGGTTTATTCCGTATGGCATGAAAAATATAACAGTCTTCATTTTAAATAGCACGAAAAATGAACCAGGATTCATTTTGAATAGCATGAAAAGTGCTTGTTTATCCAAGACTACTTAAATTTTAAATTTTTATACTTATAACGTTTACGTATAGAATATATAAATAATTTTTTTTTTAATATTTAATAATTTGTATTAAAAAGATAAAGTATCAACGTTTTATTACAGATGATGTAGGGCGTTCCAATAATTTTCTTAAATTTCATTTTAATTTTCGCTCTTCATTCGAACAATTTGTATTCTCAATTTAATGTGTTCATTCTCACTCTCACTCTAGAGATTGTTTTATTTCGAAAAAATTTTACAAATGTTTTATAAGATGTTTTAATTTTCCTAAATTACTCAGCTTCATGTTCATTTTCATTTAAATTTGTTTTTCTTAATTTTTTGCCAATTCAGATTTTCGAACCGAAAATATCAAATCGTTTGTTTCATTAGTTGCTTAACAAATGGGTGCCCGTACAGACTAAAAAATTTTCCGAACGGTGGTCAACAGACAGTGTGTGTGTTTTAGTTTAAGAACTACAGAAAAAAAATTATTTAATAAATTTTTAAATCGATTTTCTTCTTTTTTCGTGTAAATAAAAAATATATAAATAAACTTTAAAAAATTACAAAAATATTTTGGGGCTTTTTGACGCCTTTATAATAAAAAAACAACTGGAACTTTTAACAACAAAAAGAAAAATGTGCTAATTTGCTCTATACATTTTAAAGATAGAATTTAAAGTGATTTATATTAAAAAAATAATTCAAGTGGTTTATTTAATTAATATTTATAAAATAAAAATTAATTTTCAAAGAAAAAACAACTATTAATGTTTAAAATGTAAGTAATACGTTTTAAATAAACTACAACTATTTGTTTTGTGGATGATAAAAATATTAATTTTCTAAATTGTTTTAAAAATAATTTGAATTGTTTTTTTTTTATTTTACATTATTATAAAATTAATGAAATTAAATTTTTGTTAATTTCTCTAAAGTTTAGTTAATTTTATTTTAAAATATCTGTTGTATTTTAAATTGTTCTTAATGAAGTCAGCAAATTAAAAGCAAATACCTGACTAAAATATCGTACAAAATGTTATTCTAAAATATTTTATGCTTTTTTGATTTTGAAAAATTAAAAGTGGCACATTCACATGAAGCAAGCAAATACCAGACAAATGAATGGACAGATAGACAGACAATTTTTACAAAATGTGGCCGCAATATTCATTTTTTAAACACTAAATAATTGTAAGCAAACAACTTTATTATCTATACATATAATAAAATTGTAACTCATTTCCGTCTGTCTCTCTGCTTTTTATTTGTGTTCGCATCGCGTAAAAACTACTGAATGGATTATAACATAATTTTGTGAGGAGGTACCCTAGCATCTTGCCTCTAATATAGGATACTTTTTTTCCACAAAAATATCTCACTTCCAAGAGAAAGTGGCAATCTCCGGTTTTAAGATACTGAAAATTTAGATTTAAAACACTATTGCGCAACATTAGACGCCAGTTGAATAAAATTTGTATTTGATTTGTACTTTTACTTTGCGGAATTACATTGTTATTAAAATATTTTAAACACCTTCTCCAGAGCTTTACAATAATTTTTAGATTTTTTTATAAATTTTACAATTTTATACAGGGGTGGGTATCTTTATATAAACTAAATACATAAACCATAACTGAAGCGCTATAAATTTGGTGTGGAATACTTTCAAAGCAAAACCGTGCAAAATATTGTCAGGACGCCCACGACGTGACGGGCATAGCTAGTAATGAATAAACCAACAGTGGGTCACATTAAAATTATTTACTTTTCGTACACAATTTTTATTATTAAATTTTTAATTTATATTAAATTTTTATTAAGAAATAGGAGATATTTCAATATTAATTAAAAAAAATATTTTTGACAAGTTCTAAGCATAACACTAGATCAAGGTTATGCTAATCCCGCATTTTATATACCTTTTGCTTTATTCCACATTTACCTGTACTTCGTTTGTTTTGTTAATTTTTACAATCTTACTGCCTTTTCCACAAACATATGCCCAGATATTTTAAAACACATTTTCCCGAGTATTCCGATTATTGGCCATTTTCGTATACTTATCTTTGTTTAGATTGAGATTTGCTTGCTGTATGTCACAGATTCGGATGTTTCATCGATTAATTCATAAGAATAGATGTTAAAATGTACGAAAGAATATTTAAAAAAAATAAATGCAATTGATTGTTATCTGCAGCAAACACCCAGTCTTTGGCGGGAATCGAACTCGCAACCTCAAGACTGATGGATTAGCACACAACCAATCTGTCTGTGGAGGTACCCCAGTTAATCGACAGTTAGAAGGATCATCAGCATAATAGTAACTTTTGTAATTCAGGTTGTATATTACCATTGGCTGATGCACTGTTGTCTACTAGTGCTTCAGCAATTTGCGGGAGTTTCGGGCAAATAATGTTAAATCTAATATCCAGTCCGTCGATATGTGGGTCTGTTACACGCCTGTATCTCTTGAACTGCTAAAGATAGATATCTGAAAATTTACTATTACGGCCGGTATATCGACAAATAATAAAACTATAATAATATTAAAAACTAGAGGGTGACCCTATACAACGATCACATTTTTATATAAATTTTAGTAATTCCTAAATATTCAAAAATAAATTATATGAATTTACATTCTCAGTTGCTAGAAACTTTATTAAACTGTCAAAATTTCGTCAGAGTTAAAATTCATTATTATCATTATTCATATATCATTAAAATTCATATATCATTATTTTTAAAAAATCTGTAGCTGCAAGGAAAAACTGCATATGATTTCTTCTGTATTTGTTAAGTAGACCATTTTGAGGCTTTGTAGCTGGTTCTTATTAATTCCTTCCCATTGCAGCTTAGAATATTTCTTTCTGTCGTGATTTTATAAATTAAAAAATATGTCGTTCTACGTTCTTAAAAATAAATAAATTTTTTTTATTATTTCTGTGTTAAAAGTATATATATAAAACATATGAACTTAAGTGGACTTAAACAGTTTTTTCTTTTCAACACAGAAATTATAAAAAAAAAATTATTTTGTTGTCTGCACCTTCCTCTACAGTTTTAATCCACACGTAAGCCTGAGGTTCGTTGTTAAACCTTTAAGGCAAAAGCTCTAACACTTATTTCTCCTCCTGATTTTGTTTTGTCCGCTATTCATTGCTCACAGTAAACTGCCACTTAAGCTTCAAATCTTACCAGAAACAATACCAACAATAACAAACTTTAACAAAACCATTAAATAATGATATTTTTGTTTAGCTTAAGAATGTATAAAATTTAAACCCGGAAAACACTGAAAATACGAGGGTAAATCAAAATGTTGTTATAAATATATATATAAGCATTAAAAATTTTGTGTAAAATTACATTCAAAATTTATAAACCTCTTTTGTGTAGTCCTGTTTAGGGCGAAAATTATTGATAACATTTTTTGAGTGATTGAACACACCCACTTAGCCGGAAAATTATCAGTTTCGGTTTTTTTTTTTTGTAATCGGGTTATCAGGGTTTTAATTATATTTTTATAATATATATTACACACCAAGTAATAATTGGTTGTCCCCTTTATTTATTTAGTATATTTATTTTCAACTAGTGAATCACAAAATTTTAACATCTATTCGTAGGGTAAGAGTTTTCTCATATAATAGTTCTGTTTATTTCTAAACTCTTATTTAAGAAAGAAATATCAATAGTTTTATAATTTAACTAATAATTAATCAATACAATTTAAGTTAATAAAAGGAAAAAAGTATAAATCCAAAAAAAGTATAGTTATTTAAACAAAAGTGAAACCATTTTTTTAAACATGTAATTTTGCTATTAAACCGAAATCCGATTTCTTGAAAAAAAAAAAACGACTACCCGATTTTTACTTAAAGTCAAATAACAAAAGCTAAACCGGTTTTTCAAACATGTAGTTTTTCGAATAACCCAAAGTTCGATTTCTCGAAAAACTCGATTAACCGATTTTTACATAATTCCGTGTAACCGGTTATTTAAACGAAAGCGAAACCGTTTTTTTTTTTCAAACAAGTAATTTTGCGATTAAACCGAAATTTGCGTTTGTGAAAAAACCTATTAACCAATTTTTACATAAAATCGAGTAACCGGATATTTAAACCAAAGAGAAACCGGTTGTTCATATTATAGTTTTTCGATTAAAACGAATTCAGATTTTTTGAAAAAAAAAACTATTAACCAATTTTTAATAACCGGTTATTTAAAGCAGTGCGAATCCGGTTTACTCAAACATTCAGTTTTTCGATTAAACCGATATCCGATTTTTGTAAAAAGCCGATTAACTGATTTTTACATGAAACCGGATATTTAAACAAAATCCAAACCGGTTTTTCATATTGTGGTTTTTCTATTAAAACGAAATCCGATTTTTTGAAAAAAACTATTAACCAATTTTTTATAACCGGTTATTTAAACCAAAGCGAAACCGGTTTTTTCAAACAATCAGTTTTTCGCGTAAACCGAAATCCGATATCGCGAAAAACTGATTAACTGATTTTTACATAAAACCGAGTAACCGGTTATTTAAACAAGATTGAAACCTGTTCTTTTAATATGCAGTTTTTCGATTAAATTGAAATCCGATTTCTCGAAAAAATCGATTCACCGATTTTTTTTAATAATATAATCAAGATAATGATAACATCAGGTGCAAATTTTTGTCACAAACGTTGTGGGCTTCCTGACATTATTTTGTTCGATTTTGCTTTGCAAGTAATCTGCAACAAATTTTAATACTCTTAAGTAGTTATTTTATGTAAAGGTACACATCCCTGTATAAAATTCTAAAATTTATATAATAAATTTTAAAAATTATTGTAAAGCCCTGTAAAAGGTGTTTGAAATATTTTAATAACAATGTAATTTCACAAAGTAAAAATACAAATCAAATACAAATTTTATAAATAATTATAAATCTTTATTTAAAAACAGCTCCATCCTGCAGGTTGCGCAACCCTGTTTAAAATATCCCACTTTAAATTCATAGTTTATTGTTTTTTTTAACAGCGCCATCTATTGCGTAACCGAGTTTAAAATTTCCCGCCTTCAAAAATATAAGACGCCTTAAATTATGCATTACCTTTAAATTGGAAAAAAAAATCAGCGTACTTTCACTTCTTAATCATTATAAGCATACATCTTCTTTAATTTTGCAAAGACTTTTTGATCACCCTTCGTACATTCCAAAAACGTAAACACAAAAATTTAGTGAACATAAAAAACTACAATTTACAAGTGGTAATGGAGGAATCAATGAATTTAAAATATTTTTAATGAAATAAAGAACCCAACACACAAGGAAGCACCATAGCATCGATATAGAAATTGAATGGAAATAAAATCAGAGAAAAAATTCCATTGTATACAATAGAGCGCGGATAAACAAACATCAGCTAGACTGCCTGCTGGGCCATGTTGCACGTTTATAAGTGCAGAAAATACGGCAGGTCTGCTGCATCTAAAGATTCTATGAAAACGAATATTTTATCACTAAGTTAAGCAAAGATTACCTCTGATGCTGTTGAAAATATGTAAATTGTTTTTTTTTTTGGGTAAAATTGTAAATCTCTTTTAAATGCATTTTTATTATATTTGTTGTTTTTTTATTTTGGTTTTTTTTACTTTGTAAAAAAATAATAAATTCTTACTTCCTTTGAAAATATTCAGGTTGTATTGTTTTCAAAACAAAAAAGAAATTTATAGACAGAGAGGAGAGAAATAGATTTATTTATGTTTAACTTAAATCCCACTTTTTTCATATTTCTATTTTCTATTTAAAAAATAAATAAAACAAAACAAAAGAATGAAACTAAATGCACAAAAACGCATTTCTAGGCTTTCAGAGATTTTGGGTGAATTTTTTTCATAAACATCAACGAATGAATTCACACAAAAATCCAACAGAAGTGTTTTTAAATATTTCGAGTTGATTAATTTAGTTTAGTGTAAAATTGGTAACAATTTCTATTTTTTTTTTTTTTTTTTTTTTGTGGAACAAAAACAACAATAAAATTTTAATAATCAGGATTAAAATTAAATTGTTTGAAAAATCATCGGTTAATTTTTTTTTATTTTTTTTTTTTTATAATTGACTACTAAATCATAGCCAGCAAAGCCAGGGCAACACCGCTTTTTCTGATATGCATTAATTATCCCTATAATATATGTATATTAAAGAACCCTATTATTACCACATAGCACTAAATCGCCGGCAAAGTAAAATATTTATAAATTGGCTATGCCAGCTTGAGACCTAAATAATATAAGAGGCCCTGAAACACTATTCTAAAAATAATCATAACGAGCAATTGCAGTGTTGCCATAAGTGAAGCTTTACTATCACACTAAACATCTGTCTTATCTACTCCTATCCCTTTCCAGAGGAAGTAACATTAATAAAGGCATTAATTGTCTTAGTGGAACTTCTCTTTAAAATAAAAAACAAACAAAATCTCAGAAGGCGATACATGCACAAGACTGTACCTAAAAGGCTTAGGACACGGGCAGACTAATATTTAAATATGGATGCTATGGGGGACATTAGCCCTAAACTAATATTAGCAATTATTACGAGAGTCTCTGTGACAAGACAGAAGGTCGCCAGTTATTAGTCGCCAGTCTGAAATTACATCAGTCGAGAGTACAGGCTTCTGACAGCACGATACTTCGACAACCTGGTACCAGATATTATTGTGGAATGAAAGGGGTTGGAAAGGGACCCTCTACAGAATAATAATAAAGCCTCTGTTTCCAGAGCTCAGTTTGTTTTGTTATTTTCTTCAGGAAAAGACTAAGCCACAATAACGCATTAGAGTTGTTCAAATTTAATTCGAAAATCGAGCTTCAGTTCGAAAATGTTATACGAAAAGCTTCTATTGAGAGTCTTAGCCAAAGCAGGAATCTGCTTTTATGGAACCTTTTGTTTCTAGATAGATCTCTTGGCTAATGACTAGTAGCTGTCATTGCTCTTTGCATCGTTTCGAGCATCTCTTTTAGACGGAGCTCTCCCATGGCCTTCAGATTTATAAGGGGTCTCCCAGAGACTTCTGCTAGCCTGTGTCGGACATTTTAACGCAACGTGTACTGTCGCTTCAACCTCTTCCAGGTACCTTCTTCTACCAATAACACCTTCATTGATTTTTATCTTAGATAGATAAGATATGAAAATATTATGTCCTGCTATCAGGTCGCGGTAATCAGATTAGGTACTCTGCGTGAAATAAGTACCTTTCTTAGCCTTCCTTCCTTATGGCGACTTTAGTGACACCTTAGCCCTTCCACTCCTCCCATCTTTTTAGATTCGCAGAGTCCGTGCGCTTGTCGACCTTAGCCCTCACAAAACCATTTACAAGAGCAGTTATCGGTGCTGGTCCCAAGAACTTCGCTGATTCATTCCCATCCATTTCGATGTATCCTCTAATCCACATTAGTGTGGCAATATTTTGAAAGGGGAGTAAAATTTTTGCGGTGACAGCACTATGACTACAAGGACAACAAAATGAAAAATTGAAATATAAAACAGATTGAAGTTACCAGTCGACTGTCTGAAATCACTAAAGTCAAGAATAAAGGCTGGTGGCAGCACGTGACTCAATGTAAGTGAGGTTGCCATAATTACAATTCGGTCTATATTTATTGAGGGCAGAAGGACCCATTAAGGAAGCGATCTGCTTCGATATTCCCTTTACAATAATAATATCATGGCAATGGTGCGGTGTGCATCGTGTGATTGAACGCCTTTGAAATATTTTAACGGAGTAATGTGAGGATTTTCGCCAGCAAGTATGGATGATGAAGACAACATTACACGGACTATTGAACTATTGAATAAAACAACATTATACAAACTTTTATCGAGCTATAGATCCATATGCTGGAAAAAGTTGTAAAAAATCGATCTTCCAGAATGCGATACATCTGAGTCAGCAAAGTTACTCTCATACCCCAAAATTATATTCAACCGCTAGGGACATAAAGTTACAAATTTATATAACAAAGCTCATTTAAAAAAAAAATTAAGTGTTTTCCTTAATCGGCTATCCCCTCATCTTTCTTATTAAAAACGTTGGAAATAAATATGAGATTTTGGCATATAAATTCTAAATAAATATCATCAACCGGAAGTTTAGTTTACCTTTAACAGTATTGTTTGTTGCAATATTTTTTCCAAAAAAAAAACAAAAAAATACCTTTTTTCCATATTTCCCAACAACAACTTCTGTTATAACTTTTCTGTTTTTTTTTCGTATTTAGTTAGTTGATGTGTAGAGTATATAAGGGTTTCAGTAAATTTCAAATTGCTTGTATATGCATGCCATACTTAGAGTAGTTTATTTAAGTTGCTGTTGAACAAAACACGAAAAAAAAAAAGAAAATAATATTCATTGTTTATTGTTTTAGTTTTGCATAAAAATTCCATGAATTTCATGGCAGCACTTAACAACTTTCAGGTGTGCAATTCATTTTTTTATATTTAATGCAGCCTCCATCTCTAGCGCTCTATAACTTAAACTCTCAAGCTCTATAAATACATAAACATGCCACTACTACGGCAACTGTAAACAACAATGGCCACTTTGTACAGTTTTATAAACACCCTTACACACACACACACATTCACATACAAACTCATACATGAAGCTTTAAGTTCATTGTTTTTATTTGCAAAATAAAATCTCACGTACCTTCTCCTGTAGTTGCAAATATCACCATCCATCGTGTGGCAACAATAAAATATTTACTGTGACAAATTTATAACGTTCTTTTTGTTTTTGTTTTTGTCATCGAAAAGTAATAAAATAAAAATAATATCCTTTTCAAAACAACAACAATTCATTTTTATGAAATATGCACAATTATTGCGATTATGAAAATAAACTTTTATTTTAAATTAGAAAACTTTGTCAACCTTTTCCCCAATTAGTTTTAAAATATTTTTGAAATTTTTGCTTTTTTTCATTATTTGTTCTTTTATTTGTGATTTGAACTTGATTTGTTTTTTCACTTCAATAATTTTGTTAATGGTTGATCTACCTCCACTTTTCCTAACTTTCTCCTTTAATCTCTGCACACAATGAAAGTGAAATTTGTATACTTTTCTTTCACACCTCTAATACTTTTCAAGGATTAAAAATTTTAAATAAAGAATCCTACAAATACGAAAGCAGAAAAGTGGAAAGAAAAAATTATAATCCTTTAGAACTGCTGTTTCAAAACTAAAATAGGATTAAATCTAACAGGACCTTGAGGACCGGCCTAAATATGCAAGAAACAACAGCGAGAGGTGGGAGGTTAGTCTCTAAAGGAATGCCGGGTTTTATTAAACGGAATAGAGGAAATGTATACCTCGCAGGAAGTAGATAGGCTAATCTGTAAAGGCACTCCTGCGGAAATATACCCTCGCTTAGTGTCTGAAGGTATTTATTGGCCGGAAGAGATGTACAAATATACCTCGCAAGATGTAGACAGGCTAATCTATAAAGGCACTTTTGTGGCAATATCCCTTGCGGAAGGAAATCCAGAAAATTACTAATCGAAGTACCACCCAAGTCGTGGAAACTTTATTTTTATCATCTAGAACATATTGTCGTCCTTTAGGCGATTGCTTCCAGGAAACATAGTATATCCACTCTCCGAGGCTTGCACGGGAACCCTGGTTCATTTCGAATAATATAAAAAACAAAAACCCGGGTTCATTTCGAATAACATGAAAACTGAAACCCGGTTCTATATCCAATAACATATGAAACGCATCCCGGGTTCAATTCGAATAACATTCAAAGGAAACCCGAATTCATTTCGAATAATATGAAAAATTAAACCCGGGTTTATTTCGAATAATATGAAAAATTAAACCCGGGTTCATTTGAAATAATCTGAAATGGAATGAAACACGGTTTCATTCTGAATAACATGAAAAAATAAACCCGGCTTCATTTCGAATAACATGAAAAATTAAACCCGGGTTCATTTAAAATAATCTGAAATATGAAACGCGGTTTCATTCGGAACAACATGAAAAATAAAATCCGGCTTTAATTCGTATAACTTGATTCGAAAAATTTAAACCCGGTTCTATATCGAATAACATGGGAAACGCAACCCAGTTTCAATTCGAATAACATTTAAAGGAAACCCTGTTATTTGGTTCATTTCGAATAATATGAAAAATTAAAACCGGTTTTATTTCCAGGTTCATTTAAAATAATCTGAAAAATGAAACGCGGTTTCATTCCGAATAACATGAAAAATGAATATCGGGTTAATTTTAAATAACATGACAAATTAATCTCGGGTTCATTTCGAATAACATGAAAAATTAAACCCGGGTTTACTGCGAATAACACGAAAAATAAAACCCGGGTTTAAAAAAATAAACTCAGTTTTATTTTGAATTTAACTCGGCTTCTGTTCAAATAACATGAAAAATGAAATGCGGTTTCATTTTAAATAACATGACAAATGAATCTCGAATAACATGAAAAATAAAACCCGGGTTTATTTCGAATAACACGATAAATGAAACCCGGGTTTATTTTCAATAACAAATATTTTCAAAAATATTTTCAATAATTCCAAAAATATTTTTCTTTCTTTAAATACCCGAAAAAAATCACTCAGACTCCTACAATAAAAACAATAAGTTTGAGTTTAAAGAGAAAAATATTTAAAAAGCAACTAAAAAGTTAAAAGGAAATCAATCATTCGTAAAGAATTTATTTTTTTCTTTATGTGTTTGAACCAATGAAAATATATGAATATTAAACAAATAGAATGCGAATACAAAAAACGAGGAATGAAAATGAAACAAAACGGAACGTAACGTAACGAAACAACAGTCAAAAGGAATTTTAAGTATTCATGTGCAAAGATGTATGAGTGAGCAAACACTTAAATAATTCTTTAATACATAAAGCAACAATAACAACAATAAAATGATGTGAAATTGGCAAAAATACAAGTGTTTGCTGTTTAATTGACTGTATAAATTTCCATGTGCTATGCCATGCGTACGAGCGGCTAAATTTAAAAGAAGAAAAAAATTTATAAATTTTATGTAGATCTTTGAGGGAAAGAAAGAAGTCAGAAGTCAATAATTTTTTAGGAAACTTTGAAAGAAAAAATAAAAACTGAAATTATTCAAATTTGTAATATTTTAAAATAAAAAATATTACAATGTACTTATTAATGTGATCTTGGTTGTAAAACTAACTACAACTTTTTGCTTATTGCCTCTTATTCAAAATAAGCTCGATTTATTTATTGACACTAAATTTGTCAAGATAAGTTCGTTTTTTAATGAATGATAAGTGAAGTTTTTTATCTAGAAATTCTACTTTTGAACACTGATAAAACAAAGCACTTTAGCATTTGTTTCTTTTCAATTGTAGCTGTCGCTGTTGTTATCTTAATTTCTGTTGATTACGTTCGCTAACGTAGTAAAAGTAAAATCATGAATAAATTTTGGTGAAAGGAAATTGTTTTTGTTTCAAAAATAATGACATCATTTAACACCACCAATTTTGAGCAGTAGAGGGGACGATTGAGAAAAATTAAAACCAAAAAAGAATTAATTGGTTAAGTGAATAAGATTTCAAAGGTTAGTTATAGCAATTGGCTAAAAGAAATACGTAATATTTTTTTTTTTTTTGTCAAATCAGAACAAAGACCACAATCTAGTGGAAAATTTCTTAAAACGAAATAATTAAATAAAATTTTGATGAAACAATCACATTTGTAACAGTTTTATTTTTGCCATAAATTCAACAAAATTAATTTTTATGTGTTTATTTTCTATCTACATCAGAGTTCTTTGCTGATATAATTAAAACTAATTTGTGAAATTAAAATAAAAAATTATTTTTTAAAAGATCAAAGCCAGGCATTGGCTGTCTAATGAGAATTTTTGATGAATTCTTAATTAATCTTTTATAAATATTTAACATTACAAATTTATTGTAGTATTTTTGTACAATCTTTGTATAATTTTTATATATGTATTATGCTAGTCTATCAGTCCGAGGTTGTGGGTTCGACTCCTACCAAATACTCTAGGTTGTTCACAACAACGCCTGCAGGCAGGCCAGAAACGTTCACTAAACAGTTTAACCTCTTTAGCTACATGTTATGGAAACTTCGTATAAAAATGGGTAAAGTTAACACTTGCAGACTCTGTGCTTGGAAAAAAAACTACGACGCACTATGGGCAAAAATTAAAAAAAAAATATTCTCAAATTGTGATTATATAGAGATCTTTTGAAAGGTATCTCAAGGTATCTCAATTAAATGTTAGCAACAAAAATTTTGTTGATTGCTTTTGTCCCCACGGGAAAAATTGAATAAAAGAAAAATGGGTTTTAGTTTTTGCAGGAAAATAATTTTCAAAAATCCACTTTTTTAAAACTAATGGATGGATTTAAAAAAAATTTCAGAGGAGGTACCTTAGCATCCTGTTCCAATATAGGATACTTTTTTCTGCAAAAATATCTCATTTTCAAGAGAAAGTAGAGAAAAAGCATTGAAAAAGCAATTTTCGGTTTAAGTGTAGTGAAATTTTCGGTTTAAAACTGGTATATTTTAAACACGGTTGCGCAACATTAGGCGCCAATTGAATACAATTTGTATTTGATTTGTATTTTTACATTGTGGAATTGCAATGTTATTAAAATATTTTAAACACCTTTTGCAGAGCTTTACAATATTTTTTAGAATTTTTTATAAATTTTTAAATTTTTATCCAGGGATGGGTATCTTTATATAAAGTAAATACATATACCATAACTGAAGCTCTATAAAAGTAAGAGCGCTGAATTGGTGTGAAATACTTTCAAAGCAAAATCGAGCAAAATATTGTCAGGACGCCTTCGACGTGACGGGCACAGCTTTCCTTCTTTTAACTTAAATAAAACAATAATAATTCTATCCCCTTTTCTTCTTTATATTTTTTGGCACGAGATTATTTAAATAAAATTCATTAGACCAATAGTTTAAAAGATTCGTAAAATAAAACAAAATATATCTTTAGACAAATATTGCTCTTTTTATATTCGCCAAGTTAGTTTATGTGATTATAAACTTGATACATATTTTAAAATTTAGTTTTGTTCTACAAACTTAAAACTTTTCCCTAAAAACTTTTTTTTTCTAAATACATTTAAACTTTTAGAGCAAAAATATTTATTTTCTCTATTTGCGCTTTATTTCAGTTCTTCATCTGTGGTTCATATGTTTCTTTTATTTGTAGAATTCAATTTTTCTTTTCCTTTTTTGTTTTTGCTTCTAAATTTCAGAAGCATGTGCTTTACTGCCTATCTATTCTATTTTTTTTTTTTTTTAATTTATAATTTGCTTTTTATTTGTATCTCTTTGCTTTTTTCATTTGATTTGTCTCGTGTAGTTGCCATTCAGCTGTTAAACACTTTAACAAACCACTGAGACCTGTTTGTTTCATTTACTAGACAGATGAGTGCTTAGACCAAAAAGCAAATAAATATACAAAATTATAAATATCTAAACAAGAATGTTCTATATTTTAAAAACTAAATAAAACTAATATAAAAAAATACAAACAAGATTATAGAGAACAGTGGCAAAGAAAACAAAGCAAAGTTTTATAAAGAACTTGTTAAAAGTGAAAAGTGATTAAGGTAAATTCAATTCGTTTCTTCTTCTTCTTCTTTCTTTCCCATTCATTTTGCCTCAAATTGAAATACTAGGTTAAGTCATAACAGCTTTATTAAAACATAGAAAAACGTCTTTTTATGTACAATTTATTGAATTTACAATTCAACATTGCATAGCTGACCCAGTTTTCCACCGAATTTTTTATTTAAATTCAAAATGTTTTTAAGTGTGCATGGCACTTCCCATATAAAGTAAATATTTATTATCGTGGGACTTTGAAGTATAATTGGTAGTCTTGAATTATTTTACAAGTAATCACCTTATCAATAAGCATAGTCTTGCAAACAAAAACTGGCTGGATTGGAACAGAGGGCATGGCACCGCCCACTCAAAATTTTTATCGTGTACCTAGGGAAGTACACTATACTATATATTATTTAAATATTTTACAAGTAACCCTCTTACTAATGTGCATAGTCTAAAGGAAAATTGCCAAGATGCAGTGGGCGTGGTAACTCCCATGCAAAGTAAAAGAAGTATTATCGTTTAGTTCAGAAACTATAATAGGTACAGTTTGGATATTTTAATAAATAATGCTGTAGTTAATGGGCATAGTCAAACAAAAATCTGTCTAGATTGGAACAGTGATCGTGGTACCTCCAATACAAAGCATTATCATAGCGTCACTTGGAAACTATAATAAAGGTTTATGTTTTTTGATGTATACGTCAATTTAAAGCGTTATCCAGTGCGAAAGGCTGCCTTGATTAAAATAAGAACTATCTTATTTGAAAGTCTATAAAATTATGCGTCGAATGATGATCGGATATCAAATGACTGAGTTGTAAGGAGTAATTTTTGAATAGCTTTCAGATATAAAAAAACATATACAATTTTGAGAAATATATGAAGTCTTTATTTGAGTCGATAGAGCGATCTATACTCAGAAAAAAATTTTTGTCCCTATTAACAGTTTTAATTAGTTTCAGATACAACTTTAATTTAATTTTTAATTAATTCAATTATCTACTTAATTGAAATATAGTTAAATTTATTCTTAATTAATTATATAATTGAGTCAATTAAAAAATGAATTAAATATGTATCTGAAACTAATTAAAACTGTTAATAGGAGCAAACAATTTTTTCTGTGTATAGTTCAATGTTTAAAAATGATTTTATGTAAATAATGACTGCTGCTATGCCTCAAATGGTTCATACGCTGAGTCAAAATTTCGCTTACTCTATTTAACATATAGGCTCGTATCTCCCGAAAATATTCTTCAATATTGGCTTCCAGTGTGTCACACGTAGCAGCCTTGTCCCTATAGTCACTAGCCTTAACATAGTCCCACAAATAATAGTCTAAAGGCGTTAAGTCTCACAATCTAGGCGGCCAATTGAATGGTTCCAAACGTGAATTGAGCTATTGTTTTTCATGTGGCACCGTCTTGCTGAAACCACATGTCCAGCTCTTTCATTTTGGGCATTAAAAAATTCTAATCATCGGACCAAAGGTGTGACATTCACAGTAACGTTCCTGCCTTCATCATCATCTGTGAATCCCCACCACACAGTGCATTTTTCGGGATGCATTGGCAGTTCTTGCAATGCTTCTGGCTGCAATTTTGCTTGTTCACCTTTCGTTGCTGAAAACAATTTTCCACTTTCTATACATTCTTACCCAAACATGAATTTTGATAATAAAATTTTATAATCTGCAAGCTTTGTTCGTTTGTAAGTCGATTCGTGGTTAGGTTATAGACCAAACTGAAAATGTGTGCGTCCTGCAATATTTTGTTCGATTTTGCTTTGATAGTAATCCACACCAAAAAGACTCTTACTTCTTTAAATATTAAAAGGTACCCATCCCTGGATAGAATTCTCAAAATTATTGTAAAGCTCTGTAAAAGGTGCTTAAAATATTTTAGTACAATTTAAAATACAGATCAAATACAATTTTTTTTCAATTGGCTAATTGGCAGTAAGAAATTCATATTTTGTCATTATTTTAAAACAGCGCCGTCGTTGTGCAACAGATGGCGCTGTTTTGAAAGCGTCCGCTCTTATAAATAAAATATGCAGTATCCTCAAATTGGTAAAAAAAAGTGGACTTACATTCACTGATATTTCTCCACTTTCTCTTAGAAATTATATATATTTAGCTGAAAAAAGCATCCTATATTGGAATCAGGATATTAGGGTACCTCCTCACAAAATTTTATTAAAATCCATCCAGTAGTTTTTACGTGATGCAAATACAGACAGAAAGACAGACTGTTTTATTCGTTACTGTTTTATTACACATAGATACTCCTACTGTTTTATTATACATATGTGTGTATGTATAGATGTTACAAACTCCAAGCCTATTATCGGCTTTAATTCCATTAAGATTTTTAATTATTTATTAAAAAATTAGATTTTGCTCATATGTATTTTAAACACTATTCTATTTTACTCTTTTTTATTTTTAGATCATTTTTAGCGCTGCCCAAATAAAAAAACAAAATCAGCTCAAGATATTACAAAACAAAAAAAAAAGAATAAAATGAAGTAAAACAACAAATATAATTAAAGGTGCCGGACAGTTGCTATCAAAACAACAACAGTCAAAATAATAACTGCAAACAACAATAAAAAACTACACTAAAAAGGAAAAACAAACCAGCAACTAAAACAATTAATACAAACAAAGGCAACAACAAGAAAAAATAACACTAACAATAATCAGAAGAAAAAGAAGAAGAACATCGTGCATACACAAATCGTACAATTTCGTTGTTTTGTCATTATTATAGAACAACAAAAATAACAACAACTTATTTATCTAAACGAAATTGAAATGTTCATGCACTAAACCAACCAAACAACCAGCAGACAAATCAAAGCAAATTGTGCCAGGGAGCCATTAGGCACCGTTATATACCTATACTCTCTCGCTCTATAACCACAAATAACAAACAAAAATGGTGTGATGAGAAAATACAGCAAGAATAACCACAAAGTTATGCAAAGCAAATAATCGTTGTGTATCAAAGAAATAGAAAAATATTGAAAATTTTAAACTTAAAAATATATAAATAAAAATAAATAAAAAAAAAATTAAATAAATAAAATAAAATATTAAACAGAACTAAATTAAACAATAATAATAAATTTGTTAAAATAAATATATTAAAATTAAATATATTTAAATTAATTAAAGAAAATAAATACAAACAACACATGTGCAATAAGAAGAAATAAGAAAAAAATACAAAAATAAATTTGAACAAAATATATTTTTTATGCAAGAAAAAAGTTAGGAAAAAAAATTAATTAAAAAGCAAAAAGTGATTAAATTATAAAACAAATAAAAAATAAATTACAAATTAAAAAAACGATTTCTTTAACCGGGAAAAATGCTAAAGAACATAATTTATTTATGAGTTAATAGCTAAAATCTAAACAAATTCTATAAAATCAATTCAGTTTTAACCCACATCACAACCACAATCATAGCTACCCCAGCTTACAAGTGAAAATTGCAATTTAAATAAGTTAAAAGAAGTTTTAAAAAGTTTTATCAATAAAACCATCATAATCATAGCTATCCACTGACAAGTGTAAACTGTTCAATTCACATTACTCTAGATTCAATTTTAAAGTTGTGAGTTCTCAAACGCCATCATAGGTACCCGCTTGCGAGAACATACTCTGAACAAAACCAAAATGATTTATATCGATGATTCAGAACCAGAAGGGGGTAAGTAAAGCAAAAAATTCTAAAAAATATTATATTCGTAAAGATAATTTTTATCTGCTTAATTAGTTCTCATTAATTGAAATACTTGTCAAATATGTACTTACATACATATGTATGTACATATGTAGGTGAAAAAAGAAAAACAATTCGTTTAAAGTTGAAAAATTGAAACCGATAATGACAGCAAACAGCCTGGCATTAAAAATTCAATTTAAAATTAAATATATTAAATACTTGCATTGATGTTTATAAAAATAAAAAATAAAAAAATACAGATAAACAATATTTCCACACAAGTGCCAAAATGTGCATCCATGAATCACCTTGAACTTTTCTATACATCTTGGCGCCATTCAAGGTCAAGGCTGTTTAAAATCACGGTGAGGCAGGCGACAGTCGCATAATTTTGAGGGATTTCTTTTTTTTAAACACATTATCTTTATGATGTTTTTTAAATAACATACTTATGTATATTTGGTTGTTACCTTTAGAAGAAGATAAATGTTTCAATTACCTCTCCTTGAACTTTATACAGTGGGTGACAATTCCAAAAAAAATGTATTACACAATAATTTAAAATTTAGTTAACTTTTTCCGTAATTTTGTCGAATTTATTAAACATTACTTTTGCATTACATTGTATTTAAGCATTTTGAACAGTGATTAATATTGTTGTTGTTTTTTTTTTCCTTTAAATACGGACACCTTAGATGCCGATAGTTTTTAGCGTTAGCGGTTTCCATTGTTTCCTCTGCTAAAACGGCTTGTTGGAAAAATTTATCCACGGTTTTCGCGTTCTAAATTTTTTTTACACTGAAAGTTAAAGAGAAAAATATAAAAATAAACATTTTTTGCTTACATTTTGATTCACAGGGTGCCCAGTTGGCTAGTAGGTAGTGTTCTAATCTATCAGTCTGGGGTTGTGGGTTCGATTCCCACCAAAGACTCTGGGGGTTTCACTACAACGAGTAAGAACACCTCGAGCCAAGTAGACAGTCATTGTAATAAGAGATACAAAATTCAATTTAGGATCCAGCAAAATTCCAAGGTTCAAAAATGAATCAACTACCTCCAACTCATGTTCTCCTAAGAAGTAGTTAACGCTGATAAAATCACTCCTTGAAAATCTCATGCGTTTAGATTTTTTAATATTGTTGTGTCTACACCATAAAAGATTGTTGAGGTCACTCTGCAAATTTATATGATCTACATAATGCTTGAAGCGATAAAAGATTTTGACAACGTCAGCATATATTAATACATGTGAGGAGTTTATAACACTGGGAAGATCATTAATAAAAATGGAAAAAAGAATAATATAATAAATTAAATTAAAGCTTTTAGTTTTTTTAATAAATTTTTTAATTGATTCAATATTAATATTTATTTAAAACAGAACAAAAAAATTTCCTAATTAACTAAATAATTAAACCAATCAATTATTTAATTAAACATAATTCTGAAACTACTTAAAATCCCTAAATAGTAAACATATTTTTTCTGTGTATTTAAAGAAATCAAAAGTAGTTAATTCTTGCACAACCAAGCTTCAAACATGCAAACACCATCTTTCACAATGCAAATGGTTTGTGCAATTATAAAATTTTTTCTTGTTTTGCAAAAAGCCTGTGAAGATTTTGTTCGAGATAAATTTATGGTGTTATTTTCTATAAAAATATATAGAGTAGAGAAAGATGTATAAGAAAATTCTTTACATGTATATTATTGTTGGGGGGAATATCGCAGCAGACCACTTTCTTAATTGGTCCCTTTCGACCCCCTTTCATCCTAAATGATTATTGGCAACCGATTTGTAATTTACGGCAACATAACTTTCATTGAGTCGCGTGCCACAACCAACATTTACTCTTGACTTTAGTAACTTCACACTGTCGTCTGGCAACTGTTGTCGTTCTTTCTCTTCACGTAGTCTCTAATAAATTCTAGCATTGATCCAAGGCTTAGTTCCGTAATGGTATAGACATTTAACAAGCTTTTGGCCGACGTCCTAAGTGTTATGCTAGCAAGGTCTTTACATTCGCACACAATGTGTGCTACCGTCTCAGCGTCTCCCAGGCATAGTATCATCTACTTTGATTTTCGTCTTTTCTAGATCATACTTGAAGATTCCATGAACTAGTCACTAATGTAATTCTATTATATCTAAGCACCTTACCGGCCTTCCTGCCAAAGAGCCCTTTGATTATCATTCGCGACTCTCTACATATACTAGCCTCACTCCAGTTCTAGAACCTTCTTTCGCATTAGCCGATTACCCAGTGATACTCTAGATTCTGGTCAACATAAGTTCACAGCAAATCCCCTTTTGGCTAGTTGTTCTGCTGCTTCATTCCCAGCTGAGCCCATATGTCCTTTAACCCACGTCAATGTTACCTCATTAACCGGGTCACATCTGTTAGGCTCTAAAACATATTCCAGCAATAGATTAGAATTTGTTGATCATATTTATAAAAAATATAATTTGATTAATTAAAAAAATAATTTAATTGTATCTGAAACTAATTAACACCTTTAAATGGTGCAAATATTTTTTTCTGTGTCACCGCACCTTTGGCAATGAACAGTTGTTAAGGTGCGTAATCCCTCTTTTAAAGACAGTAGTCACCACTTTCATTTCACAAGAAGCGGTTTCGCCAATAACCTTATAGGGACTAGAATACAAGTTAGTTAAGAACACAGAGAGAAAATACCTTTAGATGGCGTACAATGTTATAACTCCTTGTCTTTTTTATGTCATTGATTAAAAAAAATATGTGAATTAATATTATTAAAAATTAATTGTCAGTATTTTGTTTTGCAAGAAATGTCTTTTTTTATTCCATTTAAAAAAATCTTAATTATTTGCCTGTTACAAGAGATGTTTCCTTAGTAAAAGGGCTGTTACATCAAAATGGTTCTAATTTAGGTGCTTTACGCAACATTGTGCAATAAGACTCTTATTGAACTTATTTGTAACCAACAAAACATACGAGGGTTAATCATTACATCTACCCAGGTTCTTAAGCACGACTTTTAAAATTACTTGGTAAACTTTTATTGGAACAAATTTTTCCCGTTTTAGGAATGTCGATGTTAAAGCAAGGATTATGACGTAATTTGTTTCACTAGTTATTAAAAATCTTTGTAATTATACAGCTTTAAAATTTTGAAAGCCCATCTTAATTCATGCAATTTTGTTTAAACTACAGATTTCACGATAAATAATATTCAGAATAGCTATCGCCTGTACCTGGTATGAATTCGCCTTGCTTCTACCAAGTGCTGGTAGCCAAGAACCATGTCTCCTCTTCAACAAATCTATTTGAAATAAGTCCAAATACTATACAATAGAGCTGGAAAATTCGACTACTTTCAATTATTCGATACTACTCAATACTTTTCAAAAGGGTACTCAATACACCTCAGTACAACCGTTAACATAATAGCAACAGAAATTTATCGTCCTAATTGCCAATTATTATATTTTATATATTTCTAAAAGTACTACCCAAAAGTATCGATTAATTACTTTTGTTATATTAAATACTCGATACTTGGTACCATTCATTACTTAATATTTTGCCAGCACTAGTTTACCTAGTGGGGCTGATCGCCAAAAATTATGGTTATCTATACATATAATAAAATTGTAACTCATTTCCTATCTGTCTTTCTTTTTGGTGTTCGCAGCACGTAAAACCTACTGGATGAATTTTAACAAAATATTGTGAGGAGGTACCTTAGTATCCTGATTCCAATACAGGCTACTTTTTATCCGCAAAAATATCTTATTTCCAAGAGAAACTGGAGAAAATGCAGTGAAAGTACGGAGATTTTTTCACCGATTTAAAGTTACTACATACTTTAAGGCAGCTTTTATTTTTGAAATCGCGATATTTTAAGCAACAGATGGGACTGTTTTAAAATGACATTTCCTGTCTGTTTTTACAGAGCTTTACAATAATTTTTAGAATTTTATAAAAATTTTAGAATTTTATCCAGGGATGGGTACTTTATGAAAAGTACATATGTAAGAGTCTTAAAATTAAAAAAATACTTTCAAAGAAAATTTGAATAAAATATTTTCAGGTTTAATATTCAGCTGTTATATCCCTAGCCGGATTTTTCTGAAACTATGGACATCTATAAAGAAGTCGTCAGGTTCGTAGAATGCGAAAATGTGTAGCTTTAGCACAAACGGCGTTACAACTCACAATTTTGACCACTTCGAATGTGAAAATTGTATATGTCTACAAAATTTTTTACGTATATAAACCGATTTTAAAGATATTTTTTTTACTCTACCATACGTAGTATAGGAAAAGTTTAGATATTAATCGTTAAAAAATGAATGCTGGGAATTCAACAGATTTAAACGTTATGAGGTCTACTGAATCCATTTAAACTATTTTCGCAATGATGTCTATGGGTGGGTGGGTGCTTGTGTATGCTACTAATATTGTGAAGGCTGTACAATTCATACTGTTCGAGACATCAAAATGAAATTCAGTATGTGTGTATGTGGTATATGGAGATGAAGAGCTGTATAATTTTTGGGCGTAATCAGGAAGCGACAAGGGATAGTTTACTTGATACCCCAAATCGAAATTTTTTTTTTTTTTTCTTCAAATATACTTTTAACTTTTATTCCATAAAAATGTCTGTTTCCATGAGGTATTGTAATGTTGAGTGTAGCGCAATACAGATTTTTTATAGTTATAGAGGAGCTACGTCTTAAGAATTATTTAACTTCTAAAAAATAAATCTGTATTTAAATCATTTAGATTTTTTGCGTTTTATTAAAAAAATATTTTTAAATATTTTTTGAAATAAACTCATTGGCCTCCCCTCGTATTTGTTCCATTAAATGTAAAATGCAATTGCATTTTCAAACAAATGTAATTTTCTTATATAAATATTTGTATATTTTTTTTTTCTTTTTTCTTCTTGTTTCGTAAATCAGTACAAAACATGAACCTATATATGCTTCAATCCCTTTGACTTCAATCAAACAAACGATGATAATGATGAAGATGTTAAATCGTAAATGTAACGCAACAACAACAAAAAATATAATTTCTATTGTTCGTTCGAAGGAAATAATTTTAACTTAAATTGCAACAACAACAATAAAAAGTTCTTTTACGAAACACAAAAGAATTATTGAGGCTTTTTTAGTTGCAAATGTAAAATGATTTTAATTAGAAAATTATTAAATTTCTGATGTTTAATCACTGGAGAAATCGTTTTAAGGATTTAAATTAAAATGTTTCAATTTGTTTGAGATAAAATACATAATTCAATTTAATTAAAACTTAAGGCAATAATTGTTATTTACGAAAAGCAATAAGGAATGTGTGATCAGTAGCATTTAATTTCTAATTTTATTGCTTTTCTTCTAAAATATTTTAGATTAAATTATTATTTAAAATTAAATCTCTTGAATGAATTTTTTCATTAAAAACTTCGGCATAAATTCTGTGGTATCAGTAATTTATATAACGTAATCGTTGGGTACATCATTAGCACATAACTTACCTAAAGGAGCAGTAATCCTACACCTAAATTAAATAAATTGTCAAAAAACAAATAAAACAACAATAAAAATATTTTTAAAACACTGAAACAACCATTAAGTAGCAAAAGTATTAATTAAAAAAAAAACTTTAATATCTTTTTAAAAGCCCTCAACAACCATAAAGCAAAGATAAAAATGTAATAAAAAGTCTCTTTTTAACAAAAAATAAATTAGCGCTAAAAGTTTTTATGTGTTTTCTAATACTGTGTGTGGGAATTTACAGAATCAAGGCGTAAATAAATGTGTATTTATTTTTTTTTTTCAAAAAACGTTCTAAACTTTTGACAATGACAAAAGGATTTAGTGGAAATCAATAAATTATTTTTCCTAAATAAATTAAACGAAATAAGAAAACAAAATTCTTGAAAAAAATAATTAAAAAAGTCATAAAAAGGATATTTCTTTTGAAAATATTTTTTTTTTGATACAAAAGAAGAAATAGCCTTTTAACAAAAATTATTTAAAAAAAAAGAAGAAATTAAAAAAATTAAAACAAATTATTTTACAAAAAATTTTCTATAAAATTTGTACGGAAAATTTTCTATAAAATTTGTACGGAAAATTTTCTATAAAATTTGTACGGAAAATTTTCTATAAAATTTGTACGGAAAATTTTCTATAAAATTTGTACGGAAAATTTTCTATAAAATTTGTACGGAAAATTTTCTATAAAATTTGTACGGAAAATTTTCTATAAAATTTGTACGGAAAATTTTCTATAAAATTTGTACGGAAAATTTTCTATAAAATTTGTACGGAAAATTTTCTATAAAATTTGTACGGAAAATTTTCTATAAAATTTGTACGGAAAATTTTCTATAAAATTTGTACGGAAAATTTTCTATAAAATTTGTACGGAAAATTTTCTATAAAATTTGTACGGAAAATTTTCTATAAAATTTGTACGGAAAATTTTCTATAAAATTTGTACGGAAAATTTTCTATAAAATTTGTACGGAAAATTTTCTATAAAATTTGTACGGAAAATTTTCTATAAAATTTGTACGGAAAATTTTCTATAAAATTTGTACGGAAAATTTTCTATAAAATTTGTACGGAAAATTTTCTATAAAATTTGTACGGAAAATTTTCTATAAAATTTGTACGGAAAATTTTCTATAAAATTTGTACGGAAAATTTTCTATAAAATTTGTACGGAAAATTTTCTATAAAATTTGTACGGAAAATTTTCTATAAAATTTGTACGGAAAATTTTCTATAAAATTTGTACGGAAAATTTTCTATAAAATTTGTACGGAAAATTTTCTATAAAATTTGTACGGAAAATTTTCTATAAAATTTGTACGGAAAATTTTCTATAAAATTTGTACGGAAAATTTTCTATAAAATTTGTACGGAAAATTTTCTATAAAATTTGTACGGAAAATTTTCTATAAAATTTGTACGGAAAATTTTCTATAAAATTTGTACGGAAAATTTTCTATAAAATTTGTACGGAAAATTTTCTATAAAATTTGTACGGAAAATTTTCTATAAAATTTGTACGGAAAATTTTCTATAAAATTTGTACGGAAAATTTTCTATAAAATTTGTACGGAAAATTTTCTATAAAATTTGTACGGAAAATTTTCTATAAAATTTGTACGGAAAATTTTCTATAAAATTTGTACGGAAAATTTTCTATAAAATTTGTACGGAAAATTTTCTATAAAATTTGTACGGAAAATTTTCTATAAAATTTGTACGGAAAATTTTCTATAAAATTTGTACGGAAAATTTTCTATAAAATTTTCTATAAAATTTGTACGGAAAATTTTCTATAAAATTTTCTATAAAATTTGTACGGAAAATTTTCTATAAAATTTGTACGGAAAATTTTCTATAAAATTTGTACGGAAAATTTTCTATAAAATTTGTACGGAAAATTTTCTATAAAATTTGTACGGAAAATTTTCTATAAAATTTGTACGGAAAATTTTCTATAAAATTTGTACGGAAAATTTTCTATAAAATTTGTACGGAAAATTTTCTATAAAATTTGTACGGAAAATTTTCTATAAAATTTGTACGGAAAATTTTCTATAAAATTTGTACGGAAAATTTTCTATAAAATTTGTACGGAAAATTTTCTATAAAATTTGTACGGAAAATTTTCTATAAAATTTGTACGGAAAATTTTCTATAAAATTTGTACGGAAAATTTTCTATAAAATTTGTACGGAAAATTTTCTATAAAATTTGTACGGAAAATTTTCTATAAAATTTGTACGGAAAATTTTCTATAAAATTTGTACGGAAAATTTTCTATAAAATTTGTACGGAAAATTTTCTATAAAATTTGTACGGAAAATTTTCTATAAAATTTGTACGGAAAATTTTCTATAAAATTTGTACGGAAAATTTTCTATAAAATTTGTACGGAAAATTTTCTATAAAATTTGTACGGAAAATTTTCTATAAAATTTGTACGGAAAATTTTCTATAAAATTTGTACGGAAAATTTTCTATAAAATTTGTACGGAAAATTTTCTATAAAATTTGTACGGAAAATTTTCTATAAAATTTGTACGGAAAATTTTCTATAAAATTTGTACGGAAAATTTTCTATAAAATTTGTACGGAAAATTTTCTATAAAATTTGTACGGAAAATTTTCTATAAAATTTGTACGGAAAATTTTCTATAAAATTTGTACGGAAAATTTTCTATAAAATTTGTACGGAAAATTTTCTATAAAATTTGTACGGAAAATTTTCTATAAAATTTGTACGGAAAATTTTCTATAAAATTTGTACGGAAAATTTTCTATAAAATTTGTACGGAAAATTTTCTATAAAATTTGTACGGAAAATTTTCTATAAAATTTGTACAAAAAAATTTTCTGTAAAATTTGTACAAAAAAAATTTCTATAACATTTGTACAAAAAAATTTTCTATAAAATTTGTACAAAAAAATTTTCTATAAAATTTGTACAAAAAAATTTTCTATAAAATTTGTACAAAAAAATTTTCTATAAAATTTGTACAAAAACATTTTCTATAAAATTTGTACAAAAAAATTTTCTATAAAATTTGTACAAAAAAATTTTCTATAAAATTTGTACAAAAAAATTTTCTATAAAATTTGTACAAAAAAATTTTCTATAAAATTTGTACAAAAAAATTTTCTATAAAATTTGTACAAAAAAATTTTCTATAAAATTTGTACAAAAAAATTTTCTATAAAATTTGTACAAAAAAATTTTCTATAAAATTTGTACAAAAAAATTTTCTATAAAATTTGTACAAAAAAATTTTCTATAAAATTTGTACAAAAAAATTTTCTATAAAATTTGTACAAAAAAATTTTCTATAAAATTTGTACAAAAAAATTTTCTATAAATTTTGTACAAAAAAATTTTCTATAAAATTTGTGCAAAAAATTTTCGATAAAATGTTTACAAAAATGTTCAATAAAATTAATGTTCAAATAAATTACATTCGACTAAGAAAGAGGAATATTGCATCTCTTGGCCGAACTCCAGAACGGTGATAAAAATATAATAACAACAACCGTGTCTTCATACAGTTTTTGTTTAGCACTGGCATGACTTTTTTCTTTTTTACTTTTAGTCCTAAGATTAGAGTACTTTTTGTTAGTTCATGTAATTTGAAGATACGAAAAATAAAATGAAATGAAAAAAAATCTATTAAATTTTTACGAATAATATTCGGAAAAATGTTACAACAAAATTTTTCGATAAAATTTTTATAAAAAAAATGTTCTATAATTTTATATTATATTTGTAATAATGAAGTTGAAAATCATAAAAGAAAAATCATAAAAGAAATTGAGAAACACAACAGAATAAGGGAATATTTAATATCAATGTAGTAAAGGGTTTATAAGATTAGGCATGGCAGAATATAGCTCTTTTTCTTGTTTAAAAATGACTTTTTATAAAAAATATATTTATAAAGAAACCTATTAATAAATAACGATTAATAAAGTACCTTAGTATATGGATTACTTCTAAAAAAACATTTAACAAAAATACTTTTTTATAAAAGTTTCACACAGCTACTTTTATAAAAAAGTACTTTTATAAAAAAATAGCACCTAACAATACATACTTCAAAAAATATAGTTCTCATAAGGTATCTTTCTCACAAAATTTGCTTTTTAAAAGTGCCATTGCCAGAAGTACTAAAAAATTACATTAAAAGGGACCTGCAAAAAGTAAATTTTTTAGGCTAATTTGAGGAAAATTACATTTTTTGGTGATTTTAATTAGGTAAATCAAATCAATTTTCCTAATAGGGCTACGTTTTGAATAAAAAAGTAAATGACGTTTCAAAAAAGCGATGTTTCCTTACCAAAAAAAGTACCTTATTTAGTGAGTATTTTTTATAGTACCTTTTTAAGTTCACTATTAAAAAAAGCTAGAAATAAATTAAAGAAAATCTTTATTAAATTAACTATTTTTAAAAATTTATACCGCTTTTCTAAATATTCTGTTGAAATTTTGACGTTTGTCAGTTGGTGTTGTTATCGTAAAATTATGCCCATCCCAAAAATTCCTCTGTACGCTCCAACGGCCGTTTCTTGTATTTTATATCTAAAAGGTGTTTAATAAAAGCAAAAATATATTGAATTATTACTTTTTCAAGGTGACTGTAACCAAAAAAGAAAAATAAACATTTCTTTATCATTTAACAAAAAAAAAAAAAAAAAAAAAACACTTATTTTGCTAACACGAGTTTTTGTTTAAAATACAATAAAAATTGTTATTAAAAACGACAAGTTAAAAAAAATTATTTCTTCTTTACACAAACGATGTATCATCTTTAAGGAATTTTTATGTAAAATATACAAATTTTTAGAGAGTGAGTATCTCTTGGCTGAGTGTGTGACAGTTAGTAAATGTTGTCAACCGAAAGATTTATTTTGTTTTATATATTTAATTTTTTTTTTATTTTTAATATTTAACATTGAGTAAGGCCTTTTAGAATTTCTAAAAACCAAAAATAAACAAAGAAAAACTATAATACTTTAACACCCCTACAATGTCTTTTGTCACTTCCTTCTTTCTTGTCACTTTTAGATGACTTTTCGATTTTTTTTTTTTTTTTTTTTTTTTTTTGTTAAATGACTGCATGCGTTCGTTCGTTCATTTACCCGCAATGAAAATGGCGTTTAAAATGTTTCAATTGTTTATATTTGTGCAGAAAAATAGTAGAATTTTGTTTTTTGCTAATTGTTGCAAGCGGATTGTTATCTTTAATAAAATTATTTATTTTGAAAATATTCACATAAATAATGAGCGTTTGTATGTTTTGTATTGTAAGCAAATTTTTATTAAATTTACTTTAGAAAAAATGTTGACAACGTGCCAATAATAATGCAAAAATAAAAATCTTTTAAATTCTACAAACATAAATGGTACATTATTAAATATTTCAACAGAATTTGTTTATAATTACAATTTATTAACAAGACTCGTTAAAAAAACAAAGTTTTAAAAATTTTTTTAAGAACTTATTCAAAAGACACCTTTTTAATATAGTACCTTTAAGAAAAGGTACTTTTGAAAAAGTTCTTAAAAAAATTTTTTTTCTTTTCAAAAACTTTTAAAAAAGAGGTCTAATATTTTTTAAGATTGTTTTTTAACATTAACATTAACCTTTTTAATACAGTACCTTTTAGAAAAGGTACCTTTAAAAAACTAAAAAAAATTATCTTTAAAAAAACGAACTTTTTAAAAATAATTTACTTGAATAAACTATTTTTAAAAAGTTTATTTTAATAAATCAATCTCCGACTATTACGATTAGAATATAAGGTTAAAATCCTCGAATTCGCGACATCTTGGAAACACCCTTTTATTTGTATTAAATTTATTTTCGTTACTTGCTGTTACAGTAGATATTGTTGCAATATATAATCTTTGTAAATTTTAAGTGTCAGCCTATTAACTACTGTTCAAATATAAGATGAAAATATCAGAAGCCTACCTAATACGGTTCAAAAAATAAGGCAAAATAAGTGAAAAACATGTTATTGCGGAACACGCTTTAATTATTATAGCAGCGATGGCAATACATTTACTGTAAAAATTTCAAAAGTCTATCGATTACGGTTCAAAATAGAAGGCCATATACTTCAAAATCATGTCACTGTAGGAATACCCTTTAAACTTATTTTTTCTTATAGTGCCCATGGCACTTTCTATAAAAATATCAAGAGTCTACCTACTACGATTCAATAAATAAGTCAATATTCGTGAAAAACATGTCACCGTCGAAACACCCTTTTATTTTTAGGCCATATTAATATACCTTCAGTAAAAATTTAAAGAGTCTACCTATTTTAGTTTAAAAATTAGACCATATAATTACGACAAATTACGACACTGTCGGGAAACCATTTAACTTTTGTTATTTGCTATAGAGGCCGTAGTAGTACACCATCTGTGAAAATTCCTAGAGTCTGTCTAATATGGTTCAAATAATAGGCCATATTCATGCAAATCGCGTCACTGTTGGAACACCCTTTATTATTATTAATGTAGGGGGAATAACGAAGCAGACCACTACTAAATGGGTCCCTTTTCGACCCCCTTCCGTCCTCAATAACTATAGACAACCGACATAACTTGCGGCAATCTTACTATCATTGAGTCTCGTGCTACAACCAGCCTTTAATCTAGACTCTAGTGATTTCAGAGTGTCGACTGGGAATTATCGGCATTCTTTCTCATCATGGTGTCTTTAGTGATTGCTAGCATGGCATCCACATTTAACAAGCTTCTGCCCGTGGTGCTAAGTCTTACGCCAGCCAGTGCTGGACATTCACACACAATGTGCGCTACCGTCTCAGCGTCTTCCAGGCATAGTCTGCAAGTATCATCTTCTTCGATTTTCATCTTGGCTAGATGATACTTGAAGTTTCCATGACCTGTCACTAACGCAGTTATCCTGCTTAAGATGCTTCTATTGTATCTAAGAACCTTGCTGGCTCTCCTGCCAAGGGGCTCTTTCAGCACCATTCGAGCCTGTCTACATGTAGTAGCCTCCCTCCACCTTTTCAGGTTTAGTGTGTTCAGCCATTGTAGGACTTTTGCTCGTATTAGGCCATTACCCAGTGATACTCTGGGTTCTGGTCCACAGAAATTCTCAGCAGATCCCCTTTTTCTAGTTGATCTCCTGCTGCTTCATTCCCAGCAGTGCCAATGTGTCCTTTAACCCACATCAA
Organism: Phasia obesa; assembly: GCA_949628195.1. NCBI lineage: Eukaryota > Metazoa > Arthropoda > Insecta > Diptera > Tachinidae > Phasia > Phasia obesa. The sequence goes on from OX451219.1 coordinate 3,062,276, forward strand.
TATTACCTCGTTAAGCGAGGAACATCTGTTAAGCTTTCCAGCACTAGTTTGGAGTACACGTTCACATGCTTCATGCGTTTAATAACCGATTAGTTGTCAAGTGCAATGAGAACCTTTATTCCCTGCACCCGACATTCCAGCAGGTGACCCAACGCATGTAGCAGCCCAAGCAATTCTGCCTGGTAAACGGAGACGTACTCCCCCAAACGGAGACTACAGGACAAGATTAGCTCAACTAAGTGTATACCTGCTCCTGCTCTACTGTCCATAAGAGAACCATCAGTGAAAATGCTGATGTCATTCTCCATACACTCACCCTTTAATTTTTACTATTTGCTTAGTGGAAATAGTAATACACCACCTGTAAAATTTTCAAGAATCTACCTATTATCGTTCAAAACTTAGGCCATATACATGCAACTCACGTGACTATCGGAACACCCTTAAATTCTTGGGTTTAATATTGTATACTCCTCTGCTCAAGAAATAAAGACATATATAAGTTTTAGTATTTGTTGCTCTAGCGGCCACAGCTATACACTATTTGTGAAAATTTCCAGAGTCTACCTGTTATGGTTCAAAACTTAGGCCATCTAATGGGTGATTTTTTTGAGGTTAGGATTTTCATGCATTAGTATTTGACAGATCATTATCTTCAAAAAGTAAATGTCATGGACCAATCTAACGTTTCAAATAAAGAACCGATGAGATTTTGCGTTTTTTTTTTAAAAAAGTTCTCAAGCTCTTAAAAAATCACTCGTTACATGCAAATCACGTCACTATGGAAACACTCTTTAATTTTTAGGTTTATTTTTTATATTTGTTTATAAGTTTTAATTAAACCAAGTTTTAATTAATGTAAGTTGTAAGTGTATGCCTACTACAGATCAAGAAATAAACACATACTCGTATGTAGCTAACCAAAAAATACCCTACAATCTGCTAGAGTCCATAATTAAATTTTTAACATTTGTTTTTTTATTGAATCACATAATTTGTAAAAAAAAAATATGCTCTGAATTCTATAAGTAGTTAGGGAAATTAAACAATTGTAAGCCTAACTTTAACAACTCTTTTCTACATCTTTAAAATTATTTATTTTTAATTTATAAAAAAAAAATAATTTTTAGATTTCAAGTGAAAAAAAATAAATAAAAAATTGTTCTAAAAAAGCTTCTTGTTACGTCTCGTAATTATCTCTTGACAGCAAAGGAATTTAAAACATTTAAAAAAATATAAAATATTTTTCTTTCTAGAAATCTGGCATGAAAAGATGTTTGCTGTTAAGAAAACGATCTTTGAACAACTGTTTCTAGTTGAATTTGGGTATCCATGGTTTTTAACCTTCACCTGCTGGAAGTGGGAATAAAGTAAATTAAAATAAAGTTCAATAGCAAGATGAAAATCTCCATACAGGCATGATTAATGATTATTTGTCTTGCTTTCTACACACACACACGCTAACACTTACCCACACAGTCTCTCGGCACTCATCTCTTTTCTTTAATTCTTTAGAATTTTTTGATTATGATTTATTTTGGTGGGTGTTTATGACGTCAGGGAAATGGTGTATAAAATAATTTTTATATTTAAATAAAAATATGTAAATATTTTAAATGATGTACAGGCAACAAAGAATAATAAGCAAAAACCTCAACCTGCCTTTTTTCTAAAATCTTAAAACGGAAACCTCACGTAATCAAAAATTATTTTGTATTAATTTTTTTCTATTTCTTTTAAAACAACACAATTTGAAGTTGATTTCTATGTTTCTAAATAAATAATAACTACTGAATAACAATTATATTTTATATGGAAATTTTTTTGTTAAAAAAATGAGCAAAATTCCAGTTCAATAAAATAAATAAAAAGAAGAAATATCAAATATTTGCCTGCCTGAATGAAACAATTTTTAATTTAATGTTTAATTCTTGCAACCCATCATCACACGCTGCTGGATGTCCGTTCTCTTTCTAAGCGAATAGAATATTTTAAATAAATTTCAAATTCAAATAAATATGATCAGAGTTAATTGAAAGTACTTTTTTATCACTGAGTAAACAAACAGCCGTGTATATTTGAAATCAATAACCTGCATGCATCAGCATGTTGCTAAAAAATATTTTATTTAATAAAAACATTTCTGTTTTTCTAGTCCTAGTTGAACTAAGTAAATATTAAAAAAATAATTCTGTCATAGGAAAATGCATGCCATAACTAATGAATTATGAATTTAAAAGTTTTATTTTTAATAAAGTTTGTAAGTTTTTATATGTAAAAACAAATATTAAAAGGGTTTCTTTTATTACAGATTATTTTTGGTAAAAAAAATTCGCAAAACTAGACAAAATTTAACATAAATTTAAAAAATTACGAAAAAATTTATTCGTATAAAATACAGAAAAAATGTTTGTACCAATTAAAGCTGTTAATTTCAGTTCCAAATTGCAATAATTTTTTAATTAACTTAATTATTGGATTAATTAAGAATAAACTAAAATAAATTTCAATTAAGTAAATAATTCAATTAATTAAAAATTTAATAAAATTCGTATCTGAAACTAATTAAAACATTTAACTGGTGCAAAAAATTTTTTCTGTAAAGTTTTGAAAAAATAATTTAAAAAATTAAAAATCAAAAAAAATAATTTTCTACCTTCACTCTAGCTTATGTTCCTAAAGAGTGTGTTGTCTTTTTTTAAGTTTACTAGAATAGTCTGCAATTGTTTACATTACTACCGAATATTTGCATACAACGTTGTAACGTTGTGAAATTATGCTAAAAACCATCCAATTATGTGAGTGCGTGCATAACAAATGAGTTTCAAACAACATCAACAAAAGCTACAACAAATTCATTACAAGTACATCAAAATGGCAACACTTTAACGTCACAGTTGAAATATTTAAATCAACAAAAATTTTGAACTTTTGCTTTCAGTTTATAAACAAATTAAAAAAGATTAAATTCACTTGTAATACTGGGTGTCGAAATAAGGTACAGTGGAGAATATAAAATAACAAAACTATGTCGTTAAACTTAAACCAGTGAGACTGGATGTAATCAGAGAAATAAACAAGTTTGAGACAGCTTTAACGTTTAATTTTGATGTTCTTGTGTAAAGAAATGGGATACAAAATAAGACCTATCATTGAAGTGGATTTACTGTAGAGGGAATGCCGGAGCAGACCACTAACTACATGGGTACCTTCGTTCCTTAATGATTTCTGGTATCTGACAGGAAATTTACAGATACCTTACTTTCATTGAGTCTCGTGCTGTCACTTTTAACCACGACTGTAGTGATTTCAGAGTAGCGACTGATAAATGTCGATATTCTTCCTCATCACAGAGTCTATGGTAATTTCTAAAATTTACTTAAGGCTAAGTTCTCCACTGCATCTCCATATAACAGCTGTTTCCCCATGCGTGATCCATAGCCAATTTCCTGGCACAGTCTGCAAGTATTATCTTACCTCGATTTATAACTTGGCAAGATAATATTTGACAGTCCGTTACCTCTCACTAAGGTAGTTAACCATTTGTAGGCACCCAGATTATATCCTAGCTCTTTTTTAGTCTTACTGTCTACTTGTAGTGAAAAATTCCAGAGTCTTTGGTGGGAATCGACCCACAATCTCGGACTGAGACTAAAACACTACCTACTAGCTCACTAAGGCACCCTACTGACAATATTTAGATTCGTTCCTAAAAAAAAGGGAGCTGTTCAAGAACCAGTAACGTGATTTATTTTCTAGTGATAGTTTTAGTTCTAAAACCTTATATACAAATTTATAATATCCCTAAGAGGAATTGCTGACATTTGTTTTAATCACACTTATTCCATGACTTATCAAATTAAAAGTGGTACAAGACGCTATGATCTTTGACTAGTGAGTGAATGATACATCAATTAATTGATCATAAAATTAAAAAATAGACAGTTTAACTAGAGCTAGGCTAGTATTTTATTAATAGGTAAGTGACTGGTAGGATACACTATCAGCTATCATAGAAAGTAGTAGATCCCGAAACGGTCAAGTGACATGTCAAGTGTTAGTTCTCTTTCCTCCTGGCCTCCTAACGCAACCGCAATGCTTGACGCACTAAAAGGCAATATTTAAGAATTTATTCTTAAAATACCGGCCGATATGTTAGAGAGCATATCAAAATTGGACCCAGAGTATAAACCATTTCAGGCGTAGCCGCGGTTAACATTTACATGAAATCAGCTGTAAGCATTGAATTATATATGTAGATCATTTTATCCACTAAAATAAGGATTTCATAAATTTGTATAAATTTGATGTGTTTTTTTTTTTTATTAAATAAGAAAACTCTTAAAAAATCACCCCTTATGAAAAGAATCTGTCACCTTGGCTTGGCGTTTAACTTGGAGCAGATTATGCAACTTCATATGAGGTCACATGCGTTACGCACCATGAGATCTTTTGTGCAGGCTGCTTTCAAATTATTTATTCAAAGAGAGATTGTATACATCTTTCAAAGAGACTGAATCCCCGACTAGGTAGTTCCTCCTAGGAGACTTAAAAACAGAACTTTCACAGAGCATTTATTCTGGGGATTAATCTTGCGTTTAATAAAACGCAGACTCATTCAAAATACAGTACGGGTTTCTACACTACCCACTGTAAATAATCTAAGGTCTCTTTTATTATATATTTTTATAAGCTTTGGAATTTTTCTAGATCCAGCGAAAATAATCTCGTTGATTGTTTCAATTTAGCTACGGTGCAATGCACTGGTATTAAAGCCAAGTTCCACTTCTATAAAAACTTTTCTAGCTCCTCTGTTCACATTGATTTTCATACCATTTAGCTTTAACCTCAAATAGAAATTTTATAACAGAATTGGATAATTTCCGATGGGAATTACTTTCTATACATTAGAGCCTCAGAATCCAGCACTATTAAATGAAACTAAGTTAGCCTCTTGCTGCTACCAATACTGATTCAAACACAAGTTCCTATCGGGAATTAAAACATCAATACACCAGAGTTGGTTTTTTAGCAGCCTCGTATGTAATAATAATAAAAATTATAATTTTAAGTAAACGAGCTATAAAACTAACTTAAAAAATTTTTAATTAAAGATTTATAATAATAACACATTTATTTTAACTGAAACAAGCCCCATTAAAAATGATATCTCATAGTCAAAATTTTCAAACTGTCCCTAATTTAAATTCGTAGACAAATGATCAATTGTTTAATATTTAAAATCCAGTTGCATTTTTAATAGTCACGATTTATAATTTTTTGTTTATTATTTTTTTTTTTTTTTTTTTATAACTTCTAAAAAATTTGCATAAATTTTCCCAAAGTTGAATACAAGTGGATCTGTGCAACATTGCTGTTAGACAAAACTGGATGCTAAATTGTTTATTTATACATTAATTTAATTAATTAAACTAATTAATTAAAATAACAAAAAAAACTTAAATTTTTTTCTCACCCACTGTATTTTACATGTAAATTTAGGTCATTCATACCTTTTACCCACAAGACAACACAACACATGTAAACACTCCTGTACAAATACAACGAAACGTTAGTAGATAAAATAAATACCTGAAAAAAAGAATTGTGAATTAACCGTCAACCAGTTTTCAATTATTCTACTTAATGCGATTTAAAATAAATATAAATTGCATTTACATATATTGATTTACATACAATTAACTGATTTTTATGATTTATTAATTGAATTTCAAGCTTGTTTTTTTTTTCTTCTTTTGTCTTACCACAATGTAAAACAGTAAAAAAAGTAATAAAGAAATGAACAGGGCAAGGGAAAATAAATCAATTAAAACATTTTCATTCAAACCGCAATAATCAATTGCGAAAATCAGGTAAATTAAGCGAGTGAGTAAAAAAAAGGAAAGAATTCAATAGATTTAAACAGTTTTTAAAAGATTTTATTTTAAAATTAACAAACTATAAGAAAAACTCAAAAGAGTGCGAAACAAACAAAGAATTAAAAGTAAACAAAAAGAAATCATTGAAATTTTTGAAATTCTTTTTGTTAATAGTAAACAGGTGAGTGTAGAAGTGGGTATGTACGTACATATGTGTGTATAGAAAACCGGAAATGAAATAATTGTTTTTTAAATAAACAATAGACCACAAAATAGCAAACAACAAAAACATTAAAAACCGGATGTTTTAGATGAAACAAAGGATATTTTGATCTCTAATACAAACATAAAGTTATTTTTGTAGCCACTAGTATATGGTAAACAGCGCTCAGGTATGTTTAAACTATTCAAGTATTATGTGGAGTTAAAAAAGTTAAAATTTTTAAAAAAGAATGTATTTAAGAGCAGGAAAGAGGCGGTTTAAAAAAAGTATATCAATAATGTCGGGGGAATATCAAAGCAGCCCACTTCCTTAATGGGTCCTTTTTGACTTTATATCAGTAAGCATCTGCTCGATCTGTTTTTTTCACAGACTTTTAGATCACCAATTCTTCGTTGGCAATTTATTTCAAATTGCTTACCAGATTTGCTGCCAGGTTTACAGCCTTAACAAAAATGCATTTATAATTTACTAGCTGTGCCCACCACTTCGTCAGCGTCCTTACAATATATTGTTGGATTTCCCTTTGATAGAAATCCGCACCAAATTGTAAGATTTTTACTTTTATAGTGCTTCAGATATGGTTATAGGTATTTACTTTATATAGAGGTATCCAACACTGCGTAATGACTTAGGAAAATAGGCTTTATATAAAATTCTAAAATTTATATAAAATTCTAAAACTTGTGTAGAGTTCTGTAAATAGTGTTTAAAGTTTCCTGCTGACAAAAATAAAAGGTGCTGCCAAGTTTTCAGTACCAATGAATTGGCAAAATTGCGTAGTTTTACTACTTTTTCTATAGAAATGAGATATTTTTACGGGCGAAAACTATCCTATATATGAATCAAGATACTAAGATAGATACCTATCTACAAAATTTTACTAAAATTCACCTAGTAGTTTTTAAAAATTCGATTACTATCTACAACAGCAAAAAAAAATTGTCAATAAAATATTTCATGTACACAAATGGTGCTGTTACAGTTTTGGATAATAATTTTGACTAACGACAGACTATTAAATTGAATTCAAATTAAAAGGAAAAATTTTTATATCCATAAATAATTATTTTCCTTTTGTAATATACTTGAAAAAAAGGAGGAAAGGAATTTGATATTAATGGGTATTTTTTTATATTTGTGACTGCAAAATTCCATCCGATTTTAAGGGCTTTGTATACAAATTGGTCCATTTAAAAAAAATATATATACTTTACAAATTAATGGGTGCCCCATAATACACATGAACATTCAACGTAAAGTTATATTCATATTTTCAAAGTTATAAAACAAAAGCTTTTTATATCTTAACATCAAATATAAGGATCATATCCATAGGTGACGTAATTTTACTTATACATATGACCTTTTCTGATTATACTTTTTTATAAAATAAGACTGTGTTTATAGTATATTTAGATTCGGGTCCACCAATGAGACAAACTTTTTTTGATTTAATATTTAAAAAATTAGCTGAAAATTGTTTAATTTTTTAGTCTCTGTTCTTCATCAATGCATTTCAAGCACATTTAAGATATCATCGTTTTAAACCAAAAAATAATGTTGTTCTTTTTTTTTTAAATGTGGCATAGAAAATTTAATTTTGACAAAAAAAAATCTTTTATAGTTTTTGCTTAAATATGCACGAAAGTAGTTCATCAACATTTGCTAATTGTCATGTAAATTAATTGAAAGATAAAAAAAAAAGAAAAATTACATTAAACAGTGGGGCTGCTCATAAAAAAATAAATACGCCGCAAAAATATTAATTAAAGGTTTTAATTAGTTTCGTATATACATAAATTTACATAACTTTTAATATTCCAATTAATAAAATAATTGAATTAACTAATAATTTAATTAAATTTTTATTTTAAACTAATTAAAATTTTTAAATAATTTAAATTGCATTTGAATGATTCAATATATACCTGATAGAGAAAAAATAAAATAACATCCTAATTAATAAAACAATTGAATCAATAATTAATTTAATTAAATTTGTTTCTGAAAGCAAATAAAAATTTTAATTAATTTGAATTGATTCAATGGTAAAGAAAAAATTAAAAAATATTCTAATTAAATGAACAATTTAAGCGATTAATATTTTCATTAAATTCGTTCCGGCGACTAATTAAAACCTTTAATTAATTTAATAAACTCTCTTACTCTCTATTATTAAATTCGTGAAGTGACGAACCCGTTCTTAGCAACTGTAATTAATTTTAATTTATTCAATTATATAATTGGTAAATAAATAAATAAAATATCATTCTAATTAAATTAATTAATAATTTAATTAAATTTGTATTTGAAACTAATTAAAATTTTTAAATAATTTGAATTGATTCAGTATATACTTGATAAAGAAAAACATATAATAACATTCCATATAAATAAATAATTTAATCGATTAATGATTTAGTTAAATTTGTTTCTGCAATTAAATAAAAATTTTAATTAATTTGTATCGATTCAATTATATACTTGATAAAGAAAAAAAATAAAATAATATTCTAGTTAAGCAAATAATTTAATCGATAAATATTTTTATTAAATTCGTATCGACGAGTAATTAAAACCTTTAATTAATTTAGGAAAATCTTTTTTTCTCTAATTGAAGTGCCGAAACCGTTCTTAGCATGCTTAATAAGTTTGAATTGATTCAACTCTATACTTGATAAAGAAGAACATAAAATAACTTTCTAATTAAAAAATAATTGAATCAATCAATAATTTAATTAAATTTAATTTGTTTCTGCAACTCAATAAAATTTTTAATTAATTTGAATTGATTCAATGATAAAGAAAAAAAAAATAACATTTTAAAATAATAAATAATTTAATCGATTAATATTTTCATTAAATTCGTATCGGTGACTAACTAAAACTTTAAATAAATTTAATAAAATCTTACTTCTCTTATGGAAGAGCCGAAACCGTTCTCAGCAACTTGCGCATTACACAGAGATCTTGGTTTAAACGCATACTAGATTCAGCTCGTTCAAGAATCGTATCCATATGACCGTCAGTGGTGTCTTACTGTTGCTGTTGGGTCACATTGAAAATTTTAAAATAATCCAATTTTTGACCCGAAAATCAGGTTTAAAATGAAGTAAAAGCAATCATTACATCCTGTTATAACCACACGCTGTACAATACCTTCAAATTTGTCCCACCGTCTGATCTTTAACTAATACATATATTTTCACCAACAGCATTTTAAAAAGCCTAGGAGGAGCTCGGAATATGTTGAAAATTCAAAAACAAATCTGGTTGATAATAAGAAATTTATATTTTTATTTCCATTTATTTTACGATCAGCCCCAATGTGCATTGCTTAGAAATACAGAATTCTAGACTTTTGATGGCATCATTAAAATGAAAAGTTACGTACAAACGCACACGAAATTTAACCTGATAGAAAAGCATAATTTAAGAAAACATAGAAATAGAAAACATAGAAAAAGGCAGACAAAGGGATTGTTGTGCAAAAAAGTAAGTAAAAGTGTGTTTATGGAAGTACACGTATGTGTGAGAATGAGAATTCAAAAGCGAATGAACGCAAAAATGCAAACAAGAGTTTTATTTTTTTAATTAATTTAATGAGCAAAAATTTCACTACATTTTTCGTTTGTTTCTAAAATTATTTTTACCAGAATTCTGGAATAAAATGAAATAGATTTTTATCAAGTTTTTTTTTTCTAAAAAATAGAGCAGGATATTAACGTTTCATATCTAAATGAGTTTTAGAATTTGTTTACTATTACTGTATAATTAATTTGAATTTGTTTTTTTATATTTTCCTAGCAGTTATTTTGCAAATCTCAACAACATTTTCCAATGTCTGGTATTTTGCGTTGTTGTTTCTTTTTCTAAAAGAATAAATTTATGTCTGTCGGGTTTTACTATTGATATGGTGGCTGCAGACATTTCTGCATTCATCATTGTAAACATTCATTTACATTCATAGATAGACATACATGTAGTAATGTGTTCTTTTTGTTTTTTTTTTTTTTCTTCCTATAATAGATGGGTTAAAAGTGTGTGTGTGTCTGCGTATAATTTAATGGTTTGCAGGGTGTTTTCATGTGGCACAAACATGATTTTATATTGTTTATGCTGACAGCTACGATTATGTTAATGTTGATGTTGATGCTTTCTGTTGTTGATTACATGGCGCAAAATGTCAAAACAAAAACAAGGCAAAAATATACATACATATATTCATACAAATATGCAATAAGCTAGATGCAATAATAATCTTATATAATATTTTCATTATATTTAAATATTGCACACAGTGCACGTTGGGCCATTTCAGGTAGAGTTCAAGTCTAACTTTATTTTAGCAAAGCAAAACTTGAAGTGCGTCACACAGCACTGGGACCAAAAGGACCCAAGTGAGTCGTTTTCTCCTTTACACGGAGCCGGCAACCTAAAGCTTGAAGTGTACAAAATATTTTTTGTAATAAAATAATTTGTACAAAATTTTGTGAATTTTAATTTGTTTATTCAAAACATTTAATTAAAAAAAAAATATTGTTCCATATAGCGACCTTAAAGACGGCTAACAGCATCTAATCTATTTATATTTGTTATGTGGCTTCAAATCAATTAAACACAAAATTAGAAATAGTGCATAGTATTTAATTAAATTAATAATAGCCACACAAATTCAATTTCAATTTTTTTTCTATCAGAATTTTGAAAGCCTAACCCAATGTGCACTGGTTTTAAAATTTAAGTTGCGTTAATAAAAAAAAAAACAAATAAATCCAACATAATAATTTTGTTACAAAAACAAGTAAGAGTGCTATATTCGGTCGTGCCAAAACTTATCTACTCTTCACCACGGTGATTACCCTTTTACCTACATTCATTGCGCCTACAATGATCAGATCAAAGCAAGTAAAGAATTAAAACTTTAAAAAGCGAACTCTGTATTGACACACCTATAAAGGCATTTAATACAAAATAATTATAAAAAATACAGAAAAGCTCTATCAACCTAAAACTAAACACAATATCGCCCCTTCCAGTTTGTTATGGGCACCCGAAATCTGTATGCGATCTGTATGCAGTCTAATATATATAGTAACAAAAAAAAGCAAATGAAAATATTACAACCGAAAAAACATAAAATCAATGTGAAAAAATATAGGTAAACGTGGCTTTTCGTCCACAGCCTCGAATGGAATAGTCTGTTCATGCTGAATTGCAAATTTTCGACAGTATGCCTGCAGATTAATGATCTTAAATTTTCTGTATCTTTTCTGGTGTCTTGGCAAAGTTGATTTCAGCCTATTCAACTATTCTGTGTATAATATATATATATATATATATATATATATATATATATATATATATATATATATATATATATATATATATATATATATATATATATATATATACATGTGTACTTATGGGGTCGGAAATAAATATTGTAGAAACTACACACAGAATATATATATATATATATATATATATATATTATACCCTGTGGGGTATAAAAAATATAAATGAATTGCTTAAACAAAATAAGCAGCTTTTTTAATATTGTTTAAAATAGTTGAAATAGGTTTCTATTTAAAGTAAAAAACTTACAAAGCCGTCAATGTAACTTACAGTCTTAACCGTATTAAAATATCTTGAATATTTTTTTAACATTAAATAAAAAAGGACAATTTAACTTTACGCACTAAAGTATGCTGTACAAATAATATATAAAGATCTGTTCATTTAAAATTTGGACATATTAAGCTGTTGTTAGGGATGGCAAATGAAATTTTATAATTGTACCAACCCACCTCTAAAATTTTAATTTTTGGAATCAAATTGTACTAAATATGTATATCAGAAGGCTTTGAAGTAAATCTGAAACTCATTTGGATTCTTTTGAAACTCTTAATAAAAGCAATAAATGACCTATTGGTAATTATTTTTGGAAAAATCTGAAAACTGCAATAATTTGCTTAAGTTATTTAGAACCAGCTTACTAACAAGAGCTTCTTCTTGTTCTAGTAAAGAACCAATATTTTTTCTAACAAAATACTCCACATCATCTTAACATGCTTATCTTTACTTGTATTTTACTAAACTATCTCTCTCAACTACATCACTTTTCTCCTATTATTTGAACCCTACAGTTAACAACATTCACTTTGGATGTTATACAGACCTATTCTCACAAATAAGAAGAACTAAGAGTAGAGAACAGTTGGCATTTAAAATAGTATGAAACATGAAACTGAAAAATGTTTCAATATTTCAGTTTCAAATTATACCAAAAATTGTACAATTGTACCAGTTTTTGATTTAAAAATTTAAAAAAAAAATACTTTAATAGAAGAAATAAAAAGAGTGAGGAGAAAACATTATTTAATTTTTTTATTTTTAAATTATTTTTCTGTACTTTTCCTTTGCCATTAACCTCCAATTTAGAAATTTAAACTCAGCCGCATATTAAATCATTAAAGACCGATAGTTAGTACTTTTTTTTGTTCAGATTTTTGCTACAATTATTGCGTTCTGTTCTCAAGAATTCTTCATGTAATAATTTCGAATAATAAGCCACCCTGATTGCTGTTTGAAATGAAAAAAAGAAAGGATTCTATTTCTTTAAGTATCAAACTTGTATTAACGTATGAATCGTCCTTTAATGACATCACAGATCATACTTTAGTACATTTTAAGCGAACACAGTTTAAATTAATACTTTTGAAACATTTTATGTTGTACAGTTTAAAGTACAGAGCGTTCAAATTTTAAAAGAACACATTTTAAATACAAATTTAAAAAGAAAGTGGGAGGGTGGGAGAATGAAAAAAAAACATGTTTATTATTTCACCCTGCTAGCAAACTTTTCTTAAACACTTTTCAGTTTTTTTATTATTTTTTTTTTTTGCTAAAATTTTTGCAAACGTCATCATAAAAAGTACTTTGCATATTTTTTACGATTATATTTTTATCATTTATTTTAACATATTCTATATAAAAAGCAAAAGTTTATGGCTGCTTAAATTTTCACTTCGCTTTTTTCACCCCTCCAAGAAATGGAAAGTGTTTTTTAAATTAAATCTAAATTAGAACTTAATAGCAAGTTATTTTTTTCTTCAACATTTAAATAGAGATAATTGCCAATAAAAAAGCAGAAGAAAATGGAAATAATAACAATAAAAAATTAAAAAAGGGATATTAAGGAAGCAAATTAAATAACAAAAAAAAAACGCTTCTAGAAAAATTAAGTTCCTAGATAAAAAAAACAGAGTGTGATTTTGTCATATTTTTAATCACCAATAAAATTAAACACCTTGCTGAAAGAAATTACTTCATTACAAAGTAATTTTATGCTATATAAATTTTAAATATAAAGCTTTTGAAAGGTCGAAACATAAGACCTATCAAACACGCTAGGACTATCATCTCAAAATCTTACAAAGAAATCACATACAAGAAATATTTTTTAACAAATTAAACAATAAAATTTTATGTATAGCATTGTGTTGCTATTAATATTTCTTAAAATACCATTGAACTTATATTTCTTTCATAAAAAAAGTTTACAGCTCTACTTTCCTCTTAAAGTGTAGGAGTAATTTTAATCTTAAAGCCTGGTAGCGTATGATTAATATTAATTGAATTTTTTTATCCTTTTATTTCTTTGTTTGCTAAAACGATGAAGCAACATAAAAATATAATATGTATTCTCATAAAAGTAACTATATTACATTAATATTTAAGGATACAATATTGTCATCTTAAAAATCCACTTCTTATGCTCAAATAATAGGAGAAAAAAAAGAAAACAAGCATCGTAGGAAAATATCTAATACTTTTGTATAATTTTATTGAAACATAAAAAAGTGCTTAAAAAAGCGAACGTAACGAAAATTAAACCATACGCAACAACATATTAAAATGTCATCAAATTAATATCGTATGAATTTCACATGAAAGAACAATTATGAATTTAGCAACAACCAAATGGAGGATAACACATTCTTAAGGATTTATTTATGAACCCATAAAAAGGAGAACTAAACGAAACATTGTAAGACAAAATATTACAAGTAAAAAAACCATGACATTAAAAGAGCTTAATGATACTTTTACTTACCGCCCTCCTACTTGAAAGGTAGGCAGAAAGTATATCGCTTTCTGTTATTTTAATTGATATTCAATATTTTCGATATAAACGCAATGCAACTATACATACAACACCATGATGAGTGTCATAAAAACGAAATAAAATATAAAAAAGTACTTAAATCATCTTGAAAGCTCACATCTGTGTTTGTCAGCTTTTTTAATTCCCAGCCTTTCCAAATATGTCCTTTTAATTTTTCTCATCCTTTAAAGTTTTATTAATAACAATAAGTTTGCACATGTGATTAGTTTGTCCGAAAAAACAGTTTAAATCATCTAAATGATTGCTTAATCCCTTAAACCAAAAAAAAAAATTGTCTGCACCAATAAAGGTTTTATTTAATTAGTTAAATTCAATTAATTTTTTAATTGATTCAAATATATATTTCTTTAAAACAAAACAAAATATTTTCCTAATTAAGCAAATAATTGAATCAATTAATTTTTTAATTAAATTAAAATCTGAAACCAATTAAAACCTTTAATTGGTGCAAATAGTTTTTGCTGTGTACTTTAAACATTTCAATCAATTTGTAACTCAGTCATAACTCATAAAGCTGGACCGTAACAATTACGTGTTTATTGCCACCACGTGTCGGTCATAATTGCCCTGAAATCTTCAGAGATTTTGTCTTTGAAAGTGCAAATATGCAAGTTATGTTTCACAAACATTTCATTGTAAAAGATCTTGTGCAAAAAATATAATTTAATGTGAACGTGACTGATATAAATAACATTTTGAATGAATTTTTATAAAAAGTACTTTTTTTATTATAGGAACTTTTCAAGAAAAGTACTTTTTATTATAAATTGTACTTAAGGCTTATAGGCGAGTGCAAAAAGGCTATCGATGTGCTGACGGACAAGTATAGGGTTAGATTGTATTGGAATCTGGGTCATTGAAATGTTAAGGACAACGACATTTCTGAAATTTCTGATTGTACTAGGGGGAAACTAACTTAGATAGAGTAGAAATGATGAAAATACCGATTAGTATCTACCATAAGCTTCTACCTTGACGGAAAAAACGAATTAACTTTTGGGTTTGGACAGAAAAGTTCTGAATAACGTGGTTGCTGTGATAACTGGTCATTGCAGGACTGGAGCAAGAACCGGTAGATTGGTTACCGGTACAGATGTGGAACAAGATTAACGTGCGCACCTGCCGCTTGGGCTAATCCCACGGTGGTTTTACCACTGAGTGAAATATAAGCGTAGACTAGCGCCCCCATTGTGTAGTATAACAACACCTTACGACTGCCACCAATCGCAATTTGTGTGTGATACAGTCACAATGAGTAGCAATTTATATAATATGACAAGCCTTAACCAAGGCAAGCCTAAATCCATATTATAGCCTCTTGCTTAGCGGTTTGGAGACTATCCAAACTCCGTCTGTTGAGAGTGCAACAGCACACTTGATCGACCGTGCACCATACCTACATAAATCGATCTTATACCACAACCACCACGTGTACCTTCGAAGGAGACCTCACCAACAACCGGTCACAGAGAGGATATGGCAAGCCTAGATCCATATTATAGCCTCTTGCTTAGGGGTTTGGAGACTATCCAAAATCCGTCTGTTGAGAGTGCAACAGCACATTTGATCGACCTTGCACCATACCTACATTAATCGATCTTAAACCACAACCACCCCGTGTAACCCCGAAGGGGACCTCACCAATATCAGCTTACAGAGAGGATAGGCTCTCTTTGGGGCTGCCGATTCCCGTGGTACCAGTCCTTTGGGCACTGGTCGGTCCTCGAAGAGAACCCGTGTGTTTTAACACACAGACCTTTTCTTCCGGATTTAGGTTCTAGGAACCCTAGCGTCTGGTGCCCCTATTTTCCCCGAGTGAACCGCGTCAAAGCATTTGCCATTCCTGCTGTGACAATTTGATTCCCCGGGGGAAGGTTACCGCTGCATTGGGTTTCTGCAGAATGTGCGAAAACGAGGAGGGGTTGGAGCAGAAGTTCTTTATTATAAAGAGATAAAGAAAAATTAGATACTAGCAGAATGTAATGCATTTTCGGGATCGCTACATCCGTCCCTTTTTTCTTTATGTTTAGCTAATCTAGCTTAAGGGAATTATATTAGACCCTCTGGGTCTACGAGTGATGGTTCCATTTTTGGCATAACACTCCTTATCTTCTTATCTTAACCTAACCTAAAGGTACAATTAAAATTTCTCAAATTCTATTTCTTTGATAAGTTTGTTTAAATAGAAAATTAATAACAATTGAAACTACCGGGTAGATCGATACGAAGAGTACTGATGACGGACGTAGCTGTCTAGAAAATGCATTCAGCTTTGCTGGTATCTAATTTTTCTTTATCTCTTTATAATTAAGAACTTAAGCCTAAATAATTAATTTATTAAAAGGTACTTTACTGCAGAACTTTTCAAAAATTAGATTAAATCTCTTCATTGAAAGGTCCATGAAGGTGCTATAGGGAAATAGAATCTATTATTTGATTTTATTTTGAGCAGGCAAAATTGAGGCAGTCCATATAGCACCCATATTAATTTAGTATCTTTATATATTTAAGGGTCTTTAATTAAAAAAATATTTTAAATAAAAAACTGCCTTTTTCAATGGCGTAATGTCCTTAAACTTTTGTTTTTTTAGTTTTTCTTTTATAAGATATTCATATTATTTTATCATTTTAACCTTTACTTCTTTTGAATAGTTTTATATGACTTAAAAACAAGACTTTGTTTTTTTAATTTTTATCATATTTTTCTATTCTTTTTATCAGGAATATTAACGCAGGCAATTTATTTTTTTTTTTTTTTTATAAAAAATTCTTTTTATTTCTTTTTTTAATGCTAAGACATGTTTTTGCTTATGAAAAACTAAACAAATATTTGTGAGCGAAAGAAAAAAAAACAAAAAGATAAATATCTTGCGGGCCTTATACGAATAAATAAGTTTTAATAGAAAACATATATCAAGGCTTTTAATCTGAATATGCGTGAATAAGAGACATTTTATTACTCCTCTTAGGTAATTGTAGTTAAAAGTAATAAAAGTGTAAGTAAGCAATTCAGATCTAGATCCAAAAAAATAATTTACAACCAGAGAATATTACACAGACCCAATTTTGTTAGGTACATGTTATGAATGGTTTGAGTCAATACCTGTAAATAATACCAATAAAATAAATATAAAGCACAATTTTATAGGTGGAATATCGGACAACTAGGTAGAAAACGATTTTATATTTTAACATTTTTCTTTTACCCAATTACTTTGACTGCTCTGCTTGGCTGCTAACTAGTGTGTAAGTCTATCCATCTGAGGTTGTGGGTTGGAATCCCACCACAGAACCTCGTTTCTGTAGTTAAAGTGAGAAGCTTTTTACATGAAAATATAATAGTCATCCTATTTTTCCAGGTTATCCTATAGCTAATCCTAATTTTTGAAATAAAATAATGAAAAAGTTTGCTTTTCACAGCTCATCCTGTGTAGAACAAGATGTCTTTAATAATTTCATGTAAAAAGTTTCTCACACGAGTTACAGAAACGAGGCACCGGTATTTTTCTCTACAAGTTGTCAGAAAGATCAAGAAGGTGCTTGGATATAATCTGGCCGCCTTTATATGATTAACTGCGTTAGTGAATGTCGACATGTATTAGTCGCCAGTGTAAAACTACTAGAGTCGAGAGTAAAAGGCTAGTAATAGCCCTCGACTCTACGAAAGTAATGAGCTGTCATGTTGGAGAAATACTTTGTTTCTACAGAAAACCAATGACAAATCTGTCCAACAGTGAGTAATTTTAGCCGGTTATAGACTTATCTGAGAACGCGCCATTATTTTATTGGTCGCCAGATCTACCGTGAGCATATTTTGTCTACTTTCTTCCAAAAAGAACATGACTTTGTTTGTTGCTTGGTCTATGGGCAATTGCGATGCAAGCATGTTTCGTCTCATTTTAGTAATGACTTAAAATTCTTTTTCGAATTGCGGTTGAAATTTGCCATTTAAACTATTTACACTGTTCGCTTATGGACAAGCCTTTTTATGTCTAAATATTTATGTACAATGTAATCTGCTTCTTGAGAACAGGACAAGTCTTATCCAAATACTTCAAACACTTTCATAATCCAATTGAACAACTGATGCAGTCTTATGAGATATTCCCAAGCTATCGGATGGTTTTTTACCAATTTTCTTCTTGGCAACACTATTTTTGGCAGCTCAGCTGTTTTCGTGTTTATCATTTAACCTTGAGTCGACTTATAAACGAGCAACGCTAACAGATTATTGAAAATTATTATCAATATTCAAGTTTTTTTTTAAGAAAGTGCATCGTGCACTCCCGCTGATAAAGAAACCTTTTAAGCCAGTATTATCACTATATTCTGCCACTTTACCACAACAACAAAAATTATGTAATTAAATAATCCTGACCTTGATAACATTCAGTTTAAACAAATTTTACACACATTAACTCTTTTGGAAACTCGCCCACTCTCACACATCCACAATAAAGTTAAAAAACCTCAAACGTGACTTTACACTCCTTTGTGATCCTAATAATTATGGTATTGTTGCATGTTATTGCCGTTGCTGTTTCTCAGCCTTTGAAACCAGTAATTGTTGTTGTTTTAACTGTCTGATTGTAATGGTGTGTTGCTATTTTAGGTGATAATTTGCTTTAAAATGCTATTTTGCACAGAGTTGATGTTTGAAACAGTTCAAGTGTGAAATCCATATGTATTTGGTTTTGAAGTTTGATATGAGTCTAACATAATGGTTAATGAGCAACATTATGCAATTGTCAAGTACTTTGTATCATTATGAATCTAAATTAAAATACAATTATATATTTAACACACAAACCGTCAATCTGATACTGTCAAGGCATTTTATGTTGTCGGCATATTTGTGAAAGATGTAAGTGAAGAAATAAAGACGTATGTATGTGCTATGGCATTATTAATGTAGTCATAAGTTGTCAAATATTCTATAATGTGTATTTAAATAATTACTACGTCTATCATCAAGCTTTCAGCCGTATAAATTTTGCAAGATTGTCAATTGTAGTATTGGACATTATTTACTAATTACAATACAAACACCTTGAACATGTCTAGGAATTGTGATGACTAAACATTGGCGTTAAGAGCAATACTGCAATTAGTAACAACTTCTTAAAGGTTGATTAAGTGACAAGAGGAACGAAGAAGGTTTTAGGTTAACAAAACATTAATAGCAATTGAAGTGATATAATGAAAAGAGATAATAAATTTTATTCGAAATTTATTTTTGTGCAAATTTATTTGTACATATTTTAATTACCATCAAAATGGAAAATTATTTAATTCTTTATTTTTATATTATATATTTTTACTTCACCATACGTAGTAAATATAAGGTAAAGTGTAGTAATCATTAAAAAAATCGAGGCCGGGGTTTCGATGGATTTATACGTTTAGAGGTCCCCTGAATCCATTTTAGCTATTTTGGTGTATGCCACTATTTTTATAGAGTTTCGACAGGTCATACCGTTTGACATATCAAAATGAAATTTAATATGTGACTTTGGTATATGGAGATGAAGAGCTGAATAGTTTTTAGACATAATCTGTGGGTGCTGTAGCTTAAGTAGTTAGCACGTTGACTACTAAGCAATGGTCACGAGTTCAAATCTCAGCCGTGGCAACATCAATTTTTCTGATATGTATTAATTTTTCTTCATAATAATGCATATCACAGCGCCCTCCTTCGCCGGTATTACTACATAGCACTAAATCGCCGGCGAAGTAAAATAATTATAAATTGGCTATGCTAGCTTCGAACTAATTCGCCTAAATAACACCAGAGGCGCTGCAATACTGTTCTAAAAATAATCATAACGTGCAATTACAGTGTTGCCAGAATCGAAGCTTTACTATCACTAACCATCTGTCTTATCTACTACTATCCCTTTCCAAAGGAAGTACCACAGTTTATGTAGGCATTAACTGCCTGAGTGGTACTTCTCTTTAAAAAAAAAAAAAAAAAAAAAAAAAATAATCGGGAGAGGGCAAGGGGTTGTTTCCTTACTCCCAAATTGTTATACCGTATGACATATTTAAACGTTATACCGTATGACATATTAAAACGATGTCTAGTATGTGCCTTTGGTATAAGGAGATGATGAGTTGTATAAATTTTAGACAAAATCGGGAAGGCGCAAGGGGTAGTTTACTTACTCCCAAATTTTGTAAACGCTCTAGAGGTCATACCGTATGACTTATCATAATGAAATTTAGTATGTGCCTTAGGTTTATGAAGATGTAAGAACTGTGGGCAAAATCGGGAAAGGGCAAGGGGTAGTTTACTTAACACCCCAAACCGACAATAATTAATTTTTCGATTCGAATATACTCTGAACTTGTATTCTTTATGTAATATATCCATAAAAATATCTCTGTTTCCATTGGTTATGGTAAAGTTGATTGTAGGCCACTCCAGTTTTATTTTTAACTAGATTAATTAGTATCAAAACTTAAAAAGAAAA
Source organism: Phasia obesa (assembly GCA_949628195.1). Taxonomy (NCBI): domain Eukaryota; kingdom Metazoa; phylum Arthropoda; class Insecta; order Diptera; family Tachinidae; genus Phasia; species Phasia obesa. Next base: position 3,083,042 of record OX451219.1, read on the forward strand.
CTATATTTCAAGTCCAACTTGGCGTATGTTTAATTAAGAATTCCATTAAAAAATGCTCATACGTACCGTTGGTATATCACCATTTCAATTTGGTTAACGAAAAGAGAACAATCGAATAGAAAAAAACCTGCAACCATTACACAACTTAAATAGAGATTTTCTAGCTTTCAACCAAATTTCCATGTAATAAAATGATTTCTTTACTTTCTTTTTGTTTTAAACATTACAAGTTTGAATCAACATTTACTTCACTTTTTTCGTCCTTTTTTCATTTTTTTTTTTTTTTTGATTTTATTTTTTTATATAATCTTCTATTTCAATACGACTATTACTAAACACTTGCTCTGTAGATACGTATGCTTGTATGAGTATTAGTGGGTTTTTTATTTGTTGCCGCTTACATAACCCTATAATTTTCCATTTATGATTTTCTTTTTATTTTTCAGTAGTTTTGAAGACTTTCTTTCAGGGCCAATTATGTTGGATGTCAGTTACATCCTGGTGGGAAATTTTTTGATAAGAGTCAACATTTCCTACAAGAAAAAATATTTTTTTAAGGAATACAAAACCGTTCGTACATAAAAAAAATTTGTTTGTAGCAATTAAAAATTTTAATTGATTTCAGTTACAGATGTAACTGAAATCAATGGCCTTCCTCTTTTAGGTGAAAAGTGTAACACTTTCAATTTGGAATTGTCATCCAATGAAGTTTTACAAAACATCTTATAAGAAGCATTTTTTATAAATCTGATCCACTGTAGTTTTAGCCAAGATACAGATTCTCCATTGGTGTTTTATTATTCGTTGATTCTCCCAGTTGTTTTGGCAAAACTAAATCTTTCTGGGCCATTTGTTCTGCCAAAAATGGGTTTTTTACATAATTCTCCTATACTTCTTCACCGTATAATGTCTACAATTAACTATAAATAGTGAATTCTCTTGTATCTAATCTACTTAGGGTAGTGTTTTAGTTGTAAGCATCATATATTTAACCAACCAAACCCAGATAAAGGAATACGAGAAAACTTGTATTCAATTATCAATCGTCAGTTGGTGAGAACGAAGTCTACCACTACCTTAAGCTACCCTAAGTAGATTAGATACAAGAGTGCTGATGACGGACGTGGTTGTCTAGAAAATGTGCATTCCGCTCGTGCTGGTGTCTAAAAATTAAATTTTCCCAACTTTTCTTTAATACGATCACCTAATTTGTAATTTAATTAATTCTTTCTTAGAGAGAATAAAAACGAACTTAAGCTTGATTATAAAAATTTCATTGTATGTAAAAATATTTACCATAGAGATGAACCTTAACTTCCCGAGTATCATAAACAAGATACTGTCAAGACTCTGTCAAGTTGTCACCAAATTTTTCTTTTTGGTAGTCTTTTACAAAATTTCCACAAGGTTTACGTTTATTTTACCCTTCTCTGGTATTTCTTTATCCATTAATATGATGGTTATGATGTTATTCTAAACGGCAATATTGTCGCTATGTAACACTCATTCTACGATTATTATTATATATATGTGATTCTATACATTCACATGTTCGTATCCTGCATTGATAGTCTTTTTTTTTTTGTAGAACACTACGTGGTCATAGTTTTTTGTGTAAATGTGCTGCAAGTATTTTTGGTTTGATTTTTTTTTCTATGATTTTTGTGATATGATTGCACTTATGCTGATTAAAGTTTTAGTTGCTGCTATAAATTTTTTGTTCTTTTTGACTTTATTTTTTTGTAAGAAAAAATCTTTTCACATGATAGTTACTGGTATTTGTATGATGGCAAAAAATACTACATTTATTATTTTCTAAAAAAGGATTTAATTTTGGTTTACTCAGATTGTGGGCAATATTATAACGATGCTAAGGCTTAACAAAAAAAACAACCAACAAATATAATAAAATATTACATTAACTACATTTACGTAAGAAAAAATTCAAAGTAATGATAAATATGGTTTAATATCTAAAATCATTAAATTAGAAAATTACTTAAAGCAGGTTTACTGAACCTCATTTTAATGAAAGAAAAATGAAAATGTTACATTTTTAAATGACTTCATTATTACAGGCAAGGGAAAAACACAGTTGAGGTAACCATAATGTAAGATAACATTTTTATTTGAATTTATTTTTTATACCCTTCACCACAGGTGGAAAGGGTATATATAAGTTTGTCATTGTGTGTATAATCCCTACAATATTCATTTCCGATCCCATAAAGTATATATATTCAGGATAGTTATACATACATGTTCGGGTAATAATGCCATTTGCAAAGGCACCAGACGAGATACGAAAGATTTAAACCCACCAATCAGCCAGGCATAGTTTGGAAAATTTTGAAATTGCAATTCAGCAAAATCAGATCATTCCTTTGGAGGCTGCGGGCAAAAAATCACGCTCACCTTTAAATTCTCATATTTTTTTTTAATTTTTTTCGGTTTTAATGATTCTCCTTTGCTTTTTTTGTTAAAAAAAATATTAGACTGCTACAGGCAGATCGCAAGGAGTGCATATAGATCTTAGGAGATCAATAACCCCCTACGGAGACAGATTTTGTGTTTATTTTTAGGTTGGTAAGGGTTTTCTACATTGATTTATATTAAAGGCCTTTATAGAGAGCAATACGTATAGAAGTAGCAATATACCCACAGGGTAGCCAAGAGCAGTCAATATGGGGGGTCAATATGAGGACATTTTAAAACAATTTTTTGGGTTTAGTCTGACCATTTTATCGCAATATATATTGCAGGGAGTTCCTAATTTTTATAAAAAAAAATAAAAAAAAATGAAAAAAATAAAAAAAATAGTTTTTTTAAATAAAAATTTAAAAAAATTTACAAGAAATCTCTAAGAAAAAAATTTGCAAAAAATATTTGCCTATGCGGATTATCATATTACTTAATTTGCAATAAATAAATTAAATTAAAAAAAAAATTACAAAAAAAAAATTTACAAAAAATTTAAAAAAAATATTTTAATAAAAAAGTTTACAAAAAATTAAAAAAAAATTGTTAAAAAAAAACTTCAAAGAAACAAAAGAGTGTTACACAATATCTAGCATTACTATGTTGAAGGGTATATAAGGTTCGGCATGGCCGAAATAGCACTCTTATTTGTTATTTTAAATATTTGTTAACAAAAAACTAAAATAGCGAAAGTTTTTCAAAAAGGTTTCTATTGACTAGACACCCATAGTATGTGGCTATATATTCAAAAGATTTTTTTAATAATTAGTATATGTATTGCTATTAAATTTCACATTTTCTATATTTTTTTAGCTTTTTCTCACTTTCATTCTGTCATTATGTCTTTGTTGTTTGCTTTATTAAATTATCTTCTACTATCTAAATTCAGCCCAAAAGTCAATGTCAAGTTTACATGTGAATGTTATCGCACATTTTTCATTCCCTTTTTAATTTGTCTATTGTCTTGCTGTCATTTTAACTTTCTGCCTAGAATTTTTTTATTTATTTATTTATTTTTTTTTTTTTTGTTATTTATTTGTTTTCTAGTCATTTATCTATAAGTGATGAAATACTAAACAATAGAAGCAACTAAAAAAAATAAATTGAAAGTCAAAGGAAAAATAAAAAGCACAGAAAAAAATGTCCACTAACAAAAAGTACTGTTTGGCAAGCGCAATATTTGGATAAGAGCCGAGTATATATTTACAATACAAAAATACTACAAAAACATACACTGTGAGAATTTCATCTTCTATATAAATAAAATCAAATGTTGTTCGTTGGTAAACGCATCACTTAAGAGCCATCTAGCAAATTTATGTTTTTACTAAAATAAAATTTTTCCACGCCCACTTTTTTAATTTATCTAAAATCGAAGAACGGCTTGACCGATTTGTCTTTTAGTAAAAAAAAAACAATGTTTTTACGGAAAGAAAACTTTATCACGCCCATTTTTACGCCCACTTCTTTATATATTATACTCTTTTTTATTATGTTTTGCCAATTTATGTATCAATCCAATCTACATGACGATTTTATTGATACATAATTTAGCAAAACCGAAATCGGTGATAAAAATAATAAATACAAATTTTTTTATTATTTTTATATATATATATGACCCGGCCTATGAAAAGGTAGCTTATGACTCAAAAATGTTGCATTGTTGCAAGTTGTTGCATTGTTTATCTTTAACAGCGAATTTTTCGAATTTTGTTTTTGAGTCATAAGTCACCTATGAGCCCTTTTCATAGACCGGGTCACATATATATATATATATATATATATATATATATATATATATATATATATATATATATATATATATATATATAAACAATCGAGCAATGGTCAGAATTCTGGCAAGAAATGGCAACAGGGGATGATAAATTTTCAAAGAAAATTGTCTTCAGTGATGAGGCAAATTTTCACTTCAGTGGATTCGTCAATAAGCAGAATTGCCTCACTTGGGCGAATGATAAGCCAAGAGTGTTTGTCGAAAAACCAATGCACCCACAAAGAGTGACTGTTTTGTGCGGTTTATGGGCTGGCGGCATCATGTGGCAGTATTTTTTTTGCAAAATGAGGTCGGATAGACAGTTACTGTAAATGATGTTCCCTATCGTGAGATGATAACGAACTTTTCATGGCCCGAAATGAAAGATATGGATATGGACGTGTTCGCATCACGTAAAAACTACTGGACGGATTTTAACAAAATTTTGTGAGGAGGTACCTAAGTATCCTGGTCCCAATTTTTTTCCACAAAAATATCTTATTTCCAAGAGAAAGTGGAGAAAAAACAATGAAAGTACGCTTTCCAATATTTTTATACCGTACTTTTGTACTGCTTACTATGGCACCTTTAATTTTTGAAAGTGAGATATTTTAAAACAGAAATGGCGCTGACGAAATATGAATTACTTACTACGACTTGGATTTGGCTATAAAATTCTGTTATTGTTAGTTTGTTCTTACTTTAGTTGCATTTTTCTTTATAGGTGCTACTCTATAAAAGTAATGGGTCTTACAACTGGTGTGAAATACTTTTAAAGCGAAATCAAGCAAAATATTGTCAGGACGCCCACGACGTGGCGGGTTACAGCTAGTTAATGAATAAAAGATGGCTTTGCAATTATATTATTGCATAAGCAAAAACATTGTAACTAATTTTGAATTTAATATATAATTATGTTTCGCTATACCTACTTAAGGTGACCATCTAGTGTATTCTTGATTAAGCATTGCGTAGATTTTTTAACAAAATAATAAGTAAGAACCTAATAAAAAATACAAATTATTTCTAGTGTACCTTACAATTATACTTTTCTTGTACTAAATACAAATAAACAAATAAACAAATATATAAATACTATATAAATATATATATATTATATATATATATATATATATATATATATATATATATATATATATATATATATATATATATATATATATATATATATCGAAAACAACCACAAAGTCAAGGTGTTTCATTTAGATTTTTCATTTTATTTTATTATTTTCATTTATTTTATTATTTTTTGTGTCATCCTTTGTTATTTTCTTAATGAAAAAAGCATGATTAGGAAAATAATTTTAATCACTTAAAACCACATTGTGTTTTCAAATAATTGCTAAAAGAGGTAAAAGAGATTAAAGCTTTTCTTTGGGTAAAAGAAAATTGCGGTATAAATTTTAATAGATTTTTTTCTTATTTCTTCAATATTCTGTAACAAAAATACTTTTATTTTTAACCTAAATAAAAATATTTTTAGTTTTATTTCTTATTCTTTACTATTTTTAAGGGTTTGTTTAAACAATAATTTTATTTATATAGTGTCAGGTGTGAACAGTAAACATTCTATAAAACATCAAACTTCTCATAATATAATCGTAAAAGATGGAAAGATATACTACAAGTTAGAATTACCCTTAAATTGCATTTATTATATTTATTCCCTTAACAGTAAAACACGTTATATTAGTTTGACATTGATCTTTTTGAAATTGCCACATATCAGATATCAGCAGTCAATAAAGTGTAAAAATGTTAACTGATAGTAAAATATAAATCATTTAAAAAAATATATAACAATTTGCTCTGCAACCATAGTCTCCAAGGGCAACTACTCAAAGTCATTCACTGTAACACACACACACACACCAACCAACGCACACAAAAGTGGGTAAACCCCAAGTATTTTCTATATTTTAAAAGTTGTTCCTTTTTTTGCATTTCTTGCTGTAATATCTTGTCAGTTTTAAGTATATTAAAGTGCAGACTGCGGTATTATTTTTTTTTTTTTTTTTTTATAAATCCGTTTAATATCAACCCCTGCATAAAATTGAGTTAAGCTGCAGTTAAAAGTTTTACATATTTTATCATTTATTTTTTGGAGAACGTACATGTGTTTGTAAGTTTTTATATAGTTTTTGTTTTTATTATTCTCTAGTGTGGGAAAAAAAAGCAACGGATAAGTGCTCATATGTATAAGGCTTCGGATGCGAAAGCTATTTCAGAAAGCGGGTGTGTGTAGTTACAAATATTAGCAAGGTTTTTTAAATAATATTCATGCATTTATAAAATTTTTAAATGTGTTCGAGTGTGAAATGTAACTCACATGCATATGTTTCCTATAGACAGCAAAATGTGTGTAGCCTTTTTCCACAAAATAAAAAAAAAAAAAAAAATTCCTGTGGATTTCTTTTTATAAGTTCATTTTTCAATGAGTTGAAAATTTTAAAAGGAAGTGTTTTAAATGAAAAATTATTATCATTACATTGTCTGTAAAAATTTCTATTACTTTAGGAAATATTAATTAATTAATTTTATACTTAAAATTGCCATAAAAGGGTTGTAAAATATTTCAGACCAGACCTTTAACTGAATAGTATTAATTGGAGTAAGAAGTTTAAATATTCAATTTATGTAAACATTTTTTTTTCATTAAACATTTAGAACATATTAGGTTATAATAATTAACTGACTAACCTAAACAAGGGCGTGAGGCGTAACGACATCTAGCGCCTAGCTTTGAACAAACCTAAATAAGAGCGCAACGTTTTGTAAGAAACAGTAATGTTAACATATTTTGTTTAGTAAAATCTAATAAATGTAATCGCAAAAGCGAGATAAAATTGCTAGATAAAGTAGAAAATAGCACCACTCTTACACAAAAAAGACAATAACATTTTATTTGGACCCAACTTCACCCAACCAAAGCGTTAAGGCCGCGTTATTTAGGTTTGCCTCATACATTTTTGACAGTTATTTTACGCCTTACGCCCTTGTTTAGGTTGAGCAGTAAGGTATAAATAGCAAAACTTCAAAACTATTCTTAAATAAAATTTTAAGAAAAATCGACAAAACAATAGTAACTTTCTGACCCAAACTTTTTAGAAAAAATTAATTTTTAAAGATATTTTTCCTATCAAAAGGTACATTTGGACATTTTTCTTACAAAAAATATTTTTCAAATACGCACTTTCATATAAAACTTTTTTCAATTTGTAATTTTTAAATATTTCCTTTTTAAGGAACTTTTTTAAAAATATAATATTTTTCAATAATGTTGGTTTAATTTTTAAAAAGGTACTTTTTAAAAAGCAGTTCGAAAAAGGTGTACTTTTAATAAGAAAATATTTTTAAAATGTAAACTTTTAAAGGTACATTTTTTCAACAGTACTATTTCAGAATAGTATCCTTTAAAATGTACTATTAACAAAAGAAATACATTTCTGAATCTTAATCTTCACCACAGCAAGGTAATTTCAGCGATGTTGATGTGTTGTTTTCATGAGGATAAGCTGGATATTGCGTTGCTACAGTAACCTTAGATATTGTTATATAAGCGACTTATCTCAACAAACTGCCAATCTGTTTCACCCACAGATAGATGGTAAAATAAGGTCATGTATCCTGGTGCGGCATGGAGTACAAGCAGTACCTATGCAGCATCTTTGCTCGCAGAATCTTACTGTTGTAATGATAGGCAGTAGATCGAAATCATTTCTTATAGCTTCAGCATATCTCCCATAAGAGACACCAAACTAACATCCATCACAGGAGGTGGAAAACCTGGTTAGTTTCTGCAGGAAGAGAGGATGTAATGCTAACTTGCACCATACGGTGTGGGACAGCACAGCCGATAACTACAGAGGACAACTTTTGTTGGAATTTGTCAAACGATGCGATTTAATGGCACTAAACAGGGGGCAGAGCCCACCTTTGCTGAATCACGATATCACCCTGTGCTCTGTCAATATGGTCAATATGCTAGACAGAGCTATGTATTGGAAGGTCGCGGGCGAACTAACCATGTCTAACCACAGAGATATCCGGCTCGACATACTGTATGGTAGAAGACTGCGAAGTCTCCGCAGTCGCATTAGAATACCGAAGAATACTGATCATATCACTTATGAGAAGTATCTTTCGGAACATATTGAAAGTGCTCCATTCAGGGCACCTCGTAACACGGGCGAAATCGAGCGTACGGTGGAGCTTTAAAACTCCTCGGTTAAGCTAACTTTCGAATATGCGTGTCCCTTGACAGTAGTGGATGAGAAAGATCCATCACCGTAGTGAAACTGAGAACTTTAATCCATGAAAAAGGACACAAGGAAGGCCTTAAATCGGTACATAAGGGGGAGAGACACAAACTCATTGGACAATCATAAGGATAAGAAAAAAAGGGCTGAAGAAAACGATACGTCTTCGGAAACGGAGTTCGTGGAGGGAATTCTGCTCTAATATGATGGATACATCTGAAATATATAGACTACAGAGGATAGTATCTAAAGACCCTGTCTCCAAAATTGGACTCATTCGCAAAAGCGATGGTCAAATGACTGAGGCAGTGGATTAGACATTGCAAAAGCTTATGAAGGTTTAATTTCCTAGAAGCTTCAGTTCTAATGATTAGTGGTCTCTTGTTGGTAGGGGGGCTAGTGAGGGAATCTATTAATTATTTAACTAAATTTTAAACTGAATCCAATTAATGCCTTTAATTGGTGAAAATATTTTTTTCTGTGTAGTTTTATGTTATTATAAGTAAGCTAAAATTAAGCTGTACCTATCACGTACTTTAAAGGCAAGTAACAAGCATTACATTCGTTATTATAATAAAAAAAGTACTTATCTCTCCGACAAAACCCTAACTATAATTATTGGCAAGCTATAATAATGAGCCTTAATCATGTCATCGTGCATTTTACACAAATTTTATACAGAATATTAATAAATTTTCAAGATTTTCTTACACTTTTAAATTTCCATACATATCATACTTGTGCAACAATAGTGTATAAATTAAAATTTTCACTTTTTGCTTTCTAAAAATCTCCCATTATTTTGAGTAATCTTTCGTAACAAAAAAAATATTAAATATCTTTATAATATACATTTAGTGTAAAATAAAAAAAATTATCTCTACAAAATTTTTAAAAATTTTACTTAACACACTATGGATCATTAATATAAATGACTTCTCATTTTTTTCTTTACAATTTAAACGCTATTCGTAATAAGTCTTCACTATACAAATTGCAAACTTTCACAGAAAAGCTAAAAACTTGCTTAATCAGTATTTTTTTTAATTTCAAAATATGAAGATTCATGAAAAATTCTAAAAAAAATGTTGAAGATGCAAATAAACCTAAATGAAAATACTAGTATAAGAAAAGTTTTTTTTGTTATAAATATCATATTATGATGTTTTAAATCCCGAAGAAAAAATACTAAAAGCTTATGGATGATTGTGGTAAACAACCCTATTTAAACTATATAAAGTTATATGCGCTTAGTATCAAAGTCATTGAGCTGCCTTGTCTTGTTTAAATCAATTGAAAAAATATTATTTTTGAGATTCATCAAATCTTCAATGTAGATTTTTAAGACAAGAGGATTTGGTTTTGCTTAGCTTTTTATTTATAAGTCATGAAACCTGCTCCTGTTTGTATTTATAAAGTTTATTGTTTAACCTTTAAACCAACTGTGTTTAAAAAGCGTTAACAAATTTAAACTTTTTTACGGGCACAAAGTCACGTGAGGGAGAGGGAAGAAAACATTAATTTTTTTAATTTTTTTTTTTTATATACTTAAAAAAAACTTCTGGTAAAATGTTTGAGAGTTTAGCAAAAATATTCAATAGTAACATAAAGTGGCATATAAAATTAATGTCCACAAATTTTTTTATGCAAACGAAGCTTTACTTAACCAATCTGTTATGCAGATTATATTAGATGCCATACAAATACGAAACAAGTATTAATCCAAGTACACACACACACACACATTGATGTTATAACTTAATGACTGTTTTCTAGAACAGTAAATTAGTATTCCATTTTTATGCTGTAAAATTTGAAATCAACGTGAGTTACGGGATTGTGTAATGTGACCTCTTTCTTAATATCAAGACTTTTGTTAGCTTAATATGAAATTGCGATTGTAGTGATTGCTTATTGGAATCAGCTATGTGGACTTTTATCTGTACTGTATGTATTTTACTGCGCGTGCCTACCAGCTCATCCCTGATAATAAGGGTTTCGAGCGGATTAAGATATGACAGAACAAGAAATTATACTGTCCCACGTAAGTTAGGGGAGTTATGCCCTTATTTAAAAGAAATAAAGTCTACTTGAAGTGTACTTTAAGACAAAATTTTCATATAAAATTTGAAATTATAGTAGACTTGAAGTAGACTTAATTTTTTTTTTTTTTTTTTTTTTTTTTTTGATGATGGCATAGGTCTTTAGATCTTTAGGAAGCAAGCAAGAGAGTTTCTATCATAAACTTTAGCAAATCATTTGTTGTTAAATTACTAAGTAGGGTAAAAGGTAAAGAGGACTTTTACATTTAAGCCGGCTCAAAGACGTACATATGTTCGGAGATTTTTTCTTAAGAACTTGCTCAGTCTTGAACTGGATAGTTCAAGGAAAGTTTGACTTGATAGTTTAAGGAAAGTTTGAATGTTTTAAATAGATGATGAAGCATATGCTTGTTTGCTTGCTTGCTTTCAATCTCTGGCCTTATTTATATGATATCTTGTCAGAACTGTTACGGTTCGTATTAGAATATTTGTGGTAACAAGTTGGCCAATAAATGCTTTAATAAAATTTCAGGCCTATTAATACTTGCAAACTTTCCATTTCCTTCGTCCCTTATATAGAACACAGCACTAGTAATATAAATCAATACAACATGGAATATATCAGCATATAAGTATTCCTTGTCCTCTGTGATGTTATACATATTTACTACAGTACTTGGAGTGTTCTCTTAACCTGAGGCTGGTCTTACCACTGCATGAAAATAATGCGTCTATCAACGCCCTTGTTGGGCATAGCCACATAACAATTAGCAATGGCTGACAGGATCATGCTTATACCTCTTGTTAAGAAGTTGGAGACTATCTCGCTCCTATCATGCTATTAGTGCCCCCGTTGAGAATTCAATAGCACGCCAGACTAAATCGCCTTCCTGCAAATTACGTCACGAAGGACAATATGCCCCTAAGGGATCCTTGTTCGGTATTCTACAGAACTATCTAGACGAAGAAGATTAATCAATATAACAACTTCCATGTGGATATTTGGCTCTCTAAGAATGGAGCCTAGGATTTTTTGCCAGATGGTTCCTTCAAATGTAAGTAAGTGTAGTTCGCAGGGGCTAGGAACTTCTGACTTAATGGAAATTAAGCGCTTGTTGGCAGCCAGTGCCGATGTTCTCCTTTTTAATTAGTTTCACCTTATGAGGGCGTATGATTAATATTAATAGATTAATATCAATCATGCAACGTAGGCTACTATAGCAATTATATTTATTAATATTGATGTGAAATCTATTTTTTCATTAAATTAAATATTTATTTTTGCTTTAACTAAATGAGTAGAAGTTTACAATAATATTAACCTAACAACGTCATGCAAAAAACTTTTCCAAAATGCTTATATGAGTTGTTCATATTTGCTAATGAAATGTTTGTTAATACTCGCATGTTTGCACGAATTATTTTAAGACTTTAATTGTTCCAAAACAGTTGGGAAAATAAATTAAGTACACAATTTATACGAAAGCATTAGGTATCTTTTTTTCAATAAAAATAAGAACAATAACTTTAAAACTATCGCTATTAAACATAATATTTATATGAAAGTTTTTACACAGACATTTTTTTTCATCAATTAAAGGTTTTAATTAGTTTCAGATTAAACTTTAATTAAATAATTAATTGGTTGAATTATTTGCATAATGAGGAACTTTTTGTTGAATCAATTAAATTAAATCAATTAAAAATTTAATTGAACTTTTAAATTTAAAACTAATTAAAACTATTAATTGGTGCAAAAAAACTTTTCTGCGTATGGAAGACATTTTAATTAAAACAAAATAAGAATAATAGCTTCAAAACTGTCACTTATTTATTAAATGCCTCAGTTATTAGCAAGTATAAGAATTTTTAATTGAAAATTCAAACAATTTTCTTATACACTTCTTTCAATAATATTAAGCAGCTTTCAATAATATTAGTAGCAAAAACCGTCCAAGTCCATTAAACACAGATATATATCATTTTCGTTTTTAGATAGACTTTTACCAATGCGCCACTTTTTTAAATTTCTAACGCTGCTTTAAGTTGGTCGATCACTTTGATGATCCTGTAGTTTGATGATCCTGTGTTCTACATAAAATTTTGCAAAAATAAATCGTCCTTGATCTTATTGGCTTGATTTTCTGTAGCAACTATTATTTTCTCCACTATTTAGCAGACATATGACCTTTTCTTATTTGGTTTTATTTTATTTTATAAAATTATTTTTCCTTATGCATACGAACTGTAATTAGTAAAGCTACAAATTTTCTTCATCTTATGGCGTTAAAGTTGAACAAATATAACAAAACTATTTGCTTAAGACGAAGAATACAAACTTTTATAAAGTCACGCAAAAAGTTTTACTTCACGACTTAAGCAATTGTTGTTAAGTTATATAAAGGTACACTAGGGAAATGTTAAGCAAATTATGGTTTAACTAAAACACAAAGGTAAATAATTAAAGAGTTAAAGAAGAAATACTACATTTTTAATTATTATTTCTATTTCACTAAAAAAAAGAAATGTATAATTAAACGAATTCTATTAAAATTAATTGCTGCAAGCTTTCAAAAAATCAATTAAAGTTTAATCTTTTCATTTGTAAAAAACCATTAATCATTTGTTAAAGCACTTGTTGGTAAAATTGAACTAAAAGCCAAAAAGAAAAATCGCCAAAAATATTGATAAAACACCTGTCAAATAAATAACTCATGGCTCAGTTAGCCAAAATTTCACTGCTCTCCCTACTTCTCTCCCTTTTTTCTCTATATAGCCGTATACCCTTTCACTCTTCACCACATCATCCACAATTATTAAATTGTATTTTTGATTAATTTCTTCTTCGAACGTCTCTCTTAATCGGCAATTTCTAGCCTGCCAACAATTCGACCACTAAATGCTTCCTCAGGAATTCTATTGAACTTAATTAGTATTCAAAGATAATAGATAATTTGGTGGCAATCTTTTTGGCATTAGGAATTTGTTATGCCATTATTCTATTAAATGGTTTTTCAAATGATTTATTAGTGAACAATTAGTAGATTTAAAAAGATATTGCTAGGGATTTTTAAAAACATTATAAGCAAATCATTCAATTAATTTTATTAAAAATACTTAATAAATAAAAAAAAAATTTATGAAAATATAAATTTTATTAAATATTTTCAGAACTGGAACCGTCTTTTCCCTACAGAGATGTGACCATACAGAGAGGTGTTGATGCACATGAATTATATGAAATACTGGGAGAAGTGGGCAGGTAAGTTTAAAATTAAAAAAAATATTTAATGTATTCTTTTTTAGTATCTAATTTTAAATTTGAAATCTTTAACCTTAAAGCTCTTAAACTACATTAATATTAACAATATTAACACATAATTTAAATTAAATTAAAAAAATTCAACTTAAAATTCTTCTGAAGGTAACGAATACTAAGAACTCAGCCAATAATTTTAATTAAAAAAAAAGAAATTAAATTATAATAAAATAATTTAATAATTATTTAAAAATTTAATTTATTTATAATAAAATAAAAAAATAACTTTTCAAAATAATAAAAAATTTTTTAAAAATTTATTTAAAAAAAATATTAATTTTTTCCAGAGGTAAATTTGGCACCGTCTACAAATGTCAAGATAAAAGCAACGGTCTCAAATTAGCTGCCAAATTCGTACCCATACCGAAGCGTGAAGATCGTCGCAATGTAGAACGTGAAGTTGAAATAATGAATTCTCTGCAACATCATCTCATTACACAGTTGTATGCAGCATATGAATATAAGAAAATGATGTGTGTCGTCCAAGAATTGTAAGTAAAGAATCCTTCCTCTTTTTTTAATACTAAATTTATAAATTTAATTTTTAAATCCGCTAATAACACAGTTAAACAGGAAAAAAATTATGGAGTTTTGATGATTGATTCTTTAGAACAAAAAAAAAGTATACGTGTTACGGCGTTTTTTTTTTATTTTATTATAGAGAAGGTTACAAAAATTTAAAATTTTCTCTTCCTGCACCATATCAGCATATAAAACTATATTTTCTTTATATCTAAGGCGTAGGGTATGTTCAACAACTTTGTAGAAAATGTTATGGCAAATATTTTTATAGAACATTTTAACCCTCTAACTCCCCCACATAGCAACATTTTGTGGCTTTATTTTAACAAATCGTAAAAAACACCCCGCGAAATGGAAAGAGCGGGGATAAAATGTCCTACACAAATGTTGGCCATTAAATTTTACTATATATGTTAGAACACACCAAAACCCAAAACTTAACATTAACACTAAAAACCAATCAAATTCCAGATTAACCCTTAATAGGCAATCTTGAATTTGATGGGGCATTGATATTTGTATTAAGTTTTGGACTTTGGTTTGTTCTGATATATAAACTAAAATTTAGAATTTCTTTTGTAGAACATTTTATTCCCGCCCTTCGATTTTTTTGGGATTTTTATTTATGATTTCCTAGAATAAAGCCCCAAAATTCCATTATACGTAGGACTTAGAGGGTTAATATGTCGTATAAAAATATTTGCCACAAAGTTGCTGAACATACGCTATACCTCAGGTGTAAAGAAAATTTCAAAAATCATTTTATTGCAACAAAATACAAACAAGTTGATGAAATAAATTTAATTGTAAAAAATTTTCAGAAATAGACGACCATAAATAGCCTTTTTAATATCAGTCGCAGGTTTTAATTAGTTTTGAATTACAGTTCAATTAACTTTTTAATTGATTAATAATTTTTTTTAAAAACAGAACAAAAAAATTCTAATTAAGTAAATATTTGAATCAATTCATTATTTAATTAAATTTTAATCTGAAACCAATTAAATCCTTTCATTGGTGAAAATATTTTTTTCTGTGTAATCGTGCTCAACAGTTAAAAAAATTTTCATCTACTTAATTAAAATTTTGGCGTAAGAATCTTAGATTGCGAACTTGCACGATTGAAGCCTCGCGATAATCGTTCGCACAAAATTTTGTTTAAAAATTCTGTTTATTAAAGAAGAATACTTTTGGTTAAATGGTTATATCAATTCACAGAGCTGTGACAATTAATAGCGATGATAATCTTCAAGCTATGGTCAAACCACATTATGTACTCAAAAACGAATTGTTTGATGGACTTTGTAGAATCATTGGTCCATATGTTTTCACAAATACCGATGGTCAGAACAGTGAGCAGTGTAGAAACATTCTTCACAGAAAAATGTTTGCACCAATTAAAGGTTTTAATTAGTTTTTCACAGAATTTTTTTTCACCAATTAAAGGTTTTAATTAGTTTTAAATTAAAGTTCAATCAATTTTTTAATTGATTTAATTATATATTTATTTAACACAGTACAAAAAATCCTAATTAAATTAATAATTGAATCAATTAATTACTTAATTAAATTGTAATCTGAAACTAAATAAAACTATTAATTGGTTCAAATATTTTTTTCTGTTTTACACAGAAAAAATTTTTTCACCAATTAAAGGTTTTAATTAGTTTTACGTTAATTAAAGTTCAATTAATTTTTTAATTGATTCAATTATATATTTGTTTAACACAGGACAACAAATTTATTTGGTGCTAATATTTCTTTCTGTGTTATTAAATTCATTGAGGGTTCAACAGGAATCGCAGCGCGCGATTCAATCAATTTACTGAGACAAACAATTCTCGAACGAATAATTTCAAGAAATCAACCTGTTAACTAGTCATCTCTTTTACGTGATTGTCTGGGTTATGTAAAGTCCCAGCCAGGTCTATGCAGATAAACCAGTAATGATCAAGCACTTGGACACGATATTGCCGAAATATCTACAACCAGATTTACTTTGAAGCGTGAGCGTAAATTGAATCTCCAGGTTACATCTAAATAAAGTCAGCTCGCTGATGGCTACGCGTGTAGTTTATTTTTAAAACTTTAAAAGGATCATTTATTTTTTACCAAGAACGCAGTCTTTTACTTTATAAAATTTTAAATCGTTGATTTTTATGCACACAACGCAGAATATATTTTAAAACTAAAAGTTTGACTTGATAAAAATATATTTGTATTTCAAAACAATTGTTTAAAGAGAAAAAAATTATTTTCAATACTTTGAGTTCCATCAACAGTTTTCATTCGAGCTAAGCTTTCTTGTTTTCATTCTTCATCAAATTAGCATTTAGTGAATAATTAATGAGTTTAAGGTTTTTTTTAAGTTGCTTCAGTTTTTATTAAAATAGACAACTACCCATAAGCAATTTCAACCTTAAGCCTACAAGTCATAAACAAACTTTATACTCGTGTAATATAAAAATTAAAGAATGTGTTTTAAAATTTTAGCCGAAAAACTTAAAAAAGTTCTAAATTTCATTATAAATGTTAATATAAGATTTGCACCATTTCTAGTCATTAGACTACAGTGCATTCAAAGAATAGAAAATAAAAGAAAAATATTAAAGAAAAAATTGAAAGATAATAGAAAAGTTAAAAGAAGAAATTTGAAGGTTTAAATGTGAAGTTATAAAGTTAAAAATTTAAATTTAAAATATTAAATTTGTAAGTTTTTAAATTTAATTATTTTCTAATAAATAATTTTCTTAACTATTAGCGTTAATAAGTTTACGCTAGGATCTTTCTTCTTGCTTATATGGGCTGGATTAAAGTTTTCTAAAGCGAAATTTTTCTCTTTGCATCCCATCCATTGATTTCGCAAATATGCACCTTTAGTTCGTCAACAAAGAAAAGAATAAAAGCTCACAAAAAGCTCTTCACAATATCTCGATAAATCTTTTTTAAATTAAATAATCTGGAGTGACCTACACTCAACTTTACCATACCTCATGGAAACAGATATTTCTTCAGGAGCTGTTTAAACTTAGAAGAAGACGACAACTTTATCGACGAAACGTTGAATGAAAGATGACGTAAATTGTTTTATTTACATCAGTTTAATTGTTATTGACCATAATTAGCCCAAAAATCTACTGTCTTAACTGTCGAAATATTTAAATAAAATTGGTCACAAAATAATCACGAAAATAATGTAAAACTTTATCGTTTGAAAAAGCTTTCCTTACTTCAGAATGCAAAAAAAATGAAAATTTTCTAATCTTTTTTAATAACACAGTGCAACACGGAAAAAAATAACCATATACGGACACCACTACGTGATAAAAGACAAAAAAAAAGACCCCGATCTCCCAGTTTTCCCCAAAGTCCTCCAGGTTTTTTTTTATAGGCTCTCAAAGATGTGGGGCCTCGATGTCATTTTTGCAAAAAAATGATCATTTACTCAAGCTCATATTTTGCAAACCGTTTGGAATTTTGATATACTCTCTTTGCGGACGCAAAAGTGAAAAACTTTTGCGGCTACCTAAGTGCTACCTAAACGGTGTTAAGAATCATTCCTAGGAAGTTCATATGTTGTAGAAAGTTGTTTATTGAGATCTTAGGTTCATTTTTGTAGTTGATTGTTTCCTTGAATTTTGAACGGTTTGCTACCTATGGACCTGAACAGGGGAAAAAAGGTAAAAAAATTGAATTTTTTAAAGTTTTTTGCGATTTTGACCTTGAAGATGAAGTTTTTTTTTGATTTTATATGTTAAAAATTTTTGTTCTTTATGACAAGAGCTACAACTTTGCCTCAGAGAGTATATCAAAATTTCAAACGGTTTGCAAAATATGAGCTTGAGGAAATGATAATTTTTTTGCAAAAATGACATCGAAGCCCTACACTTTGAGGGCCCATAAAAAAACCTCGAGGACTTTGGGCAAAACTGGGAGACTTTTTCTTTTTTTTGGTCTTTTATCACGTAGTGGTGTCCGTATATGGTTATTTTGCCATGACTTAAAAAATTACACAGTGTGTAACCTAATTAAAAGCTTTTACGTTTGAAAAAGCTTTTCTTACTTCAGAAAAAAAATAGGAATATTTTTAAATATTTTATAATAACCAAATGTAAAGCTTTATTTACTTCAGAATGAAAAAATACGAAAATTTTCAAATGTTTTACAATAACCAAGTTCAAAGCTTTATCATTTGAAAAGGAAAGTTTGTTTAGCAAAAACAGGCTGCTAAAATTGATTTAATCTGAAACTTATTATTCTAATTAATCTTAATATATTTAAGTTGCTCTAATAATACTTTTCATGGAAAATTAACTTTGTTTAGACTGGAACTAAACCGGGCTAAAGTTTAAATTTTAATAAACAGTTACATGTTTGTTCACCAGATATTAAAAGCTTTAATTCCTTAAATTCAATTGAGTACAAGCTTGTATTACATTATAAGGTATTTTTCTAGATTTTTACTTTATATCTGAATATATAAATTGTTGTTGTTATTTTAATAAAAAATCTTAAATAAACTACAATTACTTTTATATTATTTTAATAATCTTGATTTATTTTTTAATCTTCAATCTACAACCTTGACCTAATTGAATTCTTATGAGAAATTCTCTTGTTTAATTAAAAAACATCTACATTTATTATTTTTCCTTATGGACAAGTTTAATTTAAATAAATTCTTTACTTGTGGCCATAAAAAAAATTGATTTTGTTGCTTTTAATTTCTTCACAAATAAATCAAGCAAAACAATTTAAATATTGAAATTTTATAACCGAAAAAAATTTATTGAAAATAAAGTAATAAAAGTTTTTCTTGGAAAGTAAAATATTTTCTTCAAATAAGCAGCAGAAGTAGAAAGCAAAACAAACATACGGACACAAAAATGTTAAGGAAATGCAACTTAATAAATTCGTTTAAAAAGTTTTTAAAAGAAAAATATTTTTATTGAAACTTAATAAAGAGAAAACCTGATTGTATTAAGTGGCTTTAAGAACAAAATAAAATTAAAAAGAAAAATACTTCAAATTTAATAACATTTAAAGTAAAAAGCTTAAAGGCATACATACACTACAGTTTAAGTGTTGCATACATGTAGGCTCAAGCACATTTCAAAAACTTTAGCATATTGCTTAGGTATTTCTAATGTAATTGTTTTTACAATATTTTAATAATGAAAAAGGATATGCATGTTGTGTTCTTTACTTTTATATTTTAAATAAGAAATATTATAATCGTTTTCATGTAACTCAGTGATTTTCTATATAAAATACTGTATTTAGTTAGAATATTTTAAACACTGGAATTGTTCCCATTTGTTATTTATAGTTGTTATCCTGTCAAGAAAATGTAAAATAAATTGTTACATTAACGATAATAACAAGAATCTGTTCTTTGCAAATTTCGTAATAATCGAAAAAGATATAAAATTTAATATTTCAATGACAACTGGGCATTAAGCTGATTTATTGAGTGCCTCGATAGCCTGATTGGTAGTGCTCGGTTCCCGTCACAGCCTGGATGTTTTTTGCAAACAATCCAAAAGCTTCACAGCTAGTGTTGTTGTTAAATCGAGAACTTTATAAATATAATAATTTTCCAAAGGCTCAAAATAAAAGCTTTAAAAGCTTTTTACTTTCACTATGGCAACTCAATAAATAAGCTTTGCAGGTAGTGTTGTCTTTAAAAAAAAAAACTTCTTAGATACAATAATTTTTCAAAAGCATAAAATAAAAGCGCTAAAAGCTTTCAACATTCACTGGCAAATAAAATTATTATTTAGAGTGTCAAATTAAATCATTTCCCGCCACAGTCTGGGTGTTTTTTGCATACAATCAAAAAGCTTTGCAGGTAGAGTTGTCTTAAAAAAACTTTATATACATACATCATAATTTTCTACAAGCTCAAAATAAAAGCTTTAAGAGCTTTTAAGTTTCATTATACCAAGTCAATAAAAAAAAAGCGTTGCAATTAGTGTTGCGTTTAAAAAAAACTTTAAATATAATATTTTCCAAAAGCTCAAAATAAAAGCTTTAAGAGCTTTTAACTCCCACTAAGGCAAATCTAAATATGGCTTAAATTGTTGAATTGAAAGTTTTAATAGACAATATACCTAGAGCTGGGTTAATATTATAGTAACTGGAACATTAGATCGTACCACCTATCAAAGAGTATCGTGAACTTGTGGCCACAGGTGTCAGAGCAATTTCATAAAAAGTCTTAGAGCTCTAACCGGTCTCACTTAAGAAACCTTCCCCAATAGAGTTTCTTTTAAAAAAAATGTTTAATCCTGATAAATTAATTATTACAAGCTTTTTTATAAAATAAAAAATATAAGCTTTTAAAGCTCTTAACCGGGGCTTAGTAAAATAAAATTACTATTGACAGCTATTAATCTTAACGTATAAAAATAAAAAAAACTTAACGCCTTTACTAATACGCTATTAGTTTTTACGTGATGCAAACTCTGCACAGTGGGGCATATTTAAAATATTTTAGAAACAATGCAGCCATTTGTAAAGAACTAGTCCGATTGATCTAAAATTGATCTGAAATGAGCATAACTAAGGGGTGTCTAAGCTTAATTAACTAGGCACTTTCACTTTCTAACAGTACCGCTATGTAGTTTCAAAGTTGGGCACCTCGCACCTCGAAATTTTTTTAGAGCTTAGCATTTCTTCATATTTGATTTTCTTGTTAACAATTATCTATAAATTATGTCCAGTTTTTCAAAATAATGAGAGTAATTTTCTGAAAATTTAGAAAATATTTTTGCGCCAGTGCTTTTCAATTGACGCAAACATTGATAGAAAAGCAGAGAGATTAACAAAAATTAAAAAAAAATAATTTTCGATTATTATCTGCACCAGCAATAAAATTTTCAAAAAATATTTCTTTTACAGACTCGGCTGTTAATATATGTATAGATGTATAGATATAGATCAAATAGTTCAAATTAAATAAAACTTTAAACTAAAACTTATCGCCAATAAAAATATATTTTTTAAATTTATATTAAATATAAAAATAATTAAATTATATAGAAATCTTTTCTTGTAGTGTAAAGCCAAAGCTGTAACAAACTTTTAAGTTACAATAAAGCCTTTTTACTTATTCAACAGGAAGAAAAAGCTATTTATGATATTTTATTTATATATGTATATACTTATTAAAAATCGCGTATTACATTATTTGTTATGTTTTTTTTTCTTCTTTGTTTGCAAAAATGCATTTATATTATTAAAAAAAAACCTCGTGAACTTTATGCACTCTTAAATAGTGACCTGCGGCGAACTATTAAAAAAACATTAAAAATTATTTTACTTCACCCAGTAATAAAGATTTATTCAAGTCACTGAAACAACTTGTGTATGCGCATTTTTAATTTTTTATGTTTTACTTCGACCTGTAAATATGCGTTTTATTAAACTATAAGTTTTCAAAGCAAAAATGAAGTACATTTTTATAGCATATTTTAAAAAAATACTTTAAAAAAACCTTGTAAAAAATAAAAAAGCTTTATCAAAAACAGATTTTGAAAAAGTTTAATGTAAAATAAAAAACATCATTTCAATATCTTTATTTTCTACAAAACTTGCAATATTTAATATATAATTAATTTACAAATAATTAATTTTTCTTCAAATTTTACAGAGTAGAAGGTGGTGAATTGTTTGATCGTGTGGTGGATGATGAATTCGTCTTGACGGAACGCGTTTGTGTCGTTTTCATTCGTCAGGTGTGTGAGGCCATGGAATTTATACACCGAAACAATATTTTACATTTGGATTTGAAACCTGAGAATATTTTGTGTTTAACCCAAGAGGGTAATCGCATTAAAATTATAGACTTTGGTTTGGCAAGAAAATTCGATCCGGACAAAAAACTACAGGTAAATTACAAATTTTTATTTTGATTTTTATAGTATGTACTTCTTTTTCTGTTTTAATATTGTAAATTTATTTTGTAATAAACACCTTATTCTTGTTAAAAAAAAAGATCATCCTTAAGTTTAATTTTATTTTATTTGATTTTTATATCTCCTTATAAAAATAGCAAAATGAAAATATTTTAATTCCGTTTTTAACTACATGCACAAGCTCATTTGACTTTAAGTTATATTTTTTAATTTGAGTTTATTTCTTTACTCATATGTAACCATCTATAAAAATCTAATTAAAAGTTAAAACTTTCTTGCTTTCGAAAAAGGGGTGTCTTAAAGCAACGTTTTTACAAATAACCCAGCAAAATATTTGCTTTGTTGAACATTTAAACAGATATATAATATTAAAATATGTTATTTGATTTTAAATTATCGTTACTTTTAACAAAAAAAACTTTAAAGCTTTAACTATAAAGCTTTTTAAAAGCTTTTTTTAAATAAAAAAATATTAGAAAATTGTTTTAAGTTTTTAAAATATTTTAACAAGATATATGAATCAAAAGTTTAATAAATTTTTTTTTTGCTAAAATATAAGTAAATAAATTGGCTAAGGGCGAAACGGGCTCATACACGAAGGGTTATGTGCCACTGTACAGTATTAAACTTGACATGAAAGATACCATAAATAGGGAAGCTCCCTATTATTAACTTATTAAATTTAGCCGATTGGCTTTTAGAAAGCTAACTACTTATTTGTCTATCTTCTCTTATATTGGACACCCCCTGGTTCAATTACATTTTTTTTTTTTTTTTTTGTTGTAAAATTCATGTTTCTAAATCTTAAACTATATATTTTAAAACTTTCAAAATATAATAATAATCATTTCTAGAAACTTTTAACTTTATATAAAGATTAAAAACTTTCAAGCTTTTATAAAAGCTATATGTTCAATATATTTTTTTAAAAATTTATAATACTATGAAAAGCTTCATGCTGAACTCAAAACCCTTAGCTATTCCTTAATCTAAACACTTTCTTAAAAGCCGTTTTAAACTATTAGAAATTTTATGTATATTTTTATATAACTTTTGAAAAGCTTTTTATAAAAGCTTACTGTTCAATATATTTTTCATAAAGTTCTAATACTGTGAAAAGTTTCATGCTGAACTAAAAACCTCAGGTTTTCTTTAATGTAAAAGCTTTCTTAAAAGCCTTTTTAAAATATTAGAAATTTTTATAAGACTTTTTGGCGCTCGACATATTTTCTTTAAATCTAATTTTACTTCACTCCCCCTTAGAATTAAGATATATGCATATAGTAATGTGTAATATATACATATACATATACATATACATGTTTTTATATTTTATGATATTCAGTTCAAAAAATCCGCTTTTCTTACTAAAAATAATTTTTTGGGTAAAAAAATCTACAAGTTATTGTGAGGAAAAAGGAAAGTAATATTAAAACAAGAAATATAACTTAATTGAAGTTTGTACACAGTGCACCTTACCTTACTAAAGGCAGTTAAAAAAAATGAAAATAAATTTTGTCAAAGCTTTATTAAAGATAGTTAGAAAATTAAAAAAGAAATTTATTCAAAGTTTTAAGAGTGATCAAAGGAGCTTTTAAGTTTTTATATTAAAAACTAAAAGCTCTTTTAAAAGGAAGATTTATAATCACTTAATATATTGTTTATAGATTTGTAATTTTTATATCTTCTTTAAAAGCTTTTATTTTATTTTTTATTTCGCCTCTAATCATATCATAGTAACTGTTTCGTACAAAGAAATATATTCTCAACTTTCATCGAGCTAATTTTCTTTTGGAATTGCAACAATTAAAATTTTATTTTTTTTTAAGATTTATTCTTATTTTTCATATTGCTAAATCCTCTTACAGATACTTTTTGGCACACCGGAGTTTGTGGCACCAGAAGTAGTCAATTTCGACAGTATATCTTATGCAACCGACATGTGGAGTGTGGGTGTTATAACTTATGTGCTGTAAGTATAACTAAAAAAGGGCAATAAAGTTGTTTAAATGAAAAAATACACCTTAAGTTGCAGTAAAATCTTGAAGGAGAGAAAAAAACGTTTCAAAATAATTAAAATATTTGGCTCCCTTAAGAAATTAAATTGGCTTTTGTTTTTTATAATTCGCAAATATTTTTCTTTTTATTACTTCTAATCTAATAAAATTCCTACGTATATTTAGACCAAAAATAAGAAATTAAATTAGTTTTTCTATAAATTTTCTTTTTATTGAAATAAGTACCCTCCTCACTAATTTTCTTTATTTTTTGTTTTTATCCTTCTCATATTTGGGCGCTGAAATGACTATTTCCAATAACAAAAAAAATAACGACTCAATTACATTTACAACAACTACTGTAACGATGCTATGCCTACCAACAAAAACAACAAAAAATCTCTGCTGTGTTATTATAACAACCTGCTAATTAAAACCTCCTCTATAACTTGTTAAAACACCTCCACAACATGGTCTTACACAAATATTTGCCATCATATAATTTGGTAACCAACACCGTACATGAATGAACATGAACAATCAACCATCGCTCACAATTACTTTGGTTTCACTAAACATCACCACTTTTCTGTACAAACAGCATCTCTGGCCTGTCTCCCTTTATGGGTGAGACCGATATAGAAACAATGGCAAATGTAACAATTGCCAAGTATGATTTCGAAGATGAATCCTTTGCCAATGTATCGCCTGAAGGTATTGATTTCATTGCAAAACTATTAGTAAAGGACTTAAAGTGAGTGTATAAATGCGATTAGTTTTTGAATCTTTCTAAATGTTTGCCGTCTTTTTGTTAATTAATTTATATTGTTTTTCTTTTCTTTTTATTCGCTGTATTTCTTAGCACCCGCATGACTGCTGCCGAATGTTTGAAGCATAAATGGTTGCAAAGAAAGCCTCATAGTGGGCCTAAAGTAGTGCTGAAACCCTTAAGTATACCAGCAGCTCAATTAAAAGCCAGCACTCCTTCGCCCATACCAGCAAATATTGATAATGAAGAAAGTTTAACAGTGCCATTGATACATGATGAAGAGAATGAAGAAATGTCAATGGTAAGTTTTAAATACATTTATGTTAAAGCTTTTAGCATAATTTAATATTATTAGACTTAACTGGATACACATCTTTATAAAGTCATCAGATTTTTTTATAGAATTTAATTAAAAAATTATATTTAAATAAGTTTTCTAAGAAGCTTTTCATTCAAAATGGATTTTTGAACTTTTCTAATAAAAGCTTTTTGGAAAAAGCTTTATAACAAACTGATTTTTAAGCTTTTATAAAATTATTTTATAACATATTTTTTTATTTTGAAAACACTACTAATGAACGCTATACAAGCTTTCATAAAAATTTTTAACAAAAACTTTAAGCTTTCTAGAGAATTCTTTAAGAAAATACAAAATCAACATTTTCGATAAAATTTTACAAAATATTCTCGATAAAATTTTTACAAAAAATATTCGTTAAAATTTTAGAAAAAAATTTAGATAATAATTTTAGAAAAACTTTACAAAAAAATTTTCGATAAAATTTTTAGAAAAAATTTTTCATAAATAATTTAGAAAAATTAAAAAAAAAATTACAAAAAAATGATGATAAAATTTTAAGAAAAAGCTTTACAAAAAATTTATGATAAAATTTTTACAAAAAAAAATTCAATAAAATTTTTGTAAAAAAATAAATTCAATAAAATTTTTACAAAAAAATATTCGAATGTTGACAAAACTAATTAATCCAGTACTAAGCTAATAATATAAATGCATAGCATAAAAAGAAAGGAGAATGAATTAACTCCTAATAATTAGCTTTGTATAAAAAAAATATTTTGAAGCTTTGCTATTTAACACGCTTTCTAAAAGTATTAAAATGAACTGATTTTTAAGCTTGCGTAACATTTTTTTCATAAAATATTTACAGTTTAAAAAATATTACTAATGAAAGCTTTTTCTACAAGCTTTTAAATAAAACTCTACAATGGCTAATAAAGCTTTTTCAATAAAGTGTTAACTTTTGCAAGACAAGGTCAATGAAGACTTTTTTCAGTAAATAAGTAAATATTTGAAAACTTGATCATCTCATATTTTCTAAAAATCAGCGAATACTTTCTATAAACTTTTTGATATAAAGAGAGAAATTACAAGCTTTCATCAAAAAGCTTTAAAATCTTAAAATTTTTATTTTTGGGAACTTTATAAACTTAATATCGACACATGTATTTAAAAATAATTAGAAAAAATATGTTAACCACTATGGTGTTGAAAGCCTTTTACAAAAAGCTTTAGAACAAACTTATTTTGAAGCTTTTTTAAAAATATTTTTATAATATGTTTTGATTTTTAAAAGGTTTTAACAAATAACAATGACTACTGCAATCTTTTTTTTAAGAACTTTTTAAGAAAATTTACAATTTCTGTAAAACGAGACTTTCTGCTTCATTAGTCGTGGGATAAGTACGATTGCAACAATTGTCACTAATTTTCCACTGGTTAAATATACAATTTTAGTATTTTTTACATATGCAGTTAATAATAGCTTTCAGCTTTTATGTGTTCAAAATATTAACTTTTTTATAAGATTTTTAACGTATTAAAGCTTTCTTTCTTTATTCAAAATGTTCCTTTAATTTTGCTATTATAATTGTGTTCAGCTTTAGTGACAGCATATTGTTAAAAAAAAAAGAAAAAAATGCTTTTTTAATCCTCAGATGCACAGCACAACAGCCAGTCATTCATAGATTTTGACGTCTTTTGTTAAGGTTTTTCATTTATTGTCCTGATCACATACACACATACAGACACATACACACATACAATATGCAACATGCATTTTAATTAAACGACTAAAAAATAGCAACCGGCCAAAATGCAACTCACAGACATGTCTTTAAGAATAATAGATTTTATCTTAACAATTTCTTTCTCTTTTCAACATCTCATATCTTTTCCGTGTTCAACATTAATATGGCGGCGTCAACAGACAAAAGAATTGGACACAACAAAGGATAATCTTAAGAATTTCATAGAACGCTGGGAGGAACATCCCAACAGTCCGTATGTGTTTGATGTCGAGGGAAATGTTATTGCGCCGCTTAGCGAGACGGAATACAAAAAGCCTCTTGGTTCCGAAAGTATATCATCGTCAAGAGGTGAGTACTGTTGTTTAACGACAAAACTGGCAAAAACAACTACAATTACAACACCAGCCATACTAACAAAAACAACAACAATTACACACAATTCAACCAGTTTATCGGCAGCAACTGAAAGGAGACAGCAACAGCAACAACAATTAATAAGAAGCAAATAATGCAGGAAATCTCAGTTGATAACAATGACAACAACAAAAATCCAGGCCACACTAGTTTTTCAGTTTAAAACAAAAATTTGAACTAAGTTTAACATTTAAACTTTTCTTTCAAAACATAAAGCTTTTAAGCAACTGAAAAGCTGGTTTTTTACGAATTTTGTTAAATGTTGTATGTTTTTTAAGAAAATTATAAAAGAGTGATACAACTGTTTCATTCAGAAACTTAAGCCAAAGTTTATGTTTTTTTCTTTCTATTTCTTACTTACAAACTTTATCAACTAACCTTAATTCCTTTTTCTATATTACATGTTTTCTCTTTACTTTAATTTTATTTTATGTCTTACATATTATTGTACTGTGATAAGTATTTTATGGTTTTCTTCTGTTTTTTGTGTTCGAGTCACGAAATAATAAAAGAAAAACAAAACTACTAAGAAATTAATAAAATATCATAGATTTTTAACTATTTTTTGTTAACACTTTTCATTTGTTACATTTATTTATCTGGTTCGAAGCAAAAAACTTGCAAATGTTTCATGATGTCGGTCATTTTTTGTTAACCTTTTTTTATTAATATTTTTTTTAACCTTTGTATACCATACAATTTACCATACATACGCCACAAACGGATGTCTTCCAGGTATTTGCTTAGTAAATAAACTCATCGGAAGTCAAAGCTCTCTAAATCGTGTTTTTAGTAAAAGAGATCTGTGTAATTGCCTCTCTCTTCGAAGTCTACATTTTTCAGTAAACAGCCATTCGACGTCTAACAGACTAAATCTAAACAAGCGCGTCAGGCGTAATGAGGTGTAGCTTTGAACAAACCTAAATAAGAGCGCAAATATTTGTAATGAACAGTACTAATGTTAACTTATTTTGCTTAATAAAATCTAATAATTTTAAACGCAAAAAGGGATAAAATCGCTAGATAAAGCAGAAAGTAGCTAAAATGTTTACACTCTTACAACTAAGCCTAAACAAGCACGTCAGTCGTAATGACGTCTAGCGCCTAGCTTTGAACAAAGCTAAATAAGAGCGTAACCCTCTGTAATAAACAGTAATGTTTACATAATTTGTTGAGTAAAATCTAATAAATTTAAACGCAAAACAGATATCAAATCGCTAGATAAAGCAGAAAGTAGCTAAAATGGCATCACTCTTACACCCAACTTCACTACCTAACGCTTTGCACATGAGAAGTGTTGATAGTTCTCCAACAGCACCCCACAAAAAAGTCTAAAGGGTAAAACTAGCATGCCCGATGCGGCCAATTGACATTGACAATTGACGACACGATTACCGAACTTATTGCGAAAAAGATAGATTATATGATGAGATGTATGACATGGTTCGCCATTTTGCTGAAACCGAAGATTATCTAAATTCATATCTCCCACTATAAGTTATAAATCATGTTTCTGTAGTGCTCGTCGTTCACTAAAATGACGTCTCCAACATCATTTTCGAAAAAAGTACGTGAATAATGCCAACACTCTAAACTGGGGGGAGGGGTCACGGAGTATTTCAAAAAGCTTTCGCTATGCCTTTTTGTTAAGCCACTTTATCAGTCCTTAGAAAGCTTTACTATTAAGAGAAAAAATATGACATTGTAAAGCTGAGTTAAGGTTTAAGTCATGGCTTAAAAGTTGGATGCAATTTTTTCACAAAAAAAACCTTTTTCAAAAAAACTCCAATCAAATCCAGAATTAATAATATTTTTCTTGTTCAATAATATTTTTCACATCAAAATATAATATCTTGAGGTACTTTTTTAAACATAAAAAAAGACAATTCTAAATCCAGGACGCTTATATGAGAATAAATGATGAAGGGTATAAAATACTCGTCTCAGCCTTGAATTTAATTCTTACTTGTTGTTTTTTTCTCACATTATGATTTCCATTTACGTATGTATCTATAATATGTATTTATTTCGCTCTACTATTTAAAATACTTGTAAGCTGTTTTTAAGCGCCTTAAGCTTAGTTACAATATACTGAAATCACTCTGTCATACAAACAAAAGCTTGAAGAAAAAAAAAACCAAAAGAACATATCAACGGCGGCAACAAATAATAATAAAAATAACAACAACTACCCACGACTATAGATTGTCATCAAGCAAACAACATTGCAGCAGTAGGATGATGAAATAATATCACCAGAAATTGCAACAACTACGTGTTCCTGCAACAACAAAAAATAATAATTGTGTATCATACAAGCCAACTCACCATAAAATATTTAAAAGAAAAAAACATTAAGACACATAAACTCACTCTAACGTTATGAAAGGACACTGATTGCAACAAGGATTTATTCTACATGTTTTCCCTTCATTTTTTTTTTAATATTTTGTTGTTAATTTTTTGCGGGCTGATACATTGAAGAGAATTGTGTCACAAGATGTGTAACAAAATTTAAAGATCTCTTCTTGCTTGTCTCCAGCTTAAAACTAACATTTTCATTCTCTCTGTGTAGTTGTTACAAACAAAAATAAATAAACCCTTCTCTAGTTTGCCTGTCTTTTGTTACTTGCATCCGTTTACACGTTCATGCCTACAGAGACACATACATAAGTATTTTTTGCATACAGTGGTGGACAAAATATCAATCAATCTCTAAATTTGACGGTTTTGTATCCGAAGTGTGCCAACATAACTCTACTAATAACACTCCGAAGTCTGCCCGTCTATCATATAGGCGTATTATTTTGTTTTGTGAAATATTCCCAAAAAGAAAAATATAATAAAGTTCAGAAGTAAAAGGGGTCCCCTCTTGTGTTTAAAATAATTTTCAATTAAAATATTTTTTTATCTAATCATCTGTTTTTTCGGATGTTCGGTAAAGAATTCTAAAAATATCGCTCCAATGTCTCTTCATCTGTCCGTCCGTTACATGGGTGTATCTCTTAAACCATAAGAGGTAGACACTTGAAATTTTGATAAAACAAAATATTTAAAAGTAAATATATATAGTTTTGAAGTATTTTTTAAAGTACTTTTTGTCCATAGACTGCAACCACTTAATAAATAAATAAATAAGGTCTCCAGTTTAATAATCTTCATCACAGGTGGAACAAGTACATATATTATATTCATTCCATTCGTAATTTTTACAATATTTATTTCTGAAATTATAAGTTATATAATTTCTTGATCCTTAGACATATGTTAATCTATTACACGATGTCGTTTGTAGATCTCAGTTAACATATGGAAATTCGCAAAAAAAATTTTGTTATTGAACAATTCTTAAATGATGTCTCCACATGGTCGAATGCCAGGCAGGGCCTTTGCTTTCCTTGCGTTTTTCCCAATTTCTTATTTTGTTTTTTGCTTTGTAATATTTGAAATTGAAAACTGCCAAAAAATACTAATTTCATTTATGTAACTTTGAAATTACAGCAAAAAATTTTAATTTTAATAAAAAAATTTTTATCAATAAAAAATTTTATTTCAATCAATTAATTTAAATTTCATTAAAATCTAAAAATTCATAAAAAAGCTAAAAATCTAATGATAAAAAAATTCGCTAAAAATTCTAAGTTTTGTCAAGAAATCACATTTTTAATTAAAAATTACAAAAAAAAATTAATTATAAACAAAAAACCTCTCTTTAAACACGCATATGCGCCACCTATAACAACATGAACAAATGAATAACCATGCTTTTCCGGATCTTCCATAATGTATATGTGTTGTTCATATCAGTAACTGGTAAAACTAGATCTTGACGAGGCATCAAACATCAATTGAACAAATTCATGTGCTCACATTCAAGCCTCTCGTATGAAACTGTTGGTTTTTAAACAACGCCATCTATTAATCAAGTGTGCATTAAAACAATATTGTCGACAAATAGCAAATTAACACTAACATCATGTTAGCTAATATTTTTCCACGTCTTAACATGGTTGTTAAAACATTTGTTATAAAAACTATTTCATAATATGACAATGACGTTTTAGCTGTACAGATTTATTTTAAAACAGCGCCATCTGTTGCTCAGCCGTATTAATATCTTCTGCTTTGCTATAACCATTCAAACAGAATTGATAGAAAACAGAAAATTATGTTCAAAAAAAAAAAAACATGAACATAAGCACATATTCGCCACCTAAAACAACATGAACAAATTAATAACATTATGTTTATGTCTTGTTCATATCGATGACTGGTGATGACACTATTTCTTGACGAGCCATTGACTTGTGCAACCACTGAACAAAGAGAAAAACAAATTACAGGGTTCCGACGATTGATTCTGGTAGGGAAGACCAAACAAAATATTCGTGTGTCAGCGTTTTACAAGATCACATCGGAATTTTATTTTAGAGGAGGTTAAAGCTTTCCAGAATATCGGTATATAAAACTATCAAACTCAAGATTGCCCATTAGGGATTAATACTCAGATCTAAAGAAAACATAGTTTTATATAAACTAGATATCATGGGTACGCTTCGCTGCCCCATTCTCAAAAATATAAAGAATCGCCATGCTTAAACACAGCTAAGAGAACATGTAATTGTTTATTGGTGTTAATAAGGATTTGATAGTCGCATTACTGCTAAAGTACTGAACCGATTTAAATAAAATTAAGACTGTGCACATTTGCATAGAAAAAGCTTTAAAAGCATATAAGTCTCGGTGCAGTATTACGGACGTAAAAGGAATTACAAAAAATGTGTTTGCCTATTAATTATATATGTAGATTCAAGATTAACCCTTAATGGACAATCTTGAATTTGATTGGTTTTTGGTGCTTTTGTGAAGTTTTGGCGTGTTCTGACACACATATATATCTAGTAAAATTTTGTGGCCATCGTTTTTTTAAAACATTTTATGCTCGCCCTTCCCCTTTTTTGGGGTTTTTTTTACGATTTGTTAGAATAATGGCACAAAATGCCGTTATGCGGGAGAGTTAGAGGGTTAATATGTTCTACAAAAATTTTTGCCTTATCATTTTCATATGTAAAGAAAACATAGTTTTATAAACCGATATACTACAAGAACAGGCCAGAGCTGGGAAACTGTAGCCGCCTCTAAAATAAAATTCCGATGTGATCTTTCAAAACGTCGACACACCAGAATCAATCGTCGGAACCCCGTTATTTTGGTCAAAGTTTGAAATTGTTTTACCGTGTAATTGTTAAATTGGAGCAACAGTTTCAATATTTTAATCTCTACTGTAAATAAGCTTTCATGTTTATGTGTGTGTGTATCCTTTTACATTAATGTGTTTTCAATAATAATTTTCTTAATCATACACAGAAAAAATTTTTTGCTCCTATTAAAGGTTTTAATTAGATTTAGATACAAATTTAATTTAACATTTTATTAATTCAATTATTTATTTAATTCGAATTTTATTTTATTCTTTCTTAATTAAATATACATATAATTGGATCAATTAAAAAATTAATTAAAATTATATCTAAAACTAATTAAAAGCCTTGTTAGGTGCAAACAATTTTTTCTGTGTACTTATTTTTTGTTTATGTATTTCATATGTTTTTAATCTTCTCTATCATTTTCTTTATTTTTTTCAAACGTTTTTAAGTTTTTAAACATACAAATTGGTACAAAAATACTACTGCAACATAATCTTTAAATATCTATGTATCTGTACTCGTATCTGTTAAATAGCCAAAGACATAAAAAAAACTTAAAGAAAATCACAAACTAAATACAAATTCGAAAAAAAACTAAAACGAAAACATGAACAAAGTATTCTTTGCTTTAGGGTCAAAAGGAAAGCTTTTGTTTATCTCTTATTTCAAGGTAAGATGAGCTTAATACTTAATAAGGTGTTGTGTTTAATTTTACACCAATGAAGAAAAAATATATAAATTAATAATAAATAGCACACTTTGTTATGTATTTGCTATAAAATCATATGCACAACATTCTAAAAGCTAAAACTATTTCAAGATTTGTTTTTTTCTAATTCATGCATTAAACACATAGACGACAGCAGGCTACCGACTACAAGCTGTTAAAACTTACATACACACGTTTATGTGAAGATTATAATTTTAAGGTCATCATAGCAATATGGCTGAACAACCACAGTTGTGGCTGTAGCCAACTTAGACTAATTTCTATTTTTGTATTCGTCAATTTTTTTTTCATCATAATTGAATAATATCACAAAAGAATTAAATATTTGTTTACAATCAGGAGGTTTTAAGCAAATAAAATTATTTGTTTTGATATTTAAAAAAAAATTTATATATAAAAAATATATAAAAAATATTTTATATATTTTTTTATATTTTATTTTTATCAAGGAAAATATGGCTTTTTACAATAATGTCAGAGTTTAGGATCTATCTGTCGCCTTCAATATAATTAAGTATAATTAAGTAAAGCTGACTCCACGGCCACAATTGTAGCCAACGTAGTTTGTAGTCGTGTTGTGGTGTAGCCGCTGTCGTCTATGAGTTTAAAGCATCATACAAAATCATTAATCATTTTATACCGAGAAAGTTGTCTGTAAAAAAAGTTTAAATAATAAAAAGAATAAAAATTAAAGGATAGAAGTGCAGAAAGGTAGTCAAACGATAGAAAGGAAAAACAAAAGTTTCCGCAGGATATGAATCAAATAAAAAACTCATAATTTTTTTTAATTGTTATTTTTTTCTTTGAATCCTAAATTACAAAATGTAGGATTATGTATGGAAAAGCCTATTAGTCAAATGGCAGCTATGACTTACTGGCACATACTCAGAATATGACCATGAGGCTGCAAGCTGTATTAAAAGTTTTTTATTCTACACACGGCTGGTTGTTGATATAGACTTATGCCTTTAAAGTTTAAACAAATCCTTCAAAATAGAACCAATGATGATAAATCAAGCTCGATTCCTTAAATCTTATTATTTTAAATCTTTGTTTTCTATAAAGAGAAGTAAGAGTCAGGCAAGTAATGCCTATATTATGTGCGTTACTTCCTTTGGAAAGGGATAGGATAGAAGCTTCACTAATGGCAACACAAAAAAAAAACAGTGTTTCAGCGCCTCTGGTGTTATGTCGGTGTATTAGAGTGGATCAAGCATAGCCAATTTATAATTATTTTACTTCGCCGGCGATTTAGTGCTGTATATAAATACCGCCGAAAGAGGGCGCAGTAATATGAACTATTATAAAGAGAATTAATACATATCAGAAAAATCGGTGTTGCTTTTGTAGTTAACGTGCTAACAACTTGAGCTACGTGCCCTGCAAATGATAATATCTCCCAACATCCCCAAATAGGCGCTTGCTTCCATACGAGTAATTTTTTCTTTGTTTGACCCAAGTCTTCCATTTCTTAAAATTTGATTACAGGCCAGACTCAAAGCGCTATATTAATGTATTATTGAAGTAGGGGGAATATCGAAGGTACCCTGAAGGAGTCCCTTTGCTACAACCTTTCGTCCTTTATGATTATAGGCAACCGTTTTTTAAATTGCAGCAACTTTAATTTCATTAGGTCCCGGGCTACCACCAGCCTTAGTCTTGACTTTAGTGATTTCAGGCTGTCTACTGGTAACTGTCGGCTTTCTTTCTCATCACGAAGTCTCTAGTAATTGCTAGTATTTGTTCAAATCTTAGATCCCCATGACATCCATATTTAACAAACTTTCTACTAGCCAGTGCTGGCCATTCACACACAGTGTGCGCTACCATCTCAGCCTCCTCCAGGCACAGTCTTCGACTATCATCTTTTCTCTGAGCACCATTCGAGCCTGCATACATGTAGGACTAACTCTGAAGAGCAATACGTAGGCCAATTCATAGATTGTTGCTACCTCACGCGTTTTTTTTAATCTCTGATCGTCCAGTAGAATTCCATGGATTTTATCGACTATTTGTGCTGGTACAACCACAACGGAATTCGGTAAATCACTTTTTAACCATTGAAATTGATAGTGCAGAGTGCAGAGTCCCCATAGCATTTATCACGCTTTTAGTTTTGGTGATGGTTTTTATACGTAAAAAAATAATGTTTAATCAGCACAAGAAAATCATTTTTCCGTTTTCATTAGAATTAGCGAGACTATCTGCTTTCAATTTGGGGCATCCTCCGTTTGGGGAATTATGCCTCCGCTGAATTTATTTAAACCCAAAAACCACTTGCCCATCTGGAAGACGACAGTCGTAAATCATAAAGTGAGATTAGGAATAGGAAATATTTGCTCCAACCTTGATATTACTTAAACATTTGTGCGAAGCTTAAAAGCTTTACACTTTTTAAAGTTTATTATTTTAGATTTAAGTTTATGAAAAGTTGTAAAGCTTTTTTACTTTCGCTCAATACTCTATAGGATTAAAAGCAGCAGAGCTTTATTTAAAGCTTTTAAGTTTATTTAGATACCTGTAGCAGAAGAAGTGCATTTAAGGCTGTATTAATTGAAATATACTTTATAACAAATAGTTGGTTCTATGTATAAAATGAAACTAAAACTTTATCATACTCTATCACTTTCACAATATTACTTTTACTTTGTAATTCTTATTTTTTACTCTCTTTGTCATTTTAAATAGATGTATGTTACTTACCTCTAGGTATTTCATTGTCTAATCCTTAAAATGCTTAAATGTATCCTTTGTAAAAGTGTCCTTTCCTACGTATATACAGCTAATATTCTTTTTAGAAAAACAAAGAGCTCTAAAAAGCCTTGCTTAACGTACTTAAATTAGTTATTTAAGAAAACTTAATGTAGACGAGTGTAAAGATAATAATAAATATATTTTTCTCTTTCACCCACACAGTGTGCTCACCATCTCCTTGCGAGTCTTTGGCCACCATTACTGACGATGAAACTGCACATTTTACAGACCGTAATGAAGAAGATGAACCAGCCACACCAATTAACGAGTCCAGGGAAAAACTTTTCCCTTCATCAGCCAGTGGCACATCTACGCCTCAAAATCGTCACTTCGGTTATCCATTTGGCAGCAAGGCAGATGAACTTGGTGGCAGCACCATGAATTTACAACAAAGATCCTTGCAATCTTATCTTCACACATTCGATCGTCGAAATTCCGATACAAATTATTTGCTGGGTAGAAGAACTTCCGGAGAACGTATCAATTTGGCGGACGAGATTAAAAAGCTGTCTGATCACTTATTAATGCTGGCGGAAATCAATAATAAATTTAGCAACGAAGTCGAGAAACAAGATGAAGCAACTACCAAAGGTCAAGCAAAGGAGGAGAAAAAGTCCAAGAAAACTAAAGAAACGAATGGTGCTGAAAAGAAAACCACTGCAAAAACTGCTGATAATGCAAAAGACAGTACAGGTAGTAGTAGTAGTAGTAGTACTAAGGAACCTAAGCCTTCCAAAGTGTCTAACAAAACTGTGGTGAATTCAAAAACCACCACAACAACAAATTCAACAACGGCTTCTGGGACTTCCACTTCAACAGCTTCAAGTACTTTCTTTAGCAGTTTGAATCCGGGCAAAAGTCGGACTAGTACTTTGACCTGGCGTCTGCAACAGTCTTTAGAGGAAACTCCCACACTGAATACAAACAGCCTGACAAACAAAACTACGGCAACCACCAGTCCAACAACCAAGAAAAAGACCTCAGTTTCAAAAGCAACTGCAAATACAAAAACCTCTCATGATCACAAAATAACTGAGGCCGCCAGCATAAGAAGAGCCAAATTCCGCATAAATCAAATGAGTCGCGATGTTCCCATTGGCCTGCCCGACACACATCAGACTGTCAATCTAGAAGAGGCCGCCAACAATACAAAAGATTGTCTGCTGCACTTGTTGGAGAAGTATACTGACTCTAAGACCCGCAATCCTTTGGGGCGCCATCAGAGCATTAGTGTCGACTGCAATGTACGAGATAATTTGGAATATCGTTCGATGAGCTCGATAAATGCCTTCTTTCAAAGACACAACAATAACGGCGCAATGGTAAAACAACTGCAGGCTCAATTAAAAGAGAAAACTGGTGAAACATAATGAGGCAGACAGCTCGTTACATGGATCTTCACAATACGA
Source organism: Phasia obesa (assembly GCA_949628195.1). Taxonomy (NCBI): domain Eukaryota; kingdom Metazoa; phylum Arthropoda; class Insecta; order Diptera; family Tachinidae; genus Phasia; species Phasia obesa. Next base: position 3,120,708 of record OX451219.1, read on the forward strand.
CACTAACAAGGATATTAAAAACGCATGAAGAAATTCCTAGTCTTTAATAGTTTAATTGAAATAATTAATCTAATGAATAAATATCTAAGCAAGTCATAAATTATTTTTTGTTTTATAAAATCTTTTTTTTTATTATTTATTTTAGTTAGATTTGTAAATAATAAAATTATAATCCAAGGAAATGTCAAAAACAATTATTTAAGAAAATAACACTTTGAAGCTAATTATCAAATAATTTCAACACAATAAACCAATAAAGTCAAAAATTAAATTGAACAAATGTTTAAATACCTTTATTAAAGTAGGGGGAATATCGAAGCAGACCATTTCCCTAATCCTTCCCTTTTCGACCCCCTTCCGTCCTCTATAATTATAGGTGTTCGAAATGTAATTTACGGCATCCTTACTTTCCTTCTTCCTCATCACGCAGTCTCTAGAAATTGCTAGCATTTGTTCAACGATCAGGTCCCAAATTCAGCTAAGTTGAACTTGTCCTGTAGGATGCCGTCCATAAGAGAAAAATATTGACGTCGTTCCCCATACACTCATGGTGAATAAGGCCTTCCGCAATTAGTGTCCGAAGCAGTCTTTCGACTATCTTTCTTCTATTCATGCATTCCATCGGCATTTGAGCTTCCCTAACCTCCTTACTAACTAGGTCCAGAATGCTGTTGTGTCCGATGTTCGGCCCAAAGCTATGCCAAATTGCATCGCTTTTCATAAGCAAAGCTGACATTACAGCCGTTCACCTAATGAATAGGCTCAACTGCAGCAATCTCAACATAACCTCAAATGCCTGTGTTGGAACCGTACGTATTGCACCTCACATACTCATACAAGCCATACTTTAGAACCCCATCCAACTTTCGCTTAACTGTACTCTGAAAGGCTTTTGGCCACCAAACCACAGATGCTCAAGTTATTATGGCCCGCACCATTATTATGTAAATCCAGTATGTAGCCTTTGAAGAGATTAATTACCTTTAATAACTTTGTAACCAAGGAAGTAATGCCTTATTTCGGTTGTTCACGGTAGGTAGATTATCGGTTTATGTGCTTAAATGATTACATTAGCAATAACAATATACTAATAAAAAATAACCAAATTACCCCTGCTTATTTGTAGTGTTGAAAAATATTTTAAATAACGGGTGATCCAAGCAGAAGTCTCTTTTTAAAAAATATTAAATAAAATGAACATAAGTTTTTTAGGTATATTGTGGCTTTATTCGAATGTGACTTAAACGGCTGGCTTCGCCCTTTTTCATCACTTTGTTGACAGCCAATCGTTGTTCCATCTCACGAATGGCTCGTGCAGCCTTAAGGGTGTAGAAACTTCTTGTATTTTTTCAATATTTTCGACAGTGATTTAAGCCAATCTATCAAAAATAGCTAGTCATTGACAAAGCATAAACGAAAACAAGAGTCTAAAATAACAACAATTTCATATGTCACGTCCCGTTAAAGTAACGGTCGCTAACTAGCGAGCCATTTTACTGAAAGCAAATATCATAATCCACGTTCAGTTTTAGACTCCATAAAAAGTCCGTAACCATGGATCTGTAGCACTCGCCGGTGACTGCATTTTCGAAAAAACATAATGGGTCAATGCAAAATCCAGAACAAATCTCACTCTATGTGGATGCATTTCCACAGCAATGTAAGGGTTTTTCGATCCGTAGATGCAGAAATTTTGTTTGTTGACATAGCCGCCACAATGAAAATGAGCCTCATCTGAAATAATGATTTTTCGACCAAATTCGATGTCCCCACTTCGGGCATAAATGTGAAGTATTTTCCAAAGTTTTTAAAGCGTAAAGTGACTCATTTTGGGTCGCGGAAGTATGATACTGACTGATAGTCTATAATTTCGGAAAAAAAACCTTTTAGCGTCAAAATAGTAGATACTTGTTTTAAGATCATCCTGTATGGCTAACTATTAGCACAAAAGTCCAACTACCCAAAACAAGATACTGACACTTATGCATTGGCAATTTCCAAATTTGTTTTTCTTATTTTTTAAATATTTTAGAATAATTTAAATTTCTTATGGAAGATAACTCCGTTAATATTTTAAGTACATAAACTGTTAAGCAACCTAACATGAACGACATTTTTGTTTATTATAAAAATCCAATTTTAATTGAATAAAAATTAGCTTTTAATTAAAAATAAATTTTTAATTTGACATAATTTTTTTAATTAAAAAAAACTTAAATCTTTAATTTCAATACTTAAAAAAAAGCGTCTAACCAAGATTAGGGCCTCAAGGATGAAAAGTAGGTGGAAATGCTTTTTCTAAAAAATATTACTTTTAAATGGCAACTCCCTTATTTCTATATATTAAATTCTTATTTATCTTTTTCATTGTCGCTATTTAGAATTCCAATTTGATTGGAATTTATCTGGCAGCTCTGTCAAAGAAGATATTTTTGCTTCTAATTGGATAAATGCCAGCACAGGCCTGGAGTTTTTTAATATTACTTATTGTATCTTTAAAGACCATGATTCCGTATCATACTTAGTCGTACGATCTGTCAAAAATAGCAAGTGTGCTAAAAAATCGTATGATATTGTGGATTAGAAATATTTGTATATACATCTGTATGTGTGTGACAGAGTTTTTGACAGGTCTTTACGATTTAATAACAGAAAAAAATCATAAAATATTTATTATCCATGCGATCAGAGTTTCAAAACCTATTTTTTAATAGTGATGCATCGATAACGCCATTTTGTAACGATTTTTTAAGTATGACAGAATTCTGTTAGATTTTTTTGTGATTGAATTGTAAGATCGTGTAGGATAACGAATCCTGGCCTTAATAAGCATTCAAATCCTGAGGCAAAACAACGTTCATGCTTTTAGGGTTCCACTCATACGTTACCCCATTTAAATCGATATGATGTCTGTTTAGATGCTGTCCATCTGTCACAGGCCTATATCTATTGAACCATATATACTTGGAATTTACATAGAAGTTGTATAACTATGGCCGCTATAACAACAAATAATAGTAAAGATAACAATTATAAAATTAATGTACATATGTATTTAAGCAACATATGAAATTTGACTTTTGCTAAGGCAAGTTAATGTCTAATGGAGATGGGGGGTAACATAACATTAGATACATATTTTCTATTTCAAAAAAAAATAGATAAGCTGATACGCAATGGCAGGGAAAGTAGACTAGTTCCACCTTTAAATTGAAACATTTTTTGTTTTAATTTTATTTTTAGTTTAAATGTATTTTAATTTTAGGTTTTTTTTTAATTTTGTTTTATTATTTTATTATTGATTTTTTCTATTTTAACATGAGAAGAAAAAATCTATACAGTAAAAATATTTGTTCAAAAATAAATGTTATTTAGAGAAAAATTATTTTAGTTGTTTGGAGTAGTTCTCAAGTTCCTTTGTTTGTAAAAGATGCAGAAATTTTGTAATGACAAAATGCAAATGAACTTATTAAGACTAAATTATTAATAAATTGTTTACAATTAAAATATATATATAAATATATATTTTTAAATATATTTAAAAAATAAAAAGATACAGTTTTAAGTTTAAGTTTATTTTTTAAGATACATAACTTAAGGTAAGATGATTTTGCTCAAAAGGCTCTGCCTAATATAAATGGAGGCTAAGGAAAAGGTAAGATGTAAAATTTACAAAAAATGGGTTGATTATTAATTAAGACTAAAAAAAATCTGTGGTTTAAAGTCTGTAATTTAAGACTTTAAAGCAGAGATTTAGAGTTTTTTTGTTAGTAAAAATACAAGTCAGATTTGTTTTTCTTTAAAATTCAAAACAAATTTAAGGGTATTTTTTATTTTTTTTTTTGTGTTTGTCTTCAATTTAAAATCAAATTCAAGAATTTTAAAAATTTAAAAGCGTATTCAATTAAGGAAATTTTTTAAACTGGTTAAAGAATTTATGAATAAGTTAGTAAGGAAGGGTATTAAGTTATAATTACAATTTTTGTACTTCAATTTTGTTGCAGCAATGTTTAAAAGAATTGATGGAAAAAACTTAATTTGTTCAAGTTTAATTTAAGTTTTCTTAAAAGTAGCTTTTTTCTTGTTCGAAAAAAAGGTAAAATTAAGAAAATTTTCCGGAAAACTGTTTAAATTAAATTTTGCCTCCATCATATGTTAAGTATTTTAAGTAAAATTTTATTAAATTTAAAGTTTAATGAAACATTTTCTTGTAGTCAAAAAAAACCTTTCAAAAAGCTTTAAATTTTGTGTTTGTCAAAAGAAGTTGCTGACATTATTGCAAATAATTAATTTAAATTCAGACTTAATTCAATATGCTAATTTGTTAGTGAAATTTATATAATGGAGAAAATTAAAAAAGGAGACATGTTGTTCATTAGCCTTAAAATTATTTTTTTGAAGAGGTGTTAAAGAAGGAGTATGCTAAGGATGGGTAAGATCTAAAACTTAAACTAAAATATAAATTGTTTAATAACTAATCACTTAGTTTATGGCATTCAATTTTACTTTTTTACATTTACATTTTCAATTTTAGTTTTAATTTTTCAGTAAAGGAAAAAAATAAAACTTTTTTCTTATTTTTTGAAAAAACTCAAAAATTTATCAAAAGTTTTGTTATAAAAAAAAAAGAATCTTATAGTTTATAAATTTATAATTAAATTATTACAAAAATATATAGTTATTAAGTTAAAACAAAAAAATAAAGAAAGTAATTGCAAATAATTCTTAAGTTTTTTTTTTCGGTATTAAAAACTAATTATTACTTATGACGCTGTGTCCTTACAGCAAAATGCGCTGCTATGCTGTTTGCAGTAACAACATGATTGAAATGTGATGCAGATGGTGATGATGATGAGGATCCAGAAGAGGTACGCATACGCTTAGCAGGAGATACTTTTTTCGGTGTTTGAGCTAAACGTTTGCGTTCTTTCATGTATTCTAAAAATAGAAAGAAAAAAGAGAATTAAAACATTAGTAACATCCCTTTAAAAGGAAATTTTCCGACATATGTTGTGTTAAACAAAAAAAGGAAAAAGGTCATTGCTTTAGTTTCTAATAAGAAATTTATAGTTATTTCTGTTTTCTAATTCTTTTTTTTTAATTAGATTTTTCATCCCTGTTATTATGATATTTATTTAATCTCCTCAGAGAGCATCCCTAAAACCAAATAGTGAGTGTTTTTTTTTAGCAATTATTTACCCATCCCAACAACTAAATAATAAAGAAAAGGTGGTGCTTCTAAAATGTTTATTGATCGTGGTGTGACGCGTGCCAAGCACAGGACTTTTGAAATAAATCTAGCAACGTATACAAAAAAAACACTAAAATATAAAATAAAAGGCAAGGTCTGAAGTTACTTGAAGGAAGCAAAGGAGATTTGTTTGTATAATTGCAACTGCAATGCAGAAAAAAGTGTGTCTTTGACACAAAACTTTATTAAGGGAAAATGCCAACTTGTTTTTTTTTATATATATATATAAAAATTATCTTTGACCTTAGAATTGTACCATTAAAGTTAATATTAACTTGGAAATATTTAACTTTAAAATTAAAAAAAAAAAATTAACCTCAAATTTTTGGAAATTTTTTAGAGACTATGACACTGTTCTGAGTCCTGGGGCACTGTAGACTCCTTTTAACAGTTTTGGGGTTTTAAAACTGAATCCCAGCAAGCTTTTCTACTTGCTCGAGACACCTAACCAACATTACCTCAAAAAACTGTAAAAAAAAATATGAAAACATAACCTCGAAAAAATCATTTTATATATGATTTTTCGATAACTATTACACCTTATAGAATTTTATAAACAAAATATTTACTAATTCAAAAATACATTTAGGTAAACGTGGGTTTAACGAAAATAATGATAAAAAAGATTTTTCTACACTTCAAAATAAGAAACATATTAAACCGTCACAATATATAAAGAAGCCTTACAAAAATTTTTTTAATAAATTACATACATATGTACATAAATTAAAAAAAAAAAACCTCTCGTTAATTATTTTAATAAAAGAAATAAATATTCTGTATGAAAAAACAGAAAAAAACTAAAACAATAAAAATTTGATATAAAATGTAAATGTTCTTCAAAATGCGGGTCAGTAAAAACACTAGATTTCAAATAAAAATTCTAATAATGGCTGTTAAAAAATGAAATTGAAAAGAAAACGAAACAAAACAAAAAACTAAATTTTCGAAACTAAAAAGTTTTCTGGCACTCCTGTTAGCTGGCTAAAGATTATTCAAATTACAAAATAGAACTTGCCCAGTATTTCATAGGAGTTTTACAACAAATATTAAAAAAATGTTTTAAAACAGAAATGTTGTAAAAAGCATACAGCTGTTATGATTTTCCTGATTTTTTTTATTAAAAGTTTCCCTTTATCAAATGAAAATTATTTAGATGATCATTAATATTTTTTCAAAGGGATGTTTCTTTCTGTCCCCTGTAAACACACAAAACTTAAAGGTAGGTTTGATTTGATATGGGGGTTCATTTATTACCACCAAAATGGTCACATCTGTGTATGAAATCCTTCAAACACTTGTGCTTAAATGTGTATTTTCATTTTCAAACATCAGATCAACAAAAACAACCCTTCTTTTCTTTTAAACAAAAAGATCCAGGTTTTGATTTTTGTAAAACTAAATTTTTTTAAACCCATAATTATCTACAACGGAAGTTAGTTTAATCAAAAGCAATTTAGTATACAACAAATCAAACCGCAAAATTAAACTAAACTATGAAAAAAGCCAGGACTTAAAAAAGGCGTGTTCGTTTAAACAATTCAACAACAACAAAAATCTTAATAAGAATAAACTCTCCTACAACTTGGTATTGTTTTATTTTGTGTATATTTTATTTTAATAGCTCTTGTTTAGTTTTATTATGTTTTGTCCGTTAAAAAGTGTATAAAACCATGACGAGAAATCTCTTTTTGTTTAAGGGGGTGAATTTATTGATTGATATGGGTTGGGTATGATTGGGTTTGCATGTTTGCAAGTATGAGGAATAATGTTACAAATAGTTTAAATAAAATGTAACGAACTTTTCCCACACATTTGATGTAAGCTTTGGGCCAAAATAATTTCTCTATTTAAAACAAGTGTTTAGGGAAAAAAGGAAATTGGCTTTTATGGTTAAAATTTTAGGCTTGATTGCACATTGAATTGGTGGAAAAGCGTGTGAAAAAACAAAACAGAAAAGTAATACAAAATTCAATAAAAGTTCGAAAAAAAAAACTTAAGCGGAGTTACGATATTTATTTTAACTTTTTATCCCAAAACCGGCATATTTTTACGATATTTTATTATAAAAATAATATTATTATTAGGACAAGAGTAAGGCGACTACTTCGGCTAGCGTCGGAGTTGATAGCACTAATGGGAATAATCCATTATTGTACTTTATTTTAAATATTTTCAAATTTTATTTTATTTTTTCTTTTTTTTAACAAGTCTTTTGAAACATAACCTAAAAAAAATTATTTAAAATTTGTTTTCTTGACAACTATTTAATTAAAAAATATATATATATTTAAAGCATTCCAACGTTATTATAATAAATTAATTCTTTCAAATAAATAATAAAAAATAAAAATAGTTTTCAAATAATTTTGAAACTATTTTCTTTTTTCAAAAACAAAATTCTCAAACAGTTTAAAATTTTTAAATTACAAGTAAAAACGATTTTCTTCAATACTTTAATAAAAAAAGATTATTTAATATGCAGTTTTCGTAATTGTATTCTGTACTAGCTGTGCCCGTCACTTCTTCGTCCTTACAATATTTTATTTTCAGTGCTTTTTCTCCACTTTCTCTTGGAAATAAGATATTTTTGCGAAAAACAAAAAGTATTGGAATCAAGATACTAGGGTCCCTCCTCACAAAGTTTTATTAAAATCCACCCAGTAGTTTTTACGTGATGCGAACACAGAGAGAAAGACAGGCAGACAAGAAAAAGATTACTTTTTAATTATTAGATTCTGTATTAGCGATAGAACAGCACTTAAATCTCAATTTTTTTATTTATTTATATTTTTGTAAAATTATGAAGTTCTCTGACACTAAAAACAATTTGAAATTATTTAAAATCAATTTTAGTTTTTAATCAATCTATTTATTGCAAGTTTCAAGAAAATAATTTTTCCTGTGAAAGAATACAGAAACTGAAATGTAGATTGAACTTCGAAAACGGCATAATGAATTTTTTAACCCATGAGAACAATTATTTAGAAAAGTTTTATTTTTGATTAAATTTTAAATAGAAAATAGTTATATTCTCCGGTGTACATCTAACGGCAGATAATTCAGACAACAATTAGAGTTGGCCACATTTAAGCATTTACAAACTTCTTTGACGAAACGTCTTTTTTCAGTTTATTAAAACACTTCAAAGCGACTTATCTGCCGATAAGAGGCCTTTCAACGAATATAATTTCAAATCCTATAAACTTACGAAAAGTTAAAAATCATAGAACTTGAGTACATGATTTGTAAAATTTCTTGGTACAGTCAGATCTGGGTTACCTTTTACTTAATAGTTCAAATATGTACTGCATTTGAAAGTTATATTTTTTGTTCAAGCAAAAAGTGCCTTGGGTTGTTGCTAATTGAAGACTAAATTTAATAATTTCTTAATTATAACGATTAAAAAGAAATAACCTTTTTCCAAATTTATCTTTTAACCGATTGGAACTGAGAGTTTGCTAAGAATCTTTCTTACAACTTACCAGTAATTTTCGGTTGTCGTTTGCGTAGTTGTGTCTTGCACGGCACTACCAATGTAGCTTCCGAATTATTAGGGCCAGCAGGAACTTTGAAAACAATCATTGATTCATCTTGTGAATCATCACAGGAATCTGTATCAGTGGCTGACTGGGAGGCATTCAAATTTTCACGATCGGCACGTTCATCCATTAACATTTCCATGGGGGATTTGGGTGCAGGGGTAATGTCCAAAGGTCTAACATGGGCAGCACGTGTCAAAGTATACATTTCAGGGGCAATGCAACTTTCTTGGATAGAAACACGTTCCCATATATATTGGGAATTGGTAGCTAATGGTGAGCCAGTGCGAAAATCAAAGCCCCATTTTTTGGCAGCCCTTTCTTGATGTTTTTCCAATTCCTCATTGAAGATTCTTTAGAACAAAAACAAACATATGAATTTAAGTAAATAATGCCATAAAAGTTTGAAGGCAAAAAGGAATGTAGGAAAGTAAACTTACCTGCTGGTTTCAATAGGATTTACTGGACCAAAGAGGTCTCTTTTGATGCGATTCAGTTGACGGCCACATGATAGATTTGTTCTCAAGGCATGTGGACTTGAGGACATTTTACAAAATTCATTAATCATAGGATTTAACACACGAGCAGCCGACATTTTTGTTGCTATTGTTTCACAATTTTGTTTAGATGTTTTATTTATTTATTTATAATTGTTAATAACCTTCACTTGTTTTTGTACGTTTTTTATTGTTCTCAAAGTGTTGCACTTTAATGTTTTTTATTTTTATTTTTTGCGTCTTTTCAGCTATGGCAACTGTCAAAAATTGGCGCCAAAATGACTGAGAATTTCCCCACTTTGTGTAGAAAAATAAAGCTTTTTGCTCCACCTCACCCAGTACAGTTGCTCCAATAAATAACAAGCCTCAAGCACACACACACACAACACACAAAATGCAAAGTGTATTTTTACATACAATTTTTTAGTGAGGTTAAGTAGAGTAATTTATTTATTATTAATAAATAATTATTACTTTATATTTAATGGTTTAATAAAACTATTAACAAATTAGTTGAGATATGACTTAATTTGTTTGTAATAATATCTATTTGTATTTTCATCTCCAGTAGCAACTCTCTTGTTTATTTAGTGCACCTCTTGCTATGTTTTTCTTAATGGTGAATTTAGAAAAAAGCTTTTTATTTTTTGTTTTTAACATAAACTTTTTCTGCTTTTGTTCTACAAAGAAATCAATTTTTTAAGTTCACTGTTATATTGTTTTGTACACTCTAATAAAATCTATTATTTTTTTAAATAATTAACAAAGGAATATTTATTTTAGTAAAATAGTGAATTGCGTGATTGTTTCTTAATGTCTGAGTTACATGCTCACAAAAATATGACGATGTTAACTCGCTGAGTAGTTTCTCTTAACTAAATTATAATGACCTCACTAGAGCTCTACTACGCCACCGAACGAATTAAATACAATACGTTGCTGAAAAGGCCAACTACCACAAAGTAGCAGAAGACAAAGTAGAGCTGAGGCAGCAGTAAAGCAAAACAGAACTATAAAAACAAAAAAATAGAAAATATCATATAAAAACATTGTAGGTAGAAAATATAAACATTAAAAGCAGCGTTGCCATTGATAAGACCAATATTATATTAAAATTGTACTATTTTTATTTGGTTTGGTATAAACACGGATTCAGGTAACTAATCTAGTTTAGTTAAGCTACTCCAATAAAAAAAGTATCTAGATTGATAGAGAATCAAAAAATAAGATAAAAATATAAAGTAGAAAAATTGGAGGTTTTCTCCTCTGTGGTATGTATAACCAACACCTGCTTCACTAACTAAAGATTTCCTGCCTAACCGGGCTTCGGGCGGGTGCAAAGATTTTCTCCTCCATGGTATGATCAACAACGCCTTCGCTTACTTAATATTTTCTGCATAGCTGGCCTTAGGCCGCGCGCATGAATTTTCTCCTCTAGGGAATGACAAACACCGGCTCGGCTTACTAAGATTTTCTGCATAGCCATAGGACACAAGGAGTTTTTCTTCTATGACCAACTTACTAAATATTTTCTGCATAGCCGGCCTTAATCCGGGCGCAAGGTTTTTTCCCCTATGATACAACCAACAAACACAGGCATCGCTTACTAAGTTTATATCAAAAAATGTCATCGGTTTTTAATGGGGTAATTTTTTTTTTTAAATTCTAGCACCAAGTTTTTAAATGATATCCATTTTAATCTAATAATTTCAAAAAATGTAGTGCACAATAGAAATTTCATATGAAAAATATAGAGGCCTATAACTCGGAAAATATGGGCGATCGCAAATTTTGTTTCTTTGTTTTTTTTTTATATTTAATTCTGTATCACCCTGAATACTTTGTTTTTGAATTGTAGTAGCCTCAATAAACTAGATTTAGGCCGGACCCATCCAGTATCCTACACAATCGTACAATTCAATCCATCCAAAAAAAAACTGACAGAATTCTGTCCTATGCAAAAAACGCTTCGAATTGGAATATTTTGGAAATCTTATCGCATAAACGAAAATATTTAAAAGATTATGAAATCTTTAAATCACACACTTACATTTCTAATCCGCACTATTATACTTTTTGAGCACACACGCCATTTTTGCCCTTAATATAATAATATAACATGAATATTTTCACATTCAAATTATGACTACACATATTAAAATTTTTTTTAAAATTTTTTATTGAACCAACAACAAATAAGTTAAAAGGCTTTGTATTACTTTAATGAATAAATAAATAAAACTTTATGAATTAAAAACGTATCAATAGATTGTGTATCCGGCTGTGATTATTTGAATTTGAGTTTATAATAAATAATCGAAATTAATGTTTCTTAGTTTTTTTAATAAAAACCTGTCTATAAGCGAATATATAATATATATATTATGTAGTTATGTAGTTTTATATTATGTAGTTTTAAAAAGTACAAAAGTTATTCAAAATACTGTTATTTTTTGGGAATAGGTATATTGTAGGATAAGTTTTTTCAGTGGCAACGCTGATTAAGAGCAAAAGAAGTAATACCAATAATAAATGGCCGGCTGGCAGCGCAGCACAAACTGGTGGTGGGTTTTTGTTGTTTTAATTTGTATATTCTTGTGCGTATAAAAAAGACCAATTTGAATTTAACATTATCATGTAATACATTAACAGTCTCTTACACACAGTTGTATTGAAATGAAATGGCTTAAAACAAATCAAATAACCAAGTGTTTGGATTTATTTTTTTTATTTCCTTTTGACATTATCCCCAAATATAATTTTAACATTTTATAGGTACTTCTTTTTTAATGTTTATATTTATACACATACTTACGTACATATATATATCTATATGTATATGTATGTATGAGTCTCTTTCTTTTCACTTTTTTATCTACAAATTTCATGTTTTGTTTTGACCCTGCTGTACTTTTTACTCTGTGGATCTTATAAATGCATGCATACATAAATACATATGTATGTATGTATCTATATTCTTGTTTTTCTTTCTTTGTGTGTTTGTGCGTAAATATGATTACTTTTTTAACACAAGATCTTTTATTTATTTTCCACTTTCTTGTTATTTTTTAGTTTTTTTTTTCTAGGTTTTTTGTTTATTTTGATTATGAAATTTCTTATTTTTGTTCTGCTGCGTTTTATTCTAAATATTTTTCTTGGATTTTATGAAAAAAATTCTTCTTGGATTCTGTTTTTAAAAATCTTTTTAAAAAGTGTTTCTTATTGCAAAACAGTCAAGTTTGTTTTTGGTGTTTTTGTATTTAAAAATAGAAATAAAAGTACAAGTACCTACATACATATGTATGTATGTACCTATGTATGTACATTTGATATGGCAGATCTTTTGGAAATAAATTATTTACATATACCTACCTAGTTTTTCTTAAAAACAACAAAAACAATATTAGAATCAGAACTAATGTGTCAAAAGTCTACGCTCATAACAAATGCATTAAATTTAAAAACTTTAAAATAAAGAAAATAAAGAAAACTTTAAATAAAAGGTCGGTATTTCCATTAAGATTTGATTTTTTCAAGCTCTAAAAGAAACGAAAAATTATTCCTCATACCTACATACATACATACCTAGATTTGAAATTAGAAAATTGGAAAGCAACACTATTCGAACAACACAGGCATTTTCTGTGTAATCCATAGTAATAGAGATTTATTCATAAATTCTATGCATACATAGGTACCTACATACATATGTACATATGCAAGTAACGGCTTGAACTCTCTTGGCCGAAATTTATAACACGCTAGGGGAATGGTGGCTAAAGGAAAAGTCTCGCATGTAGTCTACACTAACCACTTGCATATTGTCTAGAATTCTTTGGACCTCAAAAGACAGAAAAAGGACGAAGGCACTTTTGGCCCTCGGGCATCATTACGGGTCACTTTATGATTGGACTTATGTCGGAGCTTATGGGAATCTCTCGTGGTGAAAGTTGCAGGTGCTGTATGAATAAGGAGGAAGAGGAATCAGTTCAAAACCTTCTCTGCGACTGCCTGCAGGCTAAAATTTTTGGGCCAAAAATTCTTCCAAGACTTGGACTGTCTCAGGGATGCAACTCTGAGTAGCCTGCTAGGTTTTTCAAGAAGCTCCAGGTGTTCCTTACGCACTGGTGGTTCTGAAATTCTATAGGGAACAGTGGGGGTAGATGGTCGTCGGGGCATCACAATAGGCCTTAATGGCCTCCAAGTGATCGCGCCTTGTGCTGGCGGCCCGTTTAACCTAACCTAGAGCCGAAGGGTTTCACACAATTTGCAAGTGGTTATTGTAGATCATCTGTCAACCATTTATGTGAACCGTTTCTAAGATTATTTATGTATCAATATGGAATAACAAAACCAGTGCTGCAGAATCAGTGTTACGCTGGGTAACACGTGACTCAATGAAAGTAAGGTTGCCGTATATTACAAATCGGAAGGACAGGGGGTCGAAGAGGGGCCCATTAAATTATTTATATACCTATGGTATCCTTTAATAAGAGATCTAGCACCTGGGGGGCCTGTAGACATAGGTATAAGATTTCATTAAAATCATACAATCCGTTAGACGATTTAATTTTATTTCCATTATGTTTGGCCAAATCACCCATTGTGCGCTGTAAAATATAAAATGGTATGACATACCATAAAGATGGCTTCATATTAAAGAAGGCGAATATCGAAGCAGACCGCTTCCTCCCTTTTCGACCAAGTTTGTAATAACAAAATGCTTTCAGTGTCAATTCGAAAAAAAAAACGTTTTTTCCTATTCCATTAAATTTCTGATTTCTAACAGAAACAACCTTTTTCACATTAATGGTAGTAATTAAAGAAAATTTACAACACTTTAAGATAAAATTTCAGAAAACCTCTTGAACTTTTATTAAGATTTATTAAGCATTTTTTGTTGTATTGTAGTAACAACCATCAGAACAAGAGATTCCAAAAAAAAATTTTTTTTTAACTCATTTTGAAAAAAATAAAATCTTATAATTGTGCAAAATCATAAAAATTATAAATTGCCTTAAAAGATGTCTAAAAAATTTACAACTTATTGTGTAAAAAGCAATTAAATTTTTTTAACAAAAAATATAAATTTATGAAAAAAAAAATAAGGGTCAACACTAAAGATGCTTGAAATTAATAGAATTTTTTTGAGAAAAAAAATGTAAAAGTAGAAAGTCTTAAATTACATACAACATCAATAAAATTACGCTCAATAAATTAAGAAAAAAAAACAAAATAAAAATAACCCTTGTTTTTTTTACAATAAAATTATAAAAAATATATTTTTTAGGGGGTCATAAAGTTAAACAAATATTCGACAATTTATTTTGTTTAATGGAAACCAGCAGCATTCTTTTCTTTATTCATCATCATCATCATCATTTTGATCACATTAGAGTGAATAGAGCTGATCTACGCATTGTCAATAAAAGAAAACGGAGTTTTTTTTTCTTGTAACTTATCAATCGCACGATCAGAATTTTGAATTTTTTTTGTGTAAAAAATCAACCACAAAGTAAAAGATCAGCACGTTTTTTTCTTGTTGTAATTTTTATTATTTTCGAAAGTAGATGTAGTTTAGCGATATGAGTGCTAAAAAACAAAAAACTAAAAAAGGGAAACTGCCACCACCATCCATCGTTACATGTATTTTGTTTATGAGACACACCCTCAGAATTTTTTATTACTCGCCACCTTTTTTAAGGATTCCTCAATATAATTTCAGTTTTTCCTTTTACTTTTTGTTAAAAAAAATATATAAAAATTTTTTTGTAAAATAATATATTTTTATAGTCTATTTTCCATAAATGTCTTTTGTTAAAAAAGTGTGTTTAGAAATTATTTACTCAATAGCTAACTCAAGTTTTTGTTTCTAAAAAAAGGATACACTTCTAAACAAATTTAATTTTTTTATATTTTTTTCTTCTTTTAAATGAAGGGAAGGGGTTTTGTTGACCGGAAAAAGAGTTTTGTTGTAAAAACGTGCTCTTTTTTCGAAAAAAAAATTGTTACACTCCTTTGTGTCCTTGTGTTGTTGTAAGGATTTGTTATGTAAACATTAAAATAAACAGTTTTTTTGCTTGTTGCCTGCTTAAAGAAAATAAACCAATATTTAGTTCAAGTGGTTTCCTTTTGTTTTTCAAGTGTTTGTATCTAAATAGAATAAACGTGCTTGAAATTGTCATGTTGTAACTTGGTTTCATTTACACTTTTTTGTTTCTCTAAAAATATCTTGAAAGGAAGAGTATCGCTAAGGGAGGATACCAATAAAAACGTGCGGGTTTTGTTAAGTGTTTTCATCAATGATCGTTTTCAATGAGTTACTTTAACATTTAGAAAAGTATTATCGATCGCGAAGAAACATGCGGGATTGCATTTCAATTAGTGGCAAAGGATTGTAAACACAAATAAATTCACAAAATATTTCCACTTGCATTCTATACGGGTATAAAATTCAAATAATTGTCGAACAAAACTAGAAATTGCACTTGAAATAAAATTAGGAAACCATTGTAAAGTATTAAGAGCACTTTGCAGTGGCAGATAAGTCAAACCAAAGTTATTGTTGGACATACTTATGTACATATCCGGCAGTGTAAGGTTTTAGAATTTTAGTCTGCCGGCCTAACCGTCTGGCATTACGTAAAAACTACTGGACGAATTTTAATAGAATTTTGTGATAAGGCACCTTAGTATCGTGATTCAAATAAAAAATACTTTTTTCCCGTAAAAATTTCCAAGAGAAAATAGAGAAAAAGTAGTGAAAATACGCAATTTCGCCGATTCATTGGTACTGCAAACTTGGCAGCACTTTTTGAATGCGGGAAATTTCTAACACTACTTACCGAACTCTACAATAATTTTAGAATTATGTATAAATTTTAGAACTTTATAGAAATTTTAGCATTTGTTCCTGAGTAATTACCCAGGAATGGGTACCTCTATATAAATTAAATACATAAACCATATCTGAAGCACTATAAAAGTAAGAGTCTTAACATTTGGTGTGTATTACTTTCTATTTACAGAACACAAAAATAATTTTATATAAATTTTAGAATTTTATATCCAGGATGGGCTTCTCTAGAGTCTTCAAATTTGAAGCAAAATCGAACAAAATATTGTCAGGACACTGACGAAGTGGCGAGCACTGCTAGTCCATACATATAATAGAATTGTAAATGTCGGTCTGTGTTCGCATTACGTAAAAACTACTGGATAAATTTTAATAAAATATTGCGTTGAGGTACCTTAGAGCATCAGTTCAAACATACGATACTTATTTCATATAAAAATGTCTCATTTCCAAACGAAATTAAAGTAAAAGCACTCAA
Organism: Phasia obesa; assembly: GCA_949628195.1. NCBI lineage: Eukaryota > Metazoa > Arthropoda > Insecta > Diptera > Tachinidae > Phasia > Phasia obesa. The sequence goes on from OX451219.1 coordinate 3,137,332, forward strand.
TTTTACGGATTTAATAATACTGAAAATTTGGCAGCACTTTTTTGTAAACGGAAAATATTAGACACTATCTACAGAACTCTACAATAATAGAATAGTTATGGAAGGACCTACAACATCCTGAGTAAGTACCCAGAGATGGGTACATCTACATAATGTAAATACATCTGTAGACTTGACTAAATAACTTAAATCTACATTTTAAACTTATCAGCAAAGCAAAAATGATTTTAAATACTAATATTTTATAATATTTTATTTAAATACTAATATTTTTCTAATAATATTTTAACAACTAAGCATCGTAAAAATGTGCCGACTGGATCAAAATACGAGCTTTAAAATCTTTCATTTTAGTATAAAATAATTAGAAAATTTTCTTAACTCGACTTAAGGTGTTTTGTCAAAAGTTCACAGCAGCACTAAAAGCAAGAGTCTTAAAATCTGGTGTGGATTACTTTCAAAACAAAAAAACAAACTCAAAACAAATATTGTGTGGAAGCTGACAAGGTCGCGGAAACTGCTATTCACTTAAGAAGATTTTCCGGTAAAAAAACGATCAGTTTGCAATTGTTTATGAGAGCAATCAGCAAACTTACGACTCAACTCATGGCCATTAGACTACAATTCTTGAACAAGCTGCGTGACTGCGTGTAAACCAAGATCTCGACGGGAAATTTTCCACATTGTGGACGGACATAGCCCAAGTAACGTCGTATTAGTCCTGTTCACCACTTGCAATTTTTGTTTCCGCAACACATGTTTTTGTTGATGGGACAGGAAAGATAAATGGCAGCGGGTACGATGTTTTATATACTTGAAATTCTGCTGCAACTTTCTATTGTTGTTGTTTTTTGGTCTTTCAACATGAGAATAACTGTATAAAAGTATACAGTCGTCAGAAACTCAATTTTTAGAGTATGGGTATGAATGCAACTTTAAAATAGAATTTAAAAAATGTTTCAGAAACAATAATTTCAAGTGTGGAACAGGTCTTAACAAATTAGAATTCGATTTACTATGATTTTCTCGATTTCGAAGCTATGATTTTCTCGTAGTGCTGGCAAAGTATTGATTAGTGGGTACCGTGTATTTGGTTTTTCAGTACTCAGTATTTAAAAGTAGTTAGTCGATAATGTAAGCGAAACTATTGAGTACTATTGAGTATCTAATTGAAAAGTATTGAGTAGTACCAAGTAGTAGGCACTATTTTCTTGGAACGAACATTTCTTTGTCTTGCTGATGACTTGTTATCATGTAGTGAATAAGTTGTGCGAATGTTTTTAGTAATTCGTTGAATAACAGGCTCAGAAGGATGACCATGATGTCCATCGTAAAATTAATTGACGAAATGCACCATAGATTCGTTTTTTGTAGAATATGGCGTAAGCTTGAAGGACCCATTAAATTTCTTTCAATCGGATAAGAGCCAAAAAATTAAAACCCTTTTAAAGTACCACATGTCCTAGATGCCCTACTTTGAGAACCCTCAGCTCCGATTCTGAGAGATCTGAGTGGCTTAAAGGTTAGCAATTGAATATGGAAATGACCGATTTATTTTTCAAATATATTTTAATTTTGTCCTACTGCTTATAATGTTTATGTGGCAGAATGTTTCTGTTTAAAAAAAAGGCTTTTCAAATGTGCTTAATCTATACATATAATAAAATAGTAACTTATTTCCTGTCTGTCTGTCTGCATTTTTTGCGTTCGCATCACGTCAAAACTACTGGATGGATTTATACAAAATTTTGTGAGGAGGTACCTTAGTATCCTTTTTCCAATAAAGGATATTTTTTCCCAAAATATCTTATTTCCAAGAGAAAGTGGAGAAAAAGCAGTGAATGTACGCCGATTTTTTTTCACCGATTTAAAGGTACTGCATACTTTAAGGCATCTTTTATTTTTGAAAACAGTACATTTTAAGCAATGTTGCGCAACAGATGGCGCTGTATTAAAAAAATGAGTAACTCATATCCTGTCTGTCTTTTACAGAGCTTTACAATAATTTTTAGAATTTTATATAAATTTTAGAATTTTATCCAGGGATGGTTACCTTTACTTAAAGTAAATACGTAAGAGTCTTAAAATTTGCTGTGGATTACTTACAAAGCATAATCGAACAAAATATTTTCAGGACGCACACAACGTGTGTGGGCACAGTTAGTTAAATCTAAAATAAATTAAATTTCAAACTACAATTATTCATTCTTCTTTTAAGAATAATTAAAATTGTTAAATATGTACATATGTACATACATAAGTATATATGTGTGTTTATATGCATATGTATGTATGAGTTAACAAATTTAAATTTTACGCTTCTTTACCACAAATCTTTTTATCACCTTTATGGCTTTGTTTAACAATCTCTCCTCCCCCAACACCACAAGAGTTATTGACCCACTAGGATCACAGCGGTCACAGACTGTTGCATTTTGATGGTTTTAATTTCTTACAGCTTTTTGTTTGGAAATGCAAAATAAATAATTTTAGCTTTGTAATGCTAATTTCTGCTAAAATTCATAGAATAACAAATAAAACAAAACATTAAAAAAACTAATTTCCTCCAAAAAAAAAAAAAAGAAATAAAAATAATTTAAAAGAAATTATTTAAATTTGTACGTTACGATTGCAAAGCGTTAAAATTTTTACTATGGTCTTTAGGTTTTAATAAAAAAAAAAAAATTTTCTTCGTTACGCTTTATGATTCTCTGCAAGCGATAAGAGTTCTTTAACAGACTTGTAAGTATTTTTCTCAATAACAACAACAACAGCCTAAAAAAAACCCTTAAACCAGGAGTGGACATGGGAAATGTCTTATCATTTACATAAAATACACCCCTGCCCTGAACAACTGGTCAGTGAAATTTTAAACCAAAATCGAGGAAAAAGTGTGCGGCAGGGCTGATGAGGAAAGAAAAACTAAATAAACTATAATATTTAACAATCAACACAACAACAAAAATTGCATATTTAATTAAAGTAACGTATTTTTTTCTTCTCTCTTTATTTTAACGCTGCCAAGGTCTATTCTTTTGTTGCATAGAAATTCATTTAATGTAACATTTTTTGTAAAGAATTCTTCTTTTTGTGTTTGTTAAATTTTCCTTATAAAGCCGCGAGTATAATAGATGCCTTAGAATTAATTTAATTATTTTCTAAAGCTAAGTTCTTAACCAAATTGATGTCTAAGCCTCTTTATAAAGCTTAACACTGGATTTGTTATATGATTCCTTTTTTTATTATTTTTTTTTTCTTGTGTGATTTAATGGTTGTTATAAAATGATTTTATCTTTTTGTTCATTTTTTTGGAACCATAAAAACGTGTTGTTGTAGCTACCTGGTTTTTAATTTTTGTTTTTTTTTTAATTTTTTTGGTTGTATTATTAGTGGAGCCTATCATCAAATGGGTTTGGTTTGTTTAATTCCCTGTCTTTTTTTCGGTGTTATTTTACTTTTGTTTAATAAATAATTTATGCTTTGCTTTCAAATTTTACCTGTGAAATCTTACAAATTAATAAAAATAGAAAGAATACAAAAATAATGAATTGTTTAGTTTTGTACAGGTTGTCAACTTCAGGAAAAGCGAACTGAGAGAAAAACGTATTTGATTTTTATAATAAGTAGACTGTAGTGACGGGATATTATCGATAGTGATATCAATATAATCGATAGTTAGCTAATGTCGTTAGCAAACTAAACTATTGAAAGCAATAGTTTGAAACGAACATTTATGTGACAGAAGTTATTCACAAAAATTTAAATTTATTTTTGTAAAATTAATTCTTCAAAATTAATTCTTTATTTATAAGCAAATAAAAAATGAGAATTATATCACAAGCTAAACCGAAGTTATATGGACATATGTATGTATATACATTACGATGTTGTATTAAAGGAGCTAGTCGATAGTCGACAGTCTATTAATTGTTTTCTATCGCGGACCAGCACTCAGAAGATGACACTTACTCATGCAATGCACTGCGCCAGAATTAGGAAATTAGGTTATGGATAAGAGGAGACAGGAAAGAGGAAGTAGTGTTCCCACATTGAAAGTGACAAAAAAGACCTCTTCAGGAAGATGATTCTGTTTGACTAAAAAACTATTAATCTCTATAATGCATAGTGCGATTTTGCTGACCAATCGACCACAAATGGTTGAGCTCTTAATGAAAAGCGTGTTGTACACAAAATCGCGCAAATGTCGGGAAAGAGCTCCTTAATTGCATTATAGTAACGATGAAACAGTGAAACAGAACTCACATTGCTTCGATGTTCAACAGAGTCCAAAGGATACCCTACTGTTACCTATGGGCTTCTTTGCCCTCTTCTGCATGCAGACGAATTGCTCCAAAACAGACTTTGCAGCACCGGCCCACACATGGGAGTTGTATTTCATTTTGGGCCGCATGTGGGTGGAATAAACATTAATAAGGAAATAAGATGGAGAGAAATATCTTTTACACCGTTTATTAAAATACCGAGTCACTTGAAATCTTTTTTTAAGACTTGAAAAATAAAATTACAAAATTAAAACTGACCACAAAAAAGTATAGATTTTTTTTCAAAAGTGCTGCACAAAACCCATTGCAAAATTCTACTTGTTAGCCAGCAAAAGATTTAAATGGATGGAAGCAACATCATCATTGGCATAGAAAGGCCATTCTGGCCCCTCCAAACTTTCTGTGGGCCGCCCCAATCAACATTTTTAAAATTATACGATATATTTATTTTGCAATAAATGTGGGTTTGCCCCTCTTACGCCAATGAACATCAACGATATCAAAAAAAAAATCAATTGCGGACACTATCGATAGTTTTCAGTCACTAGGAGACACACATCGACCTAGAGTATGGTCAAGCTAACAAAATTAATTAAGTTGCAAAAATTATAATATCATTTTATTTGTCTGGCATGTTAAGATCTTTGTTAATGTTCGATCCTTCGCAGGCAAATTTAAAAACAAATATTACAAAAGTTTTTTTTATTACTTTCTTGAGGTAAATGCCCTTAAACGAAAATCAATTAAATGTTACAAGGAATTTTATCCCTAATGAAAAATGAAAACATTTAAACAAATATTTATCAATTAATAACTGTTGTGACTAACCGTTGTTGTAGCCTTTTCCCCCTTAACGATTCTCAAGAACTTTTACGCAGGGAAGGACTTCCAAGTAAAAGAAATGAAAGAAAAGAAAAGAAAATATCTTTTAATAAATATTTTCCTATGCACTCACCCAAATAAGTAATGAAATATGAAACACCCGTAATGATAAATGACTGGTGAAGAACAACGCCAAACAAACACTTCTAAAAAATAAAAATTTACAAAATTTAAATTTCTACAATTAATGATTTTAAATGACGATTAGGTTTTTCTGCATCACAAATTTGCTGACCAATGACACTCAAATTGAAAACCCTTAAACATTTTATTACTAAATAGAGAAAAGTACTTTATCAAAGGATCTTAGAAAGCAATCCACACACCAATGCAACAAAGAGGAATTTAAAAGGTTTTAAATATTGCTCTTGAAGGATACCATTTACCTAATAGACAAAATGTAAAAGGAAAAACTCCCGATAGACAAAAAGGTAATTAGTTAAGAGAGTCATTTGTAAACTGTCGATTTGTTGTAAACGCCTTTTATATGTAAAAGGTCGCATGATTACTTAATGATCAATAAGATAAAAAACGAAGCTGTTTTGATCTTTAATTCAAAGTTTGTTTAAATAAATTGTTTTTTATATAATGAGTGAAAAAATTGTATTTAGGTTAGGTGCAAAAGGTCCACTTAAGCCAGATATTGGGATATATGAACGATCCTTAAGTATGCACTGAAAAACGTTAGAGGCTTGAAGAAACTCAGTGCCACCAATGAAGTTTCTCAAGAGGTTACAAATTATGATTCTGTTAAACAATAACTGAAGCCGTAAGAGTCTTAAAATTTGGTGTGGATTATTCTCAAAGCAAAATCGAACAAAATATAGTTTTATTTTATTTACTTTTGTTTAGATTTTTTATTTATAATAATTAATTTATATTTATTTTAAATTTATAATTCTTTGCCAAGCCAAAAAGGACTCTAGTTTTTATTCAAAAATTATTCAATAGGAAATATTGAAATAACTAATCGTGATCGTGCATGCCTAGTAACCAAATATTACTATGTAGTAGAGCACACAGAAACACCATTGGTTTATTAAAAATATATTAAATATTAAAATATTAAAAAAATACGCAGTCATTATCAACTTATCTTAAATACAGGTGTGTGTATGTGAGACTATATACATGATTGAACATGCTCAATCATACATATTTGCCAATCGTCTTTTGAAATACATATTTTATAACAATTTTAACCCGAGGTGTAGTTAAAAGCAATAATTTAAATTTTACAAAAGTTTACTAAAATAATTATAATCCACGACATGACTTCTTCCAAATGTCAGTTAGTACTTCCAATTTATTACGAATTCTTTTTGTGTAGGTGAGCTTATAGATACATATGTATATTGATTGTATTGTAAAGTAATTTTTCGTATACTTCAGAAATTAAAAAAAAATTCTTATTTAAACAAACTTGTGTTGATTTAAATAAGAAATCTTTTTTTCAATGTTGAAAAATCGTTACCCGTTTGTAAAGCGTTAAAAGGAAGTTTTTTTTATTGTATTTTCCGCTTTAGTGCTCACTTGTGCTACAGTGATTGTAAAGTTATATTTTTCCCCCTTTTTAACAGGAAGTCAATACAAACAAAACAGAGAAAATTAAAATTAACTGAATAAATTTTATTTTCAAACAAAATAAAAAAAACTATTTTATTTTATTTTAAAATTGATGCGTTTTCGAACTCACAACAATTAAATATGAATCAGCAACATTTTAGAGAACTAAAATTTTGGTAAGTGAAATCTCACACTTAGATGAAGTTTTATAGTCAGGCTTCATTAGCACTGACAGTATTGTCGTGACAATAAAAGAATACATATCAGTTGTCAAAAATGCTGACAATTGTCTCCGTAGTATAGGCGGCCAGAAAATAATTAAGACAATACATTTACATTTTTTTACTTTTCCTTTTTGTTTAAAGTTTAAGTTTTTGATTTTTCCCTTTTGAATTTTTTTCTGTACACAAAAAATCAAATTATTCAAGACAGTAGGTCAGACAATTGAAAAAGAGTGCATGTATAAATGAAAAAGTTTGTAAGAATTGCTATTGTCTTAACCAAAAATGATAGAAGACAAGATTACGCCATGCGCATGTTTTCCCGTTAGGCCAATTTAAGGTTTCCAAGTCTACAATCAACAAATTGCTTCAGCTAAATACGTAGAAATAAATCTAAGTGATAGGCAAAAATTGGCAACCTTGCTAAAAATCTTTCATCATTTATATTAAAAACTCTCATAATTTATAGTTATACTCTTCAGAATTATTAGCCAATGGGAAGACAGCTTCGTTACGTCGCTAGATAAAATTAAAATGAGGTTAATGGTGCTCTTCCAATAAAAACTTGAGTTTAATAGAACTCCTCCAATGAAAAGGCTGAGTTTAATGTTACTCCTCTGGGGAAAATTGAGTTAAAAATGGTTCTCCACCAATGTACGACTTATGGAATAGATAATAATAGATTATACACGATAACCAAAACGATTACACGTGGCTAATTAAAGCAACCACCAATAACAGTACCGCAGTACAACTATTCGAGAAAGCCAATCAGCCAGTGGTAGAGGCCGAGCAACAAGAACGGCCTGATTGACTTTAAGAGATAACGGCAATGACTCGCGCAGGTTGTTCCTCAACCCAGAGCTACTTTAAGACTCGTGTTTATGATAAAACGGCAGCAAATGGTAATAGAGTTGCCAGATCTAACAACCGCCTGACAGTGTAATCCATGTCGGAGAATAGAAACACTAAAAATTCCAATTTTAAAAGCTTATGAATTGTTCCTATAAATTAGAAGCTTCTTCTTCTTATGTATTTATAAAGGTAAAAATCTTCTAATCTATTTTTTTTTTTAACGAATCGGTTATTTTATGTCTGCGTGTAATAATTAAAAAAGAAAAAATCTCTTATTTTCCCATACAACCAAACGTGCTTTTCTCCCTGCTGTACTTTACATACAACATGAAATAACGAAAATTTTCAACATTTCAAATATGAATACCAAAATTTAAAAAAATTAACCTCAACAAAACATACACACACATACTTGTATACACTTTCCTTTATTTAGATATAATTTTTCAATTCGTTTTATATGTTCAAAATGCACGTGTTTCTTTTAGGACCATTAAATTTAACCAAGATTTTTATTTTTGAATTCAAACAAAATATAAAAAACACAGAAAAACCTGTCATAGGACAAGTAACAGACAGACAGTTAACTACACATACACATGTACAAAACGACTTTGTTTAATTTTCAAACTGATAAACAAAACAAACTGACATCATCCAACATTTAACATTTTGAAGGGACCTACAAATTCTACCCTCTAAATCTTTTTTTGGAGAATAAAAGAAGACAAAATTTATTTTGATTTTTTCCAGCGATTCTGTTAAAAGAAGAAGCAGTTATAATGCGCATGCTCGGCGCACTTGTAGGATTTAAAAACTGAGTATAAAAAAAAAATTAAACAATACATTTAAATCAAACACTGTGTGGGTTGTTATATAATGCCAAGTCATAAATACAAAGAAAAGAAGAAAAAAATATATTAAGAAAAGGACTAGTGACAGATAGAGAGAGCGAGAGAGAGAGAGAAGGTTAGAAAAGGAATTTCTCAACTACTAAAACAGTTTTAATCAAAATTACACGCCGTCACTCTTTTGCTGATGGTGTAGAATCAGTACTTTGAATTATGAAATCTTCAAAAAAAGGTTTAAACAATTCTAAAGAATCACGTTATGAAAAGTGCTCACTAAAAATATCTAAATGTTTTTAAAAATAATTTTTAGAGAAATTCTTTTAAAACAGTTTCGTTTGAAATAATACTTTTTGAAAAATTTTTAAAAAATACTTTTATTAAAATGTACATTTTACAAAACTGCATTTAAAATCATGTACAAAATAGTCCTGTTTCAGTTTTATTATATGTGTGGATAGTGAACTTTTGTTTACGCTAAAAAAATTTTGACGATTTGAAAAGGCTTTAACGATTTTGAAAATTGTTTTACGATTTTTGGCAATTTGGACATTATTTATTTTTATTAAGTTATTACATTATTACATTATTACAAATTATATTCTAATTTAATTTGCCGAGCATAGTAACGAATACATTCAGTCGTTGTAGTGAAACACTCAGAGTCATTGATGGGAATCGAAGCCACAACCACCAGACGGCCACAGTTCTGAATATATTCAGGTCTCCATCTATTATTATTAAAAAATACAGCCGAGTGATATATGGTCGTATATCGAATCGATAAAAAGTAATTTTTTAGAAAAGTGATTTTTAAAAGCGAACAATGTAAAATATTATTACCCTTAGAAAAAGTAATTTAAATAAAGTACCCGTAAACCTCAAAACAGCACCATTCAAATAAGCACCTTTATGCAACTTTTATACCCTTCACCACAAGTGGTAAAATATAAGTTTGTCATTCCGTGTCTAATAAAAATTGCGATTTTTGTTTTTAGGTTGGCAGGGTTTTACTGCTTTGATTTGTATTAAATAAAGACCTTTATAGAAAGCAATACACATGGTGCCCACTGGGAACCAGGAGAAGTCAATAGGCTTTAGTCTGACCACATTCTAACGCAATTTAGATTGCATAAAGGTACTAACTTTTTAATTAAATTTAAAATTTTTACATAACACTTTCAATAAAATTTAAAAAAAAATTCGATAAAATTATTACAAAAAAATTTTCGAAAAAATTTTTACAAAAACTTTTCGATCAAATTTAAACAAAAAAATTTTCGATAAAATTTTTACAAAAAATCGCGATAAAATTTTTACAAAAAAATTGCGATAAAATTTTTACAAAAAAAAATTGATAAATATTTTACAATAAATTTTTTGTAAAAATTTTATTTAATTTTCGATTTTTATAAAAAATTTTGAATAAAATTTTTACAAAAAATTTTTGATAAAATTTTAAATTTTTACAACAAAAATCGATAAATATTTTACAATAAATTTTTTGTAAAAATTTTATTTAATTTTCGATTTTTGCAAAAAAAATTTAATAAAATTTTTACAAAAAATTTTTGATAAAATTTTAAATTTTTACAACAAAAATCGATAAATATTTTACAATAAATTTTTTGTAAAAATTTTATTTAATTTTCGATTTTTGCAAAAAATTTTTAATAAAATTTTTACAAAAAATTTTTGATAAAATTTAAAATTTTTACAACAAAAATCGATAAATATTTTACAATAAATTTTTTGTAAAAATTTTATTTAATATTCGATATTTACAAAAAATTTTTGATAAAATTTTCGTTAAAATGTTTACAAGAAAATTTCAATAAATTTTTTACAAAAAAATTTAGATAAAATTTGAATAATAAATTACAAAAAAATTGTTGAAAAAAATTTTCGTTTAAATTTATAAAAAAAAATTTCAATAAAATTTTTATAAAATTTTATTAAAACATTATTGAGAAAATTTAAAAAAAAATCTATAAGATTTTTATAAAAAAAAATCGATATAATATTTTTAAAAAATTTTCGATAAAAATTTTTACCAAGAAAACTTTTCTATATCTTTATATTATATTTGTAATAATGAAGCTGAAAATCATAAAAGTAAAAACCGAATGTATATTATTGTGAAATTGAGAAACATAACAGAGTAAGGAAATATTTAACATTACTATGGTGAGCGGTATACATATAAGGTTCGGCATGGCCGAATATAGCACTATTACTTGTTTTATTTTTCTAAAAGCTCCTTTCAGAAAAAAACTTGTTTTAAATAAATTTTTTAAAGAGTATATTTTAACGAAAGTTTTTTTTTAAGTGTCTATTTAAGCAGTTTATATAAAGAAATAGCTTTGAAATTATCTGTAAGCTTTGTTTTTTTTTAATTAAGTTCCCGAGTAATTCATTTCCTTGCCGATTTTTTGTTTAAGCGTTTTCTGCTTTGGTTTTATTTTTCGATTTTTTAGTTTTTCATGATTTTGCAGTGCAGTCAAAAATATATTAAACGTATATGCCGCGGGTTCGATTCCCGCCAAACACTCTGGGTGTTTTCCGCAGACAAACAAAAAGCTTCGCTGAAGTAGTGTTGTCTTTAAAAAATAGTTTTAAGCATCCATTTGAGCTATCAAAAGCACTGAATCAAATTCTACACGAAATAACCAATTCATTCTACAAGAAATAATCAATTCATTTACATTCTTTTATTCCACTCTTTATGATAAAGGGTAAATAATAATTAAAACCTTTTAGCGATGTTAGCTGAGAAAAAATCCTGATGCAGGAAAAAAATAATTATAAAAGATTTTATTGTTTGTGTTGAAAAAAACAAAACAAAGGTTTTGAGAGCAAAAACCTGTTTGTGGCTGTTTGTGATTTAAAGATTGAAAATAGTTTCATTTCATTTATTGTTTTAAATTATTCACAGTCATTATTTATTTTGTCTGCCTGTTTGGTGTATTGATTGGTTGGTTTTTTCAATACTGCGTGTTAAAGGAGATGTTTTTAAAGGATCGTTTGCTTTGTTTTCTGTTGTTTGAATTTTTCCCCCAATTTTTTCAATATCATGCTGAGTTTTTCTTAGACTATAATGGTCACTGTAACAATTTTTTCTAATTTTTATTGTTATGTCTTTAATAAATGTATCTAAAATCTATTTTCATATCATTTTTATTGTTTCTATTATAAAGGGTTCTCCAGTAGGGACTAGAAAATATTTAAATTTTATAAAAAAATTGCATGGGGTTAGTGACATTTTGTATATTTTATTTAAAGGGTCTTTCGAATAATAATATCGATGGTGCGCTCAAGAGGTCTAATTTTTCAAGACTCAGGCTCTTAGATCACTCTTAATTTATTACATGAGAGGATGGGTTGTCTTAATATCATTTGCAATAATTTTTCTAAGCTGTTACTTGCCATGTTGGGTTATCTTCAAAGTCTGCAAAAGAGAAATTAAAGAAAACTGACAACGTATTACATAACTGATATTAGCTGTAAAAATCTATCTGTCACTGCTGAAAAGCCTACTGAAATCCTGTTTTCTTTTTCTTAAGAGAAAACAAATTTATAGATTTTTGAAATCAAATAATTTTATTTTTCACTTAAATTAATTTTATAATATTTTATATTAAAGTCGTATTTAATCTTTTAAAGCAAACAATTTCGTATTTAAACAAATATTGACAATACTCTTCTTACTTTGTTAATTTTATTTACAACAAGCCATAGTTGTATGATTGTAAACCAAGAAATTGTAGTTTAATCTTTACAATTATGTACAGAGTGTTAAGATTAGGGGAGCAGGGAAAAGTATGTTTTATTGACAAGATAATCTTATTACAATTTATTTATTTATTCTTAAATGGCATTAATATTTATTACTTTAAGCTGCTATACTAAAGAAAATAAAATATTAAATAAATAAAGCATTAAATGGTTGCCTAAGATAGTCAAAGGTCGTACAATTTCTATTACATAAAAATAGTGACTTTAAAAAAAGAAGATTTTGTGTATTTAATACAACTTTTTGAATTTTTTTTTTAATATTGGTTTTAAATCATTTTTTTTGTAATTTTTTTTTTTTAATTTTATAGAATTTTTTCTTTTGTAAAAATTTTATAGAAAATATTTTTGTAAAAGTTTTATTGAAACTTTATGTAAACATTTTATTTACTGTTTTCTAAAAATTTGGTTGAAAAAAGTTTTATTAAAAATTTTTTGTAAAAATTTTGTAGAAAATATTTTTGAAATTTCTTCTAAATATTTTTTGTAAATTTTATTTTTTAAATATTTTTGTAAAAGTTTTTTTGAAAATTTTTTGTTAACATTTTATTTACTGTTTTGTAAAAATTTTGTTAAAAAAAATTTTATTAAAATTTTTTTGTAAAATTTAGTGGAAAATATTTTGGAAATTTCTTCTGAATATTTTTTGTATTTTTTTTTTTTTTTTTTGATAATTTTATTTTAAATATTTTAAGGATATTTTTTAGAATTTTTTTTTTAATTTCTAGTAGAAAAGTTTTTAAAAATTTTTGTATTTTTTTTTTCATTTTTTGAAAAAATTTTGACTAAAATTGTTTGAAAAATTTTTTTTTAAATTTTGTTGAAAATTTTTTGTAATTTTTTTTTTTTTGAAAATTTGTGTAAAAAAATTTTTTAATTTTTTGTAAAAAATAGGACCTTTCTGCAATCTAAATTGCGTTAGAATGTTCACACAAAAGCAAAAAAAATCCTTAAAAAAATTTCATTATATTGACTCCCCTATTGTGTCTTTTGACTGCTCATGGTTACCAGTGGGCACCCTGAGGTTCTAATGGCTACCTTTATGTGTAATGCTTTCTATAATGGCCTTTAATACAAATCAAAGCTGAAAAACCCTACCAACCTAAAAACAAACAAAAATTGCTTCTCGCAGGGAGTTATTGATCCCCCGAGATATATATGCACTCCATGTGATCTACTGATAATTCTGATGATTCTGGAGTTCAGATAATTCTGGAACCGGTCGCCGGTCCCTACCTGTTTAAAAATTTTCAATACAAATTTAATATTTTATTTCATCGAAGCCATCAGTAGTAGTTGCATGTCCTATTAAAAAAATTCTAAATAGTTTCTTTTCCCACACTATTTAACTCCTCTGAGATTAAATATTACTAAAAAAGCAATAATGTACGATTATACTTGTTTGTTCTCTTTTTATTCCCATCTATCAATAATCAATCATTCAACACGAAGACACCTAAAAATAAATATCGCTATCAGAAACTGTTAAGTAATAAAAGAAAAATATAATTCCTTTTTCAGACATTTGGTAAATAAATATGATTTGAAAATTATAACTACAAGAAATATCCTTGCTCACTAACCACCAGCCAAGTACAGAAGCCTCCACTAACACTTTTCTTTTTAAAAAAGAAAAAATCACAGAGAAAGATATTTTTATGAAACATGTGTAAAAATATCTTAAAAAAAAATCATAAAAAACACACAAATAGAAACCTTCTTGGAAAACACGTGTAGTTTTTGAGATTGTCTTAGGTTGGTCTGTATTTATTTTAGAAATTAGATGACTACTGGTATTCCACTTTCTTAAATTATTCCCTTTTTAAGTCACTTGTAATTGCGATAATTTTTTTTTTTATTATTTATTTTTTTAACAATAAATCTTACAAAAAGATTCTTAAAACAACACAAATACATATGTATCTGTAATATTTTATCTACTGGAAATGTTTGCGGGAGATTAAATTTGACTGTGGGGTAAGTGTACGAGTAAATGTCAGCAATGGCGTATGTAGTAGTAGTATTTGTTTTAAACAGTGGTACATTTTTGGTTAATATTCTATTTTTAAGTTACTCTTTTCAAAACGTAATTTTATTAAAAAAGTTATCTTTGAAAAAGGCACTTTTTCTTAAAAAGTTACTTTTTCTTAAAAAGTTACTTTTTCTTAAAAAGGTTTTATTCCTTAAAAACTAACTTTTTACAGTGTCCTTCTTATCAAAAACTTTTCTGAAAAAATTGTTTAAAACAAACCAAAGGTACTTTTTGCATATATCAGTTATTGAAGCAGATTATTTTTTGATAAAGGTTTCCTTATGCGCAATCAGTGAAGTGAAACTATTTGAATTTTACTGAATTTATCATAAAACATTACTTGGGATTAATAATCTGTATTTTATAACTTTTGTTAATTTTCCCCCTTGTCTTATACCCCACAGTACAATATAAATTTTTATCAACATTTCTTGACTTCCGTACGTTTTTAGAACAATATTTTTATAGCCCGCTTTTGCTTCTTCCAACTGTTCTATTTTAAGATCTAACAGGATGTGAGATTATTGTAAATATTTTCTATTTAAAAATATGTTTTCTTTTACATCTTTAAAATAATGGAATTATACAAAGAGAAAAAAAATATATTTATATAAATAGAAAAACAATTAGGATATTGCCTAAGCTAAAAAAATGTACCTTAATTTTTTAAGAAAAAAAATCTTGTGACGTAAACATAATTTTCCACCCCCAGTTACTTAAGGGATAATTCTTTTAAAAAGCAAAACATTTCTTATTAGTCTAAGAAAAGTAAGTAGTTCATCACTGAAGTTGAATTTATCAAAATTATTTCCTTCCTAGTTATTCGCCTTAGTTTAAGTCGATATATTTCCAAAGGTTTATCGTCTACATGTTCCTTGTAAAACAATAATAGTTTAAGATATGTATCCCTTTTGAAGTTTCTTAAATATTAATTCGTATCTAACACGCAGTCTAACTCCCTCTCCCTTTTTTTCCATATCCATTATGGTTTAGAGCTCTTGAACACACATAAACAACAGCAGGCTACACAACTACAACTGCCGCTGCAAGCAATCATCGCCGTGTAGTCAGCTACATAATTACATATATTGAAAGCGACTGATATACCAAGGGTTCAGATTATTTCATTTATGAGCGTTGAAATTTCTACATTTATGATATTTCTCAAAAATGATTAATTTTTTTTCATGGTCATAAATGAACAACAAAAAATGTTCTGCCTACGATCACACATGAATTATTGTAACTGGCTGTTTTTTTAGCATACATATGAGTACATGAACGATTAAAACGAAGAAAATCCATATTATTCGTATCTGATAAGTAATGAATTAGCTCATTCTCATTAATGCTATTTTCATTTATGAACGTTTTCATTTATGAGTGTTCATTTATGAAATTTCTCATAAATGAGATTTCTCAAAGACGTTGTTACTGCATACGCCCGCAGTTGCACATTACAAAATACATATGTGCATATACATACATATACATATAAATTTATGCGAATGCTTAATTAGAACATATTTCTACGATTTTCTAATTTTTTAAAGATTAACAAAAAAAAATATTTTTGCATTTATTCATTTTAGAATAGAAAGAAAAATATAAAGCATCTCACTCATAAATGAACAAACACAAAACATTTAATTACTCTCACAGATGTATGAAAAAAATACTCACACATAATTGAGCAGTGAGTAAGCATTTCGGTACTCTGGATATAACGTAAGCAGTTGATATTGTTGTAGAAATATCTATCTCGCTTTAAAATATTTATGTCACTTTTATAAAATAAAGATTACGTATTCAAAAAATACTTTTGTCACGTAATAATATAAACACAAAAAAAATATATATTGTTAAAAACCTCTTAAATATTATTTTATTTTTTATCATATTTTATACTAGCAGCACTATTACTGCTCATTGTCACTTACAAAACTAGAAATTGACCTAAGTTGTCAAAAGTCATAATAGCGGTAGTCGTTAAGCTATGTATTCTAATTTTAAACGTGTCTATAATAGTTTTGAAAAACTGTTGCCGGTAGCCTGCTGTCGTCTATGTGTTTAATGCATTAGATAAGATGCCTTTATTTCTTAAAGGCTATTGAACTTTTGTAATTTGTATGTTTCAAAACTCTTAAATTAACAAACGGATCATTTCAGTTTTCAAGTACAATTTAAGATATTATTTATTGGAAATTTGAGATAACGTATGTATGAATTGTTAGTTTGAAAAATAAATTTCAAGGAATTATTAAATAAACATTTGAAATCGTATACACTCGTACTTAAATATAAAATATATATATAAAAGTAATGATTTATTTATAAAGTTCGTGCCATAATTTGGATTTTAAATATTTGTTTTTATTTTGTTTAAATTCATAAAATCTGATAAAGTTGTATTTGTTGTAAGTGTGTATGTAAATATAATAACGCACACTTCACCGGATGCACATCCTCGATTGTTGCGACAACTTTTCTTTTTTTATTACAGACTCAATAATTTAGATATCAATTATTACATTAGTGAATTTATCAATTATTACATTAGTGAATTTATAATTTATAATTTATATTTACTGCAAAAAATATTTTTGATTTATTTTTGTGTAAACCAGAAAGCATATCGAAATTTTTACTCTTATAAAACATTTTATGTAGGCAAGCAAACATAATGGTGAAGAAAAAGTTTTTTAATAAAAAAGATGTTTAACAAGAATGATAGAAACAAAGTTACATCATCTCGCTCTTAAATGGTTAAATTTAGCGCCAATTGCGTCCCACAACCTATGTATTTTAGATCGTCATCTAACTGGAAATCATACTGATGGCGTATTTAATTCTGATTTTAATTCTGATTTTAATTTTAAAGACACTTAAGTGGTCAGAGTTTTCTAAAATAAAAGAAACATTGCTTAAGCGGTTTGCAAAACAAAGAGTCATATATTTTCCTATTACATTTGACAGCTACACTGCACTCCAGAATTACAGCACTGCATGAGCACAAAAAACGATGAGTGGACAATAATAAACACCAAAGACTAACGAGCTAAATAAGATGAGTTTGCAGAGTTTCCACAAGCTAGTTTGAATAAGTAAATAATAAGTAATAATAAGTAATAAATAAGTAAATGTTGAACGTGATTAAAGTGAACTTGGGCGAGTTAAAGCAGTTTTATGCTTTAAGTGAAACACGAACACAGTTCGTTCAAAATTACTTAGATTCATTTTAAGGTCTTTATTTCTTAAGAAATACTAAAAACAAAAAACCATAAGCCTTATCCAAAAGTTCTAAACAACTACTAAACAATACACACTGAGTGCTTCGAATATGAGATGAGTAAACACGGCGCTCACTAGTATAGAAAGTTCATTTTACTCGGTCAGCTCATTGTGTTTATGATGCGAAGAGGTCTGCACACTAATATTATGTTATGAATATGAATGAGTTCAGTAAAGGGCATTTCACACTATAATACAAGTATTAAAACTTTTGAATAAAATCCAACCCTGACCTTATCCCTGTTTGAATTTTTTTAAAAAACAATACCAATCATGATGTCAGAGTTTAACTTTCCTCAAAAGTATTAATACTTATATTATAGTGTGAAATGCTTTTAAGCTAGTTTTTATTCGATTATGACCACTTGCTCATAAACTAATGAGCACAACCATTAGATAAGCGCTGTTTATCCAGAATCCAAAAAAATCATCCTTCCATGCAAGCAACGGATGGTTTTCAGATATTAAGAATAGAATCGGAATTCCCAGAAAAGTATTGTTTGTTGATAAATTTAAAAAAAAATATTCCGGAAAATCGATTTAGATTTTGTATTTAATTATTCGGGTATGTTCTGTAATCCGAAACCGAGTGAAATTGAATAAATTTTTAAAGAAAAATATAACTTAATTGCGCCTATTATTTTTAAACATCAATCAAGTAAGTTATGTGAATGGTCTTTAATCAAATGTATAAAAAATAATATCAAAATGTTGTAAGATTTAAAAGTTATGAAAATTTAAAATTTCATTCGGATTCAATTTCACTCGGTTTCGGATTACAGAACATACCCGATTATTTCATTCATCGAAAAGCCGATATTTTGGTGTTCTTGCAAAATACTAGTATTTTTTTAACACTAAACCTTTTTTAATACTAAACCTTATAAAACGAGTATATGATGATAAAAAAAAGTCCATCAGTAACTCAGTGTAACCCTATGTAATACAAAATGATGTAAGAATTTCAAGTTTTTTAATAAGAGAACCGAGTAACAGGTTGGATTATTTTTGGGACTGCTCTCGACAACTCGACAACTAGACATCGAAGCTGCAAAGATCAACAAAACGGGGAACAAGCTGAAGACTGCAGCAGTAAAAGTGGAATACAATCGTAATTCCTTCCAATTGTTGTTCGTTATAGGAACAACAAGAATTTATATATAATATAATTGAAATTTCTTAAAAACAGGTTGTTCTAAAGTAATTTAGTTAATTCAGCTATTTAATTTAAAATTTCCTAAGAAGATCCTTTAAAGACAAAACAAACGTATCCTGCACACAAAACAATTACGTGACTTAAACACTTGAACAATAAATTTTCTTTACAAGTAGTTACTTAATAAAATGAACTACCTGCAGCAGGGTTACTGACTATTTAAACAACTCGACTCCCTACTATTTTCTACTACTAGATGAAAGGATGAAAAGAAAAAACAAAGCAAAATTAATGCAGCAAGGTGTCACGTTCAACAGGAAAAATATATAAGCAAACAACCCAAAAACAGAAGTCAGAAATGCAATCTTAAGAGAAAATGAACTAAAAAACTTTCAAAAACAATAGCAGCAGCACAAGTGCCACAAAAGGAAAAAATAGATCTATGGATGAATGGAAAGTGAGAGTTAAAATAATAGCATGCGTTTTGTGGCAAAAACAACAAATATTAACAGCAATCTTACCTGCAGTAAGAATACAAATTGAACGATTCCCTCCTTCAATAACAACATGTTTTTAAAACCGCAAAGTACCACACAATTCAAAAACACTCACTTACACAATCACAAAGGTAACAAGGCAAAAGGATAACTGTCTAAAGGAGTAAACAATGGGATGTTTTCTTGACAAGTGTATTTATCAATAAATACAAAACTAATGAAATTTACAAATGTTTTTGCTTTTTTTTGCCAAAAGTGTGGCTGTGTTGACAAGTTAAATCCTGCAAGACATATTTTGTAAAAAAAATACTTTTAAACAGAGTACTGAAATGCTCACTCACTGCTCAATCATGTGTGGGTATGTTTATAGTTTTTTTCTGCTTTTTTTCATACATGTGTGAGAGTCTAGAAAATATTTTGTGTTTATTCAGTTATGAGAGAGATGATTTATTTTTTGCCTTTCTATTCAAAAGTGAATAAATGAGAAAATATTTCATTTTTCACACAAGTGCTCATATATGAGAATTAAGAATTTTGTTAATTTTTGATTAAATGAACACATCGTAGAAAAATGTTGGCATTAAGGATTCGCATAAATGTATGTGTAATATATATGCACATATTTTGTAATGTGCATCTGCCGGTGTATGCAGTAACAAAGTGTATAAGAAATCTCATTTACGAGAAAGAAATGAACACTCATAAATGAAAACGTTCATAAATAAAAAGTTTACAAAAATTTATGTAAAAAAGCATTAATGAGAATAAGCTAATTTATTATTTATCACATGTGAACAATACGGATATTCTTCGCTTTTCACCGTTCATGTATGTATGCTAAAAAAGCAAACAGTAAAATTCATTCATGTGTGATCGTAGTTAGAGCATTTTTTGTTGTTCATTTATGATCGTGAAAAAAATATATAAATTTAAATCATAAATGTTGAAATTTCAACGTTCATAAATGAAAAATTCTGAACCCTGCTTTTAAATCACTGGTAAAACTGGATTTGGAAATTTCCAATATTATTCTTTTATTTCATTTTGTAACTGTCAGCTTAAAAATTTAATAAAACGGGTTTACAAAATCATTTTTTATCCTTTTTTTATATTTTTTTACTTTATTTATATTATTATTTTTATTATTTTTTTTTTTAATTACGAAAAAAATTTTAAATCTCATGAATTTTTCTCACATGTTTTTTTTTCTTTGTTTTTTTAGGGTCTCAAAGCCAGACCACATTGCGTTCTAAATTTGATTAATCATTTAAAATACCAAACACTTGTTCAAATCTGTTTCAAACAATTTGTGGTGCAACGAAACATTCCATTCCATGTTAAGAAAAATCATAAAAGCAAACAAATAAATTTGAAACAATGGAGTTAATAGTGTTTTATAGGTTTAAGAAAAATAATTTATTAAGACAGATTTTTCAATTTAGGTAATTAAATCATATTTAGTTTTTAATATTACTTTGGTAACGACAAACAAAATTTGATTAAAAATTCATCATTAAATGGTAACTACATCCAAAATACCAACCATGTTACGTTTTACCTATACAATTTGTGCTAAATTTCAAATCATAACAGAAGTTTTATAAACATTTGAAAATAAAATATTATTTTTAACCAAAATATATTAATAATAAACAAAATATGTTACGTCTATTCGTATGTAAACAAATAATGTTTGCTTTTATTGCTGGCGTTTTAGTGATTTGAGTAAATAATTTTTTTTCGAATACGGGTATATGTAAGAACATACATACATACATACATACATACATACATACATACATACATACATACATACATACATACATACATACATACATACATACATACATACATACATACATCTATACATATAATAAATCAGTAACGTTTTCCTGTCTGTTTGTCTGTCTGTCGGTCTGTCTGTATGTGTTCGCATCACGTAAAAACTACTAGATGGATTTTAATAAAATTTTGTAAGAGGGTAACTTAGTACCTTGGTTCAAATATAGGATACTTTTTTCCGCAAAAATATCTCATTACCAAGAAAAATAGAGATAAAGCAGTGAAAGAGGGCAATTTTACGGATTCAATGGTACTTTAAATTTGGCAGCACCTTTTATCTTTGAAAGCGGGATATTTTAAACACTATTTACAGAACTCTACAATTTTAGAAATTTTTCCAGGGATGGGTACCTCTATATAAAGAGAAAACAAACAAAAGAACAAAATATTGTAAGGACGCTGACAAAGTGGCGGGCACAGCTAGCATTTATTAATTACTTAAGGAGAATATTATGTCATGTATGTCATATGAAATTGATAAATAATAAAAAATTATATATAAATATATATATAATATTTCATAGTTTTTAATCATATAATGTTTATATTTAATCATAATATAATAAATTTTAATTATATTATGGTCATATTTTTTTTATAATAAGTATATATTTAACAAATTTGGGTTATTTTTAACAATGTCATTATTAGGTTTGACAATAAAATGGTTCTATCGTAACAATATTGTTATAATATTATATAGTAAAATAGTTAGACTGCCGTCCTATACTTATAATTCAATCATAATATGTTGCTCTTAGATTATGGCTATTTCAAACATTTTTTGTTTTTGTGTGTACGGTTTTTTTAAGCAGTAAGACCTTTTTTCCGTTATTATCTTCCAACTATCAAAAATCAGTTACATGCCTAATTAATTTATTTACTGCCGCAAAAAATACGTTACTTTTTTTTAAATAGTAATCAAAGCTGTAGACGGAATGGCCCCTTTGATTTAATAACACCTTAACTTCCTGTAACGTGTTAGAGAATTTAATTACATTTATGTAATTTTTTATATTCAACAGGCTTTGCGCTGGAGGTAAAACTATAAATCGAAAGTTTTCATGTAATCAACGCATGTAAAAATTAAAAACTGTACAACGAAGCATTGAATCTGACAGTAACTGACAGCACCAACTGATTACTAAAGCCATTAAATATAAAAAATCTACTCGCATGAAAGAAATATAATAAAACATTGTTACGCTTAGAACAATAATAATGACAAGAACAATAAATGCTACAGGTGAGTAGAGTAGAAAAGAGAATTTTAATATAAAATATATTCCAAATATCAGTAATAACGTATAAAAAGAAACTTTAAAAGAAGGGGGAAATAAATGAAAAAAAGCAATTATTATATGTATATTTAACAAACCAAGCGTGGGAAATGTGTCATGATATATTTCAACTCACTCCTCCCCACTCTGTAATAGAATAACTCATTGTGTAATAATGACAAAAGGGATTTTAAAATACAAATTGTTTTAAACTGTTTCATAAAATATTTGAAAATTATAATTATTTTTTAAACTAACAACTTATGAATGTATTAAGTCCATTTCTAAAGAAAGATTGCAATGGCTAAACATCAATCAGCTGTTCGCTTCAACGCAGTTTCTAAAACATAACTTTTAAAATTTTTCTTAAGTATTTTATGTTAACGAATGCCTTCCGTTTGAACTGAAACATATGTTTATGTTGATAATGTTATCATACAATCAGTACAAAATCGATATCAAAAATTTTTAAATCATGTCAAATCTCTCAGAAATAAACTTCATTATTTTAAATTAACTATAGGACGTTTTTCATTTATTTGAACGTTGCTGGTAGTAATCGCAATGGAATACAAAACAGACATTTTTTGAATTTTAGAATTTTATATAAATTTTAGAGTTATATATAAAGCCTTTGTTCCTGGGTAATTACCCAGGGATGGGTATCACTATATAAAATAAATACAAAAACCATAACTGAAGCACTATAAAAGTAAGAGTTTTACAATTTGGTGTGGATTACCCCCGTCTCCATTAGTCATTAACATGTTGGTAGCGCGCTAGTCTATCAGTCTGGAGGTTGCGGGTTTGATTCCCGCCAAAGGCTCTTTGGGTGTTTTCTGCAGATAAGCACAAAGCTTCGCAGAAGTAGTGTTGTCTTTAAAAATAAAAAACAACAAAAGTCAAACTTCATATAAAAAGCATTAATACTGTTTTTTTTATATGAAGTTTGGCTGTTGTTAAGACATGTTAATGACTAATGTAGACAGGGGTTTACGTTCAAAGAAAATTCGAACAATATATTGTAAGGACGCTTACGAAGTGGCGGCCACAGCTAGTATAAAAATATAATATAGAAATCTATAGCAACTTAAAACCTGATGCTGTAAACAGAAATTATTCTACAAGGCATTCTAAAGTCGTCTTTTTTTGTAGTTTTAACTGCACTTCAGCACATACATATGGCTCCTTTAATGCAACATAGTCATATCTTCAAAAAATCAAACTTGACAAAGTTGTCAGAATGTGTGCACTATGGTATCAGAACAAGACAACATTTTGTTATACCTACAGTTTAACTTGAGATATACTTCTGAAATTTATTTTACTTATAAAAGAATACTTTCCCTTTTTAAATATTAAATTTTGAGATATGACTATACTGCACTAAAGGAGCGATATAAGTACAATAATTTTTTTAATTTATTTATTAAATGTTACAATACAATTACGCTTTATGTTTTAACTTAATTTAGGGAGAATGGTAACTTAGATTCCATTTTAGTGGAAACACGCAGAGCCTTTGGTGGGAAACAAAACCATAACTCCCAGGTTTAACAATAAGAACTATCCTACTGGGGCCTCCATTCCTCTAGTTAAATATTTATATGGTATCAGAAATTCAATGTGTTCATTTTCAATGATTTCGAACTGTTTTCTTTAAATTATTTTAACTTTTGTTTATTTTTCTCGCCAGCTTCCATGACTTGAACACCTTGACCCACATGGTTGAGCGTTTGTTGGAAAAATACCTTCTTTAAAAAAAGGAGGTTAACCAAATATTGATGATCTTTTTTTTCCGATGGTGAACTCTGAACAAGCAAAAATCAAAAATTCAATGACGCATGACAATTACAGATGAGTAGCTGCAATAACAATTTCTATAAAATAAAAATAAAATAAAATATGAAAAAGTAATCATAATTTAAAAATTGCCATCTTAAAGACGGCAAAAACTAAAGACAATGAGAAACAGAAACACCCTTATGATATCGAAAGTTATGAAATGAGCGTAGAACCAACCCAAAAATGACATAAACAATTTCAAACTGTGACTGTCTCAACACATTTTTTTTCGCAAAGATACTCAAGAAATTATTGAGTGCGTGTGTGTGTGACAGTTAACACAATTGTCAATGACAACAATAGACAATTTGACAGATCGGTATCACTACAACAAATGATCTGCTGCCAAGGGAAATGGTAATAAAATTGAATGTTTATTGATTTGTCTTGTCAATTTTATCAAAAAAAAAAAAAAAAGAGAGAAAGAAAAGAACCTTAAAATCGCAAATTATGAATGGGTGTGTACGAAATCATTTTTTATAAAAAAAAAACCATCGCAATTATAAGTAAAACTAAAATTAAAAAAAAATGCTTAAGGGTAAGAAGAGGTACGCGAGCAGAGAAATTTTAAAAAATACTCGTACCCTGTTGTGTTTTAATTTAAATTGCCAAATAGTTTTTTTGCCATCACATCGTCGTCTCTTTTGTTTTTGAAGTAATAAAAATTAAAAATTATTTCCTTTTCCGAAAAAGAAATTAAATAAAAGTGTTAAATGTGAAAATCTGTCACTACAATCATAAACTTGAAAATTTTATGTTTAATTTAAAATTTTTTATTTTTAATATTTTAAGGGTTTCCAAGAAAAATTTTATTAACCACAACAAAATGTTCACAATACAGATAATTTGCTTTAAACATTTATATTTTAATTTTTAAAATCTTTTCAAAAATATGTTCCAAACACATTTTGAAATCTGCGGGATATTTGTTGAAATATTTTTTATTTTTCCAACGCGGAAGTTACGCCTCTATTTTATCAGTTGCTCTTTTAATCTCATCACTGTCTCATATTTTGTTGACAGTTGGTGAAATGTCACTGAATCAGATTTTAAATATTGATTAATGAAAATATGAATTGTTGAACTATTTTAAGCCGTTATTTTTGTCATTAACTGACTAGACAATTGTCTAAATTTTACAAATTTAAGACGATATGTAGAGGTATTATATTTTTTCAATTTGTTTAGGGCAGTCAAAGGTTAGAGTTAGAGTGAACTAAACCTACCTGTAAAATAAATTAAATAATGGCATCGCCACAATAAATAAAAATTTCATAAAAATTTCATTTTAACAAATTTAAGTTAAAAATAGTGGCAACATTAGAATAAAAACAACAACAAAATGGCAACTTAAAGAAACAATAAAAAGAAAAACAAGTAAGAGTGCTATATTCGGTCGTTCCGAATCTTCTATACCCTTCACCGACATGTACAGCATTAGCCATAAATGAAAACAATGAAAACAAATTCCATTGGCTACAATTGTCGCCGTGTAGTCAGCTACTTTATTGTTGTAGAAATACCTATTTTGGTTTTATAAAATTAAATAACTTTTTCCTCCAAATTTTATAATTTATAATTTTGTGACATTTTCTTTTGTTGAATAAAATAAAATTGTTTTGTTGAATAAAATAAAAATAAAAAATAGCCTAAGTTAACTACAGCCACATCGGTGGTCGTGTAGCCATGTAGTTTTGCTGGCTTCAAAATAATCGTTTAAGGCCATGATTCACTATCATACTCATTCGTACGATCTGTCAAAAATAGCATGTGGGCTAAAAAAAAAGTATGATAGTGTGGATTAGAAATGTATGCATGTGACAGACTTTTTGACAGGTCTGTTTCCATGCGATCAGAGTTGCAAAATCTTATTTTGTATGAGAGTGTTAAACCTATATCGCACTTTGAAACGATTTTTTGAGTAGAACAAAATTCTGTCAGATTATTTTGTGATTGAATTGTACGATTCTGTAGGATACTGAATCCTGGCCTTTACCTATAAACGTGTGTATGTTAATGCATCTAGGTTTTAAAACAGAGATCTCATCTAAGAATCAAACGCATTTAAAAAAACATATTACTCTATACACTTATATTCTTAAATTTAAAAATAAGTTATATTACACTTAGTATTTTAATGGAAATATTGAAATTTTTTTTTAATATTTCGAAAGTTGTCTGCAAAAATTTTTGCAAAAAATATTTTTTTTTAAATTTTATTCGAAAATTGTTTGGAAAATTTTTTTGTAAAAATATATTTTTGAACAAATTTTATAATTTTTTTTTTAAATATTTTTTTTTTATTTTTTTTTTAATTTTATTTTTATAAAAGAATTTTTAAAATAATATAAAAAATTCCTTATATTGACCCCCATGTGCCTTTTAACTCCTCCTGGTTACTAGTGGGACCACTGTGGGTCCGTTGGCTACCTCTATGTGCATTGCTTTCTATAAAGGTCTTTAATACAAATCAAAGCAGAAGAACACTACCCTACCAACCTAAAAACAAACAAAAATCGCGCTCGCAGGAGGTTATTGATCCCCCGAGGTCTGTATACACTCCATTCCATCCACAATATTTTATTCGCTTTTGCTTTGAAAGTAATTCACACCAAATTTTAAGACTCTTACATATCTACTCTGTATAAAGGTACCCATCCCTGGATAAAGTTCTAAAATTTATATAAATTTCTAAAATATATTATAATATTATTTTAAAACAGCGCCATCTGCGGCGCAACATTGCTTACAATATACCGCTTTCAAAAATAAAAGATTAAAGTATGCAGTATATTTAACTCAGTAAAAAAAATCGGGGTACTTTAACAGCGTTTTCTCCACTTTCTCTTGGAAATAAGATATTTTTGAGGAAAGAAAAATATCCTATATTGAAATGAGGATACTAAGGTACCTCCTCACAAAAATTTGTAAAAATCCATCCAGTAGTTTTAACGTGATGCGAACAGAAAGAAAAAGAAAGACAGACAGGAAATCAGTTACTGTTTTATTATATGTATAGATTAGCTGTGCCCGCCACTTTGTCAGCGTCCTTAAAATATTTTGTTCGATTTTACTTTGAAAGTAATCCACACCAAATTCTAAGACTCTTACTTTTATAGTGCTTCATTTATGATTTATGTATTTACTTTATATAGAGGTACCCATCTCAGGACCATATGTATGTAGGCTTTATATAAAATTCAAAAATTTATATAAAATTTTAAAATTATTATAGAGTTCTGTAAATAGTGTTTAAAATATCCCTCTTTGAAAGATAAAAGGTGCTGCCAAGTTTAAAGTACCATTGAATTGGTAAAATTAAATACTTTCACTACCTTTTCTTTATTTGCTCTTGTAAATGCGATAATTTTGTGGAAAAAAGTATCCTATATTTAAACCGGGATACTAAGGTACCTCCTCACAAAATTTTACTTAAAATAATCCAGTAGTTTTTACGTGATGCGAACACAGACAGACAAAAATTCTAAAAATTGCAGTTTTTTTTAATTACGATTACTATTTGCAACAGCAAAATTTTTGTTTTTTAAATTTCATGTACAGATATGGATTTTTTTATATTCTCCCAATAAAAGTTTTTAATGGCCGTTTGTAAAATGTAAATTTTAAGGCGTTTAACAATCAGCTGCCAAAAGAAAATCTTAGTTTTTATTACACGTTTTTATTAGGCCTATAAAAAATGTTGCATAAATTATCAACAACAACAACCACAAGCACGAAAATGTCATACTACAACAAATTCATCATTTTTAAAAACGGCAACAGCAGCAACAAAAAAAAGATAAAAAGATAGAAAGCTGGGAAACAAACCTTAACACACCAAAATGAAAATAAATAAAGTGAAAACGAAACTAGTAAAACTTTAGTAAGAAACAACATTTAAAAAAAACTAAATTTATTCCAGATGATAAAAAATTTACAACTATTTTTTGTTGTTGTTGTTGTAGCTTTAATGACACGAACAAGTAATCAATCCAAAAAATTTTGACATTTACACACACAGCTTAATGTAATAAAAATTATCCAAAAAAAAAAAAAGATTCTCTTGCACATATGAGCATTATGTTATGAGTTAATGTTATGAACTCGTATCAATCAAAATTCGTCAAGCTGTCAGAAATTATGTCACTGAAGTGTCTCAAATTGCAACATTACAGAGGAACACATAAAATTTGCATAAGAATCTTGTCTTGTCTGTTGTCTCATTTGGGACAGTTGGGAAAAAAATTTGTTGTAACCAGAAACTAGCTGTAAAGAGAAAAGGGTGGAAAGTGTTAAGAAAAACCGTTAAAAGTATTTATTTTTTTTTATTGTGTAGTTTGAAAACAAATTATATGAAAATTATGTTAAAATTTTTTATAAAATAAATATCAATCATTTTTTTTTTTATAAATGGGCAGTTTTTTAAAAGAGAAGGAAGGTTTTTAAAAAAATATATATTTAGCTCTTTTACCTTTTGCTCCTTTTACACATTTAATTAAAATGGTTACTTGATATTTATTGCTTTATATTTCTCTTTTGTTCATCATATTGTGTCTTCGTACTTTTTTTACACTTTAATCCTTTCGTTACTTTTACTGTTTTCTGAAATGAAATTTGATCTGTTGGATTTTTTACGCATGTTATGAAATTGAAATGATTTAAAACTAAACTGACACTTCGTTTCATCAAACAGCAAGCAGCCAACATCAAATAAACATTGTTAAAGGACTGACTTGACTTGACTATCTGAGTGAAAGAGTGAGAGTGTAACTTTTCGTTGGAAACATAAAACTCGCCATTTACCAGGAATATTAAATATGTAAGTGACTTTGTAAACCTGGTGGTGTAACCCTGACAGTTAAGGCAGCGAGCGGATCTTATCAAGAAATTGTTAAATGAAAATATTTTGTCTGCCTGTTTCTTTCACTTTGTTGGCAGCAACAACAAAATTGTATTATAAAACCAAAAACAAAAATCTTTTGTGGTTTTATTACATTTAAATCCTTTTTTGTATCGAGAACAAAAAACAGGACTTTAACGACTACTTAGCTTCGTTTTTCTTTTTCTTTTTTTTTTTTTTTTTTGTTAATTGTAGGAGAATCATTTTACATTTTGGAACGATGAGTTCTTTTACTTTTTGATAAAGATTAACCATCTTTCTTAAATTTTTCATACAACAATTAAAACATTTTGTTTTAATTTTCCTTTATGATTCAATAAAATAGTTTCCTCGCTTAAATGCATTTTTAAAGCGGATTTTTTAAAATACTTTTTAAGCAATAAACTCTTTTGATTCTTAAATTTTCTCTTTATAAAGAAAGGCCGTTTAACAACTCTTTGATGAACCAATGCAAATAATGGGTGATTTTTTTGAGGTTAGGATTTTCATGCATTAGTATTTGACAGATCACGTGAGATTTCAGACATGGTGCCAAAGAGAAAGATGCTCAGTATGCTTTGACATTTCATCATGAATAGACTTACTGACGAGCAACGCTTGCAAATCATTGAATTTTATTACCAAAATCAGTGTTCGGTTCGAAATGTTCAAATGTGACAAATTTTGTTCAGCGATGAGGCTCATTTCTGGTTGAATGGCTACGTAAATAAGCAAAATTGCCGCATTTGGAGTGAAGAGCAACCAGAAGCCGTTCAAGAACTGCCCATGGAGAATGGCGATCGCTATCGTTCGATGCTAACAAACTTTTTGTTGCCAAAAATGGAACAACTGAACTTGGTTGACATGTGGTTTCAACAAGATGGCGCTACATGCCACACAGCTCGCGATTCTATGGCCATTTTGAGGGAAAACTTCGGAGAACAATTCATCTCAAGAAATGGACCGGTAAGTTGGCCACCAAGATCATGCGATTTGACGCCTTTAGACTATTTTTTGTGGGGCTACGTCAAGTCTAAAGTCTACAGAAATAAGCCAGCAACTATTCCAGCTTTGGAAGACAACATTTCCGAAGAAATTCGGGCTATTCCGGCCGAAATGCTCGAAAAAGTTGCCCAAAATTGGACTTTCCGAATGGACCACCTAAGACGCAGCCACGGTCAACATTTAAATGAAATTATCTTCAAAAAGTAAATGTCATGGACCAATCTAACGTTTCAAATAAAGAACCGATGAGATTTTGCAAATTTTATGCGTTTTTTTAAAAAAAAAAGTTCTCAAGCTCTTAAAAAATCACTCGTTAAAAGGAAAGATTTAAAAAGTTTCCTTTAATCTGCGTACACGTCAGATGCACTTTTCCCTTGCTGGCTGTCTGGCTGGCATTTAGTGATGGTCATAAAATTTTATGATGGATTTTTAATTTTTTATTATTCGAAAAAAGATTTATATTCAATTTTTAACGTCTTGCAGCTAAATAAGATTAAAATTATATATTTACAGTAGCGTCAATGAAATTTTATGCAAAAATTAAATTTTGTACGATAATATAACTTAGGTTATGTCGAAGAATAGAATAGAAAAATATAATCCTGTCATCTCAAATGCAAAGACGTACGAGAACACCTTCATATTCCGTGACTTTTTGAATAAAGAATATTTTTTTATGGCAAAAAATATTTTTACTCCTCAAAATAACTTTCCTTAAGCTTCACACATTTAGTCCAGCGTCTTAATAGTTTTTATCAGGGTTCAAAATATTTCATTTATGAGCGTTGCAATTTCAATATTTATGTATTTCTCATAAATGAGATTTCTTAAATTTTTTATTTTCTTCAAGGTCATAAATAAACAACAAAAAAATGTTCACACATAAATGAGTGCAACTGTTTGTTTTTGAAGTGAATACTTCTTTAGGCACATTGAGCACTTTTTGGTTGAAGAAAAATTATTGAACTCAAAACCCGTAACCATAGTCACCATTATCACAACCGTGACCACGTCACCTAACATTTGTTTCTACACATAAGTCTGCTCGTTTTGGCTGAAGAAAAGTTATTGAATTCGCATCATTGTTACCATCGTCACCTAACATTGGTTTCTATACATTATTGAAATTGCATCATCGTCACCTAACATTGTTTCTATACATTGGTCTCCACGTCTTGATTGAAGAAAAATTATTGAAATCGCATCATCGTCACCTAACATTCTTTAAATCATTATGAAATTTCTCATAAATGAGATTTCTAAAACATTTTGTTACTGCACACGCCGACAGTTGCACATTACAAAATACATGCATATACATACATACAAACATTTATGCGAATGCTTAATGCATTTTCGACGATCTTTTTTTTCACTTTTAAATGCTCATGAGCACACGTGAGCATTTCGGTACTTTGGTTTTTATATTTCTTTCAAATAATAAGATTTTTCAAGGCGGAAAATAGCATTTGTTAGTTTGCGTTTGAGCCAAATATCTAACCACCCAGGCATTTCTACAATCCCTAAACAGAAAATAGTCTCAAGGGTATGGTGGGTGGTGTAGCAGTTCGAAATTTTATTATATGTGACGCAAGCTGACGAAAGGGACCTTATTTTGCCAGGGGTTTATATTGAAATTTTCGAGGTTTTTCGATAAAGTAAAAAATTCTGGACAGAATGTAAAAATCAGAGAAAAATCTTCGAAATTTAGGAAGTTATGGCGTTTTGAAGTTTTTAGTTCAAATGCATAGTTTTGATATAATAGAAGTTAAAGTTGCACAACTAATTTGTGCAAGTTATCAGTTGCTAATACTGTCTAGTTATAAAAAAGAATTACACATTTCTAATTTGATAAAGTTGAACCAGAAAGTACAACCCCGAAAGTAGATGCTACTAAAAGTATGCGGGAGTATACTTGAATAGAAAAATTTCTTGAAAGAAAAGCCCAAGACTAAAGGTGGTTAGCTGTATTCAGACGATGGTTGCGAGATCAATTATGGCGCACAGATCCATTCTTTGGTAAAAGGCAGTGAAATTAGGGAGGCTCTTTGGCAAATATGTAGGCAGATGTAATGGTATCATTGCATTGATCGACAAGCATAAATTGCCGGCTATGCCGAATACCCGCCATTGCAATATCGTGCGCAATGAGGAAAGAAGGAAAGATCAGTATAACCACGGATCAGCTACTATTTCAGGCAACTCAAAAACTTATTCTATGAAGAACTGATCAATGTAGAATAATTTGCAGGATTTTTAAGAACCATGTTCCCCACTCTAGGCATTTCAAGAAACAACGTACTTTTAGGTTAAGGCAGGAAAGTTCGTAGGGTGTTAATAGGAGAGAATGAGGGGGAGCTATAAACTGTAGAACACAAAGCTAAAACGATATTGCGAGATGTAGATTTTATGATAGTTTAATGGTAGATTATTTAGATATTATCTAGATACAAGGACCCCTCAAGGGTTCTTTTAAGAACATAAGGCAATCACAATAGACGATGTCTGGATCTACTAGCACAAGCTTTTTTTAGATAACCTAACCTAACCTCAAATATTTTTTAAACCTTCAATTAAAACTTTCCAATTGCCTTAATTCTTTCTTAGAGCTAAACACTTAAAGAGCATAGACAAAGAGACAGACCCTTATAGTTTCAACAATCTACTAAAGTTCAACATCTTATAACAAACAAAAAAAAAGTAGTGAAAATAATAAATAAAATACGTAAAAACTAAAGACAGGGAAGAAGAAATAAGGAAGCAGTGTAATTAATACCAATTTATTTGCACGTAACATGAAGGACACTAATAAGAAGCAACACAACAGCAACACAAGGAAGCGGAAATTACAAAAAAAAAGAAAAACGCAAAAAATTATTCACACAGAGTCATGTAGTCAGCACAACTACAAATTTAATTTGTTTTAATTTCTTTCTTTAATGAGATTAAAGCCAGCGACCAAGATAAGGGTATATTTTTCTATTTTTCCTAAATATTTTTTTTTTTTGTTTACTATTCTCTGCTCTAGGTTTTTTTATAAATAAAAATGATATTTTCAATTGAAAATTTTAAAAGACGAATCATATAGAATACAGCCTAATACGCATTAAATGTAAAAAAAATTCTTATACTTAAGATTACTATTAACACCCTTATAAATTATCCCTCGTGCTGTTGTTGGTCGGCATTTTATTATTATATTATTTTCCGTTCTTTTATTTAAAAAAAACATTATTTATTTAAATTAATTTACTCGTAGTTGAATACTAAATTCAAATTCTATTTCATTTCTAAGTCAGGGTTTTGTGACTAATTGATTACAAGAAGTTAAGTATGGCACCAGAGGGGTCCACTGTGCATTCAATTCTAAGGGTCAATAGTTTGTTGGATTCTTGTGTGTTGTTTATTTTAATTTATTGCGTTTTATTTAATGTTATATGAAGTCAAAGATTTAAAAATAGTTATATGAATAAAGAAAAACATTTGTGTGTAAAAAATACCAACTTTTAAGTATATTTTAAGTATAAACACTTACTGTTCAATGCTTTACAACATTTTTTTTTGTATTTTTAAATATGACATTTAACAGAAAAATATCGATCGATATTAAATGACATAATTGGCCTTTTGGGTTAAAATGACATTTATTGTTTTTAATAAAAATTGAGAACTTCATTGTCAACTTAAGTATAATCAAATTCAGTACAATCAAATGGTAACTCAGTGTTCTGTCAGTTATCGTCCTCTACCTCGAGGACTTCTAGTTACGTCTTGTCTTTGCTAAGTGAGAGTGGACATATTTTCTCCATTATATTTATGTATACTAATGTAGGCGGAATATCGAAAGAGACCACTTCCATAATGGGTACATTTTCGACTCGCTTCCATCCGCTATAATTAGACGAAACCTTCGAAAAAAAAGGACAAAAATCCGTGGTCCCCTACCAAATTTTTCAAAAAAATCTATTTTTAAATTGTCCTGTCACCAACGCAGTTATCCGGCAGTTAGTTGTTCAAAGATATCAGGGGTACCTCTACCTAAATATCTGAGTTATTGACATATCATTGAAACTTCAAGTATCTTCCTACTAAGATAAAAGAGACTCACCGGGGCGTATTTTTGTGTCGATTTTTAACTCCTGACGTTAAAGCTCCTGGGGTATATGGGGGTACTAGACTCACCTAATTTCCTAAATTTTATTTGTCCTGTTATTGGTCAGGCCACTGCGGAGTAACGTAATGGCTTTTTAAAAAAGAAATTTTAAATTTAAAAAAAAAAATTGAAAAAAATTTTAAATTAAAAATTTAATTTAAAAATTTTTTTTAAAAAAAATTGAAAAAAAAATTATGAAACAATATTTACAAAACATTTTAAAAAAGATATTTTTACAGAAAAATTTTCAAAAAAATTTTTTTTTAATTTTCCATAAAATATTCGAATAAAATTTTAGAAAAAAATTTTCAATAATGTATTTTTACATACTCATTTTAAAAAAATCTCTGGTAGGTTGTCTCTTGTTTATAGTATAAGTGGATAAAAAATCTTTATGTATAACTTCAGTTTAGCTTGAGATATAATTCTAAAATTTATTTTACAGATAAAGAAGTTATATTTTGTTTTTTGGAGATATGCCAATGTTTCATTAAAGGAGCGATAAGTAACCATGAAGTAACAATATTATCATACAATTTATCCAAATTTAATAAAAAATAATACGCCCAGAAAATAAATCAAACATATGCATACTCCTCCATAAAGTATAGATTTCAACTAAAACAACTCTATTAAGATTGTAATAAAATTAATTTTACACATTTAATAAAAACTTTCACACAATTTTCCTTAACAAATGCATATTTATACAAAGCCCTTGAATAAAGATGCCATAATAGGAAAATTAAAAGTGACTTAAGGAACGAAACAGCCATCCATCGATCCGTCAATAAAAGCAACAATGAAAGATTGAGAATAAAACTCAAACTACTACCGAGTCATAAACTGGAAAAAAAAATTAAGCTGTAATGTCGCCTGTACCCGCAGTCAAAATTATGGGCAAATAAAAATCATAAATAAAATAAATGTCATTAAAAGTAGTAAATCAATCAAATGTCATCGGAAGAATAAAAAAGTTTCCATTTGTTTCCACACGAAATATTTAAAGTTAATAAAATGAAAATTAACGGCATTTGTTTGTAAAGAAAATGAAATGAAATGAAAAACAACAAATGGAAATCAACTGCAACGTAGTCGTAAAAGAAGTCATAAATATTGAAGGCTTTAGAGCAAATAAACGTTTGAAAAAATAATGAAAAGCAATTCGATACACTTTTCTTAGATGTGGGGCTCTGTTGGTAACTAAACTGTAACTGTAACTTAACATATGTCTATCATCTTTTTTATCCATCATTGAAAATTGGATAAAATTCATAAATATTTCATAATGTACTGAAACGTAGAGGAAAGCAGAGAAACAGGCCTTTTGATATTTATGCCTTTTCTTTTTGCCAAATTAAAGATGTGTGAAATAAAAGTATCATGTTTATGACCATAAGTAATTGTAAAGTAGCCTTTTAAAATGCTACATGGATGATAATACTAACACACAAAAGCCCTCATACAGACTCACATCCGTATGTTGGTACATAATAACAAGATTAGCTCAGGGATAACAGCTGCTAGTGTTTTAAGTATAAAGACTTACATGCAGTTAATATATGTTATACTGCTCTTAGCATTATTCCTCTAGTAAATCTTAAGTTATGATGTGGAACTAAAAGTAAATTGTGCTAAAATCTAAAAATGTCAGTTCTTGAATTATAAATTTTACTAAAAATGTTCACTGTTAAAGAATAATTTATGCTGAAGGAATAGGAAAAGATTAATTAAGTTATAACGTCTTTGAAATCGTTAATAGCTGTGTTAAGAGCAGACAAAAATAATCTCATCCCAAACTTTTATTTCAAAATTACATATATTGTTGTGTTTATTTATCAATCACAACCGAATTAACTATAAGCGAAAAAGATTAAATAAATGGTAAATAAAACCATCGCAAAACTTTCAAAAACTCGCCTAAATTTTTTTTTGTTAACAAAATAACGAAATACAATCAATCTAAAATTGAAACATTATGGATTTATTAGATACTAGCTGTGCCCGCCACGTCGCACATAGGAGTATTTTGCCAATGTAGCCGGAAATAACTTTTTTTGGCTTATATTGGTTCTAAAAATTCACTGAGTGCCCTAAATTAATGGCATAGGCTGTTAAAGCTATAAAATAAGAAAATTCCGACCAAGGAGAAAAAAGTTCCCCTTAGATGTTTTCCCATATTTTTGTTTAGCAAATGCAACTTTTATAGTCAGCAAATGTTCAAAAACCAAAACTTGGACCCTGAAGATTCTAAACTGCTATTAGGCGCCCCCTTTTGTGGGCGATGACATAAAATTTTAATTCCAAAAATAATGTAATTACCAAAAGAAATTTATTACATATACCTTAATACTATAAAAATAAAATTTTTAAGTTTTTATGGGCTGGGGAAGGTATCCCTTTAATCACACCCCGAAACGTCCATGTGATTTTTTTAATTTTTTTTGCTAGTTTCCAAAAAATATTCATTTTTAAGCTTTTATGTCGAAGAGAAGAATATTAATAAAAGTCATTTTTGTAATTTATTACTTTATAGTAATTAATTTAGCTGAGAATAATTAATTTATTATTAACTAGATGTGGCCGCCACTTCGTCAGCGTCGTTATTTTGCTTTGAAAGTAATCCACATTAATTTTATAGTGCTTCAGATATGGTTTATGTAATTACATTATATAAAGGTACCCATCCCTGGGTAATTACTCAGAAATATAGGCTTTATATAAAAATCTAAAATTTGTATAAAATTCTAAAATTATGGTAAAGTACTGTAAATAGTGTTTTAAATTACTCGCTGACAAATATAAAAGTTGCCACCAAGTTTGCAGTGCCATTGAATCGGTAAAATTGCGTACTTTCACTACTTGTTCTCCCTCTTTCTTGGTAATGAGATATTTTTACAAGAAAAAAGTACCCTATATTTGAACTACAATACAAAGGTCCCTTTACATAAAAATTTTTTTTAGTTCATCCAGTAGTTTTTACGTGATGTGAACACAACAGACAGAATGAAAATATATGAAAAGATAATAAATAATTAACATTAGTAACAATAAATTTTATTTAAAATAATAAGATTTAATTTATTTACAACAACTTAGAAACCAACAACGTTTTATGACCGACAATAAGTTTCCTACTCGTATCCACCTATGCAAGATGAGCAAAAACAGAAAAAAGTGAAATTGGGAAAAAATCGCAAAAAATGGCGGAAAACGCGGAACGTTTTTTTCTACAGTATAAATTTTATAGTGATATATAATATTTTTAGGATCGCGATGGCTCTCACTCTCAAAAACCTTTTCATTTAAAAAAAAAAATGTAACAAAAAATCCATTTTTTAGATGGACAGATCTCTGCGGGGCTACCGATTCCCGTGGTAATAGTCGTTGGGACACTGGAACCTAATATATACAGAACTGTTCTTAAGGTTCCCCCAAAGCCACGCGTCTGGTGCCCCCATATACCACGGAAGCACTGCGTCAAAGCATTAGAAGGTAGACAATGAAAATTAGTGCCCCCAAAGGGGAACAGGGAAATATATCTAAGAGTGGTTTTATAAATTTGTTCTTTAATTGGGGTAAAATTTACCAGAGAATCAAATAGGATTAGTCCCGGACCACGCCGAATTCGAATTCGTGAGAAAGGGACCTAAGGGTAGGTTGAGCGATTTTGTTTATTGTGGGTAAAATTTACTGAAGAATCGAATGGGAGTGGTCTTGGACCCTGCCGATACTGAATTTGACTTTCCTGCATATACATAAGCCGCGTACTCAAAAAAATATTTTCAAAATTTTTTAAAAACTTTGAAGTTTTTCATTGAACCTTAAGGATTAACCTTTTTTTTTTTTAATTGGAGTAAAATTTAAAATCGAATGGACTCAGGCTCTCAACGTATTTCTGATGTAAAAAAAATATTTTTTAGTGAGCAATTTGAGTACACCGGGGAGAAATTAAAAATCGGACATATTCGGTAATTTTGGAGCCGTAATAGGTATGTTAATACCATTTAAACTCGTAGAAACGTTAAAAACAATTAATAAAATTTAAACGGCTCTTCTGTAAAAAATTATATTTTTTCCATATGTCCCTTTCTATTTGCGCGATCGTATATTTTTTTTTTGGAAATTTAAAGTGGGCGCAGTCACATATATTTTATTGATATTTCAACTGGGCGTGGTACTTTCAAAACAAAGTAGATTTTTATCATCGTGTTACTTTCACTCAAAATGTAACAGATATATTCTCTTATTAATGTGCATATAGTAGCTAGACTGAAATAGTGGGTGTGGTCATCTCTTACAAAGTTAAAAATTATTTTCGTCTACCTACAGCACTATAGTAGGTAGAATCTTAAAACTTTGCAGATATAACCTCCATATTAACACGTTTAGTCCAGAAAAAGGCAAACCGAATTATAGCAGTAGGCGTGGCATTTTCCATAGGAAGTAAAAAAAGATTATGGTCTACCTACAGAACTATAATAAGTAAAAATTCGCACTATTAACCTCCATATAAATACGTATAGACTAGAAAAAGACTGGCTAGATTGTAACAGTGGGCGGGTGCCAACCTGCCTTACAAAGTAAAAAATTATTATTATGTATCTAGAGTGTAAGAGGTAATGTGTAGAAATTTTGCTCAAGTAACCCTTACATTAATATACATAGGTTAGCGGAAAACAGGCTGGATTGGAATAGTGAGCGTGTTAACATCCATACAAATAAAATAGTAGTATCATGTATAGGAGAAAATCTAAATTCTTGAAATCCCTATTTACGTTGTGTGAGGGACAAAATGCACTCCAATTCAAAACTCTTAATACAAAAACACCTTTTCTAGAAAAAAATTTGTTTTTGTTACTGATATCACACAAAGTTAAAGCGTACAGAGATCATAGTCATCTTACCTATTAACACCAGCTTTGTTGTATTTTTAATTTAATTTTAAAGCAAAATTGATACAACTTTCGGACCGGCATAATGTGTATTAAAAACAGATCATTTTCTTCTTTCTTTTCACTATTGATTTCATGCAACTATTTTTTAACACTCAATAAACTGTCCTAAATAGTTTATATGGGCAGTTCTTAACTTAAACATCTGTCATTATTAAAAAGCGATACTGATTTAAACAGCCAGAATGTTGTTGTGCTGTCATCAAAACCATCTGATCAATAACTTTTCTTCTTCAACATATGGACGAAATAAATACCAAGGAATGAGTATTCCTTATATTGCGTACATGAACAAAGAAAAGCAAAAGAAAAAAAAAACAGAAATTAACACAAAGTTAACTGATATAAAAACACTGCAATTAGAAATTTGATATTTTTATTGAAAGGATATAAAACCACAAAACTGCATTTAATATACAAGCGAATTTTATAATAAAACACACATACACACAAACACTCATAGGTATGTATATACAAAGAAACCCTACACGTCACACATAAAAAATAACTAAAAAATATTTAATATTTATATTTTTTTATTAATTTTGCTAAATTCAGTTTTCAGTTACTTTATTTCTTAAAGTAATAAAAATATTTAGCATATAGAGGGTTAATTTTTTATTGTTTGGGTTTTTGGTGTAAAATTGTTCTTTATTTCTTTGTCATATTAATCAGACAAAGATTTAAAATAGACAACGCCTACAAATCATTAAAATTAATTATCTAAATTAAGGTTTTTAGCCACGATATACGACCTTTCAATGATCATCATAATCGATGTATTACGCAGGCAGTTGAGCCATATGAGTACAATACGTTGATGAGGACGTAAATTTTTCTATATTTTACCGTTCGCAGTACTAAGTGTTGCAAAATATTATTGGTTTAATTTAAAAATATAATAAAACTCTAACAACACTGCTTCGCTACACGATATATTTTTGGATATTATTCGATATGGTTCATTCCAAACGCAAATTTTAGTAATTTTTGTCTGTTTGTGTTCGCATCACGTAAAAATTACTGAGTGCATTTTCATTAAATTTTTAGAGAAGGTACCTTATTCCCTTGGTCCAACTATAGGATACTTTATTCCTGTAAAACTATCTCACTTCCAAGAGCAAATAGAGATAACATAGTTCAAGTGCGCATTTTTACCGATTTAGTGGTAGTGAAAACTTGGCAGCTCTTTTTTTGTAAACTGGAAATTTTAAATACTACAAAATTCTATAATAATTTTAAAATTTCATATAAACTTTAAAATTGTATATAAGGCCTTTATTGCAGCATCCTGAGTAATTGCCCAGGGATGGGTACATCTATGAAAAATAAATTTATAAACCCTATTTGAATCACTATAAAAGCAAGAGTCTAAAAAATTGCTGTGGATTACTTTCAAAGCAAACTCGAACAAAAACTAGTGTAAGCGCTGGCAACGGCGGTGGCTGCGGCTTTTATTCAATGAAAACGGCTGAGTTTTCCGTTTGATTTTTTTGTACTTATGTTTAAATAAAAGGGTTTTATGCACCAATTTTAGTTTTGTTCTTCAGTTGAAATATTTCTATTCTAAACAAATAAGAGTGCTATATTCGTCCTTACCGAATCTGCTATACCCTTCACCATGTTGATTTTATTTTTTAAGACATAAAAATTTATTTAATTTAAGAGACAAACGCATTAAAAAATGTACTGCGCTTTTTTCCACTAATCAGCAAAATTTAATTTTTTGAAAATTTTTTGTAAAAATTTTATAGCAAATATTTTGGAAATTGTTTTTGAATATTTTTTGTAAACATTTCTTTTTAATTTTTTTTTTTAATTTTTAGTAAAAATGTTTTTAAATTTTTTTTTGAAAATTTTTGTAAATTTTTTTCTAATTTTTTGTAGAAATTTGTGAAAAATATTTCGCTAAAATTTTTTAAACTTTTTTTTGGAAAATTTATCAAAAATATTTCTATTTTTTTTTTAAAAATTTGGTAAAAATGTTTTGATAATTTTTTTGTTAATTTATTTTTAAATTTTTTGTTAAAAAATTTTAGGAAACTCTTTTGTAATTTTATTTTTATTTTTTTAAAAAATTAATTTTATTTTTAAAATTTTTTTTTTTTAATTTTTTGTTAGGACCTTTCTGCAATCTAATAATAAATAATTCTTAAACAAATTTCACTATATTGACCTTCCCCGCCAATGTGTCTTTTGATTGAATTTTTAAAACTTTTTTTTTTAAATTTATTAAAAATATTATTAATTTTTTTTTTGTAAAAGTTTTGGTAAAAAAATGTTTTGAAAAATTTTTTGTTATTTTTTTTTTTTTTAATTTTTTGTTAACATATTTTATGAAACTTTTAAGTAATTTTATTTTTATTTTTAAAAACATTAATTTTATTTTTTATTTTTTTTTTTAATTTTTTGTACAAATTAGGATCTTTCTGCAATCTAAATTGCTTTGGAATGTTTATACAAAAGCAAAATAATTCTTAAAAAAATTTTACCATATTGGCCCGCCCCCTACCGCCAATGTGTCTTTTGATTGCTCCTGGTTACTAGTGGGCACCATGTGGGTATATTGGCTACCTCTATATATATTGCTTTCTATATTTAATACAAATCAAAGCAAGAAAAGCCTACCAACCTATAAACAACCAAAAATCGCCTCTCGCAGGGGGTTATTGATCCCCCGAGATTTATATATGGGGTCGTGGTCTAATAATATTTCAAAAAAAAGCAAAGAGAAACATTACAACCGAAGAAATAAATAAAAACAACGTGAAAAAATATAGGTAGGCTTGGTTTTTTGCCCACAGCCTTGAACGGAAGGGTGTGAGGTCGCTCCAGTAAATATCCGAATTAATATACTTCAGATGGAAGAATACATGTCTAATTATTTCATTAGTAAATTTTAGTAAATTTATTTTAAAATATAATGAAAAGGGGGTTATTGTACAATAAAAATTAAAATCGACTGAAAAACTAAAAAAATCACCCTGTATTGTGGAAAACGTTGAAATAAGTTATTATTAAAAATTTTAAAATTTAGAAAGCTAAATAATGTTATTATCAGCCGGAAGTTCTAAGCAATATAACTAAGAACAATAAAAAGAAGATCTATCACTGGCTCTATGATTGTAAGAATAATTTTCAAGGAACGCAATAAAAGTACTAAGTCTATTAAAGCGTTGACAAAAGGATTTAAAATAAATTTTCTCATCAACTAACTTACAGTTTAATATTCTGAAAATCTTAATGTGATTTTCTTTTACAACTTAAAAGAAATATTGTTATTATTGTTATTACTATTTTCTTTAACACCATTAAAAGGATTAGGTATGGCCCATAAATGTGGCAACAAACTAGGAAACACACAATTTCAATTTCCCTACAAACTCACACAATTGCTTACACAATTTTTCCCAACAAAATATGCAAAACAATGGCGAAAGGGTTGTAAGTAGAAGTGGTCTTGGGGTTTTGACATGGTAAATGCATGCAAATCTTATTAAAACGGTCGTCATGTCTCTTGCAATGCCATTACAACAACAGCGTACATCCATCGTTACTAACATGTATTGACATTTGAGTACATCCTTTTTGGGTGCTTATTGTTGTTAATTTTTTTTTTTTTTTTTTTTTTTTTGTTTAAAGAAAGGGTTGGTTCTGTTAAAAATTTGCCAATAATTTTGTTGAGTT
The DNA here is from genome assembly GCA_949628195.1 of Phasia obesa. Taxonomy (NCBI): domain Eukaryota; kingdom Metazoa; phylum Arthropoda; class Insecta; order Diptera; family Tachinidae; genus Phasia; species Phasia obesa. The sequence goes on from OX451219.1 coordinate 3,180,401, forward strand.
ACTTTTTTTTAGACAACTTTCTATTATAATTTTGTCGGTGGCCTTTTGATTCTCTTTTGCCAATATCCTTCTTTACATGTTTTTCTCTTCAATACAGATTCTGCGATGATCCTGTTTAACGTTTTAATAAAAAGTTTGTTATCTCTGTATTTTTTTATTGTTTATTGTCTTGTAACCTTTTATTTTTTAAACAAAAAAAGTGTCAGAATCTATAAGATTTAAATGTTTTGATAGACAGTTTTGCAAATTATTAAAAAAAAAAAGAAGGAACATTTGGGCAATTTGTTAAGCCTGCCAGGGGTAAAGGGTTGCATACGTTATCGCTGCTGTTGCCTTAAAGGATGTAAAAAGTTGTAACATTATTTGTTAAATGTAATTTTATATTTTATTTATGTTGGGTTTTTAATAGTTTTGTATGACTGAATATTAAATTATTAATGATTTGTTGTCAATAATGATCATTTTATTAAAAATGATATGGAAACACGAATTGAATTTTAATTTTAATAAATTTATGAGTTTATAAGGAATTTTTAATGTTGAAACATAAACATGTTCCCACAGGATAACAAGATAACACAATTGTGTTTATGTTTAATTTTTTAATTTAGATAAGAAATCACATTATAAAGAATTTCCCTGGAAATCTGCTTTTAGTAACCTAAAAAATATGTTATTAGACCATTTTTATCATATTTTCTTTTGTCAATATCTTTTTATAGTGGATGTTTGTCATTCCATTTTTCTACAATTCATCAAAATACCACATTTTCACCAAAAATTTGTAATTTCGATTAAAACAATTTAAATTTCATTAAAAACCAAATTCACAAAAAACTATCAATAAATTAAAAATTCTCCTAAATACGATACCATTTTTTATTATTCACCTTTTCCTTCATTTCTTTAAGAATTTTTCTAAATTGAGACTTTCGTGGCTGCAAAACAAAGCTGTGGCTTCAGCAAATGTTGGTGTATGGACTCGGTTGCTAGTTCGCATATAATACTCTGGCTTCAATTAACTGAGGTGAACTTAAAAAATCTTTTTCTTGCAATATAAACTTTCAATGAGTTAAAAACTTCTGCAGCAGCTTATAAAAGACTTACTTTAACTGATGCACACATATGTATGTATGTATCGGATGTTATTTTATCTGCATGAGAAGTATCGATATCGATAACTTTTGTTTTACAGCTGATAATGTCAAACTGTGGAGACATGAATCATTTAACGCTTTCAAATTGTTGAAATTTACTTTAAAAAAATAAATCTATTTACAAAGTTCATACAGCATTCCACCATATTGTCAATATGTATAATTGGAATATTTGGAGAGAATGCAGTCCTAATGAACCTAACAGTCCTAACCTTTTAAATTAAACAAAAAAATGTGCTCTTTGGTGCGGTTTACACGCTGGCGTCATCATAGGTTCTTATTTCTTTCAAAATGAGCAAGGAGCTGCCATCACGGTGAACGGAGAGATCTATCGAGCTAAGCTGACGGAATTTTTCTTTTCAAAAAGTAATCAGCTAAACAGCAACAACATTTAATTCCAACAAGAATGCGCAATTTGCCATAACTTGCGCTTAACTATCGATTTATTGGAAAATAAATTTGGTAATAGCTTTATTTCAAGAAGTTGTTCACTGTTCACTGGCCCCCTTCGTTCGTGTAATTAAACGACTTATAATTACTTTTAATGGGGCTATTTTAAGTCATTGGTTTATGCCGACAAACTAGGAACTCGCAAGGCCTTGTAGGCCACCACTGACGCCAAACGGCCAGAGTTATTGGAAAAAGGAATGAACCATGTAACACTCGTAGCCGCGGCGGATATATGATTAACTAAAGTTAAGTTAATTTAGGTACCTATGATAATGTCTATTATAATTTTTGTTGTGTTTTAAGGATAACAAATACTGCGAAATTTCGTGACACAAGCACAACAGCTTGTTGCAATATCCTGAAGCTGTTGTGCGAAGTATATACGGCTCCAACATTTTATAAATACGAAGATGCTACAGTCAGCCATTTTGGCTACATTCAATGCTACAAGATGATGATCGTAACCTATTACCCCACCGGTAAGACCTACATACGTCAGACGTATTACCAGAAATTGTAAGAAAAGGATTTTACATATTTAAGCAGTGACTTAAAATATGTGCCACGACAACTAGTAGATCCAGGATCAACGCATTTCTTTGAACCATCTAGTAGCTGATTCCCTCCGAAGTTTCCCTCAGGATAGCTGGTGCGTTTAAAAAATGTGTATAATAATCTTATCCGGTAAATCAAATAACTAGAAGCCATAAACAATTCTCAAACTTTAAATGGGAATGTTGGTGGAGAACTTTTTGAACAAATGAACTGGAAATTGTAGTGTTGAACATATTCGCTGAGATAAACTGTATAACACCGCAGTGTTAATAAACTTTAATCTATTAATTTTTACATAACAATTCATAGCTATAGTAGAAGAATAAGAAGGATTTTTAAAACAGAAACTTTTTTCGACAATATTTTTTTAATTCATTTAATTAGTTAGTTTCCTATACTACTGCCAATCAAACACTAATTCAAATGACTATTATTTTCCTAAATACTTGAACTGAGACTCTTTTCTTAATATGTAATCTAATATCAGATTTACAAAAGTGATTATTCTTAATCTTAATAATAATTATAATTTATATTTCGACTTATTTGCAAGTAATAGCTCGAACCCCCTTTGTTAAACTTATTTTGTAATTATTAAGTAAAGGATTACAAGAGACTTAAATGTAGAATTATGGGTTTAATCAAAAATTCAAATAACCAAAAAGATCATATTAAGAATGAAAAATCAGTTACATACTGTATGAATATTTACGTAGATACATATGTAGATACATGTAGGTAAAGTCAAGTTTTAGCTGAAGAAACCAAATGACCACAGGGGTGGTAGATTGAGTAAAAGAACATCTGTAACTTTTAAAACAGCAAAAAAAAATACAACAAAATTTCTAAGATGCTCATTTGATGGATTTTTAAACCCTTTCTTAATTATTTGAAAGGAATTTAATTTGTACAATGTTGCCAGATAAAATCAAAGAAAAAACGTAAAAAAAATCATCCTTTACGTTCACCCTTTTTAATAGATTTTTGATATTTTCTTTCGCGTTATTTTAAAGGTTTTAATAATTTTAGTTAAAATCTTTAAGTAAGCAATAATTTATTTAAATTAAAATAACTTCTTATTTAAATACATAGCCAACAGCAGCTACACAGCCACATGACTACAAACGCCGTTGGCTACAATCGTCGCTGTGTAATCAGCTACTTCAATACATTGAAGGGGACAGCTACAACAAACCTCTGACATTTTTTTATAAAAATAAAATAACTTTTTTAAAAAATACTTTTTCACGGTAAAATAAATTTATTTGGTTGGAAATAAATTTATAGTTTTTTTTTAATTTTCTATTGAATAAAATAAAAAATTTTCTCTTTCCCTCTTTCTCAGTTATTATTACTTAAAAAAACAGAAAATAGCCTAAGTTGGCAACAGCCACAACTGTTTTAGTGTATTATGTCGTCATCATAGTCGTTACTCTGCAGTCGTCTATGTGTTTAATGCATAAGCTACATTTACACGTAATGTTTTCTTCATATTTCCTATAAATTTAAACACTGCCAAGTTTATATCGATACCTTAATATAGAAAGGCCCTAACGAAGGTTTTTCCTACTTTACAGAAGAAGGAAAAAAACTTAATACAAATTATAGTTTTGTAGTTTTTAACACATTTTTTTTATTAAATTCTTCTAACATTTTAATACTGTAACAATTTTTTTTATTTATATTTTATATTAGAAAATCATGTATCCAAATATGCAAAAAAAATTCGATTATAAAAAAAATGACTTAGGGCCTTTCTATATTAAGGTAACAATATGTACATGTCTTAAGCCTTTGAAAAGTTCCTTGGGTGAAATACATATTGCTCCTTTAATGTAGTCATGCGAGACTTATAGTTATTCCGAGACTTTTGCAATAAAAGATATTTTTTCAAAGAAGCTTCTCGCTTGTCTGCCGAAAACACCCAGAGTCTTTGGCGGGCATCGAACACACCAAACAGTTAAACCAACGCACTACCATCAGTCTATAGAGGGAGTTCGTAGCCCAATTCATGGTTATATGCAATAGTGACTAAACAAATGTGCGCCTAAACATTGTTTTAATATCGCAAAGATAGCTTTTTCATATACAAATGGTACAACAGAATATGATGTACCCACTAGCATGAGACGCCCACAGCCTCAGCCACATCACCTACTTGCATTATATAAAAAAGTTCAATTAGTAGCAGGCCAGCTTTCAAGAAAGTAGGTTTGAGTCGCTTTGTTTTATGAAAATGGTAGACTCAACACGAGATATTCGATTTTTTTAATTTTCGTTAAAGTGAAATGGGTTGTCTACCTTGAATGGCTATCAAAAATAAACTAATAGTTTGCCCACAACTCGAAAATAGTCCAATAACATATAACCATTATCTAGCGCACACAATAATATTTATTATTGTAAAAAAAAATATTTTTTAAACGTTTAATAGACATGAAGTCGTCAGATCTGGCAATATTAAATTCTAATGAATAGATGACTGATTTGTAAAGTTTTTTTTGACTCCTGTTTCATATTCCCTTTAATACTTAAAACCTTTTGTTGTTCCCTCTTTAATGTTTAGTCTGTCTATATGCAAAAAAGAGTAAAACAAATGTTAAAAAACAAAAGGTGATGTAATGATTCAATTACTGTTGGACAAGTTGACCAGAGTTAAATAAAATTTATGGCCTTTACTGCTTTTCTTTTGTTTTTGTGTTTGTATTTAAATAAAATCCTGTTCATCAGTTTCTTTAAAAGGGGTGTTTTGTTGTTAATGATAAATTTTCTTTTGTTTTTCCTTTTTAAACTCTTCAAACAAGAAGGCTACTTTTTCTCCAATCTAAGTCTCACACTTGTCATAATTCATAAAATTTATGACGCTTAAACACGACAAGGATGAGACGAAAAATGGACAACAATGTAACGTATAAGGACAAGGATATTGGCTTACGAATGTTGGTTGTGTTGTGTTGTAATCTTTAAATAATGATCATTTGATTGTTTTACTTTTGCTTATAAATTTATTATCTAAAATAACAAAATGGAGGATAGATTTTCAATTTTAAAAGTAACGTATTATACATTTACAAATAGTTTTTTTAATTTTCCTGCTTCTTTTTTCTTTAATTTTTCGAACAACAAAGACAAACATTGATGGCTAGTTGCAATACCTGCAAGTACTAATATTTTATTATCAAAATTACAACGCCACTGTCCGTAAGAGAACCTAAAGCAATTGGTTATTTGCTGGCACAGGAACACAGCCTATTCGCATTTAAGTACCTAGAAAAAAACATTGGTAACTATTCGTAAATCAAAACATTTTCATTGCTAAGTCCGGCTTAAGTTAATTTATTCGTTCTAACTAATCCATAGGGTTGACATGATATTTTTACAAATTAGGTGACTAATTGTAAATTTTAAAAACCATCCGCAGAAAAATTACAAAATTACAAAAATGTAATGAAATTTAAAATTTCATAAAAAATCAATATTTTGGAAAATAATCAAATTTCACCCATTTTTTTTAAGAAAAAAAAATTACTATTGAAGTTTTATTAAAAATCGAAAATTCTCAAGATAATCCAATCAAAATTTAATTGAAAAAATACTCAGAAAAAATATTTTCACCAATTAAAGGTTTTAATTCGTTTCAGATTAAAATTTAATTAAATAATTAATTGATTCAATTATTTGTTTAATTAAATTTTTTTTTCTTCTGAAGAAATTAAAAAATTAATTGAATTTAAATCTAATTAAAACCTTTAATTGGTGCAAAAGATTTTTTTTTTTTGTACGATAATCTAATAATTTGGCACCGAGAATAATAATAAGAAAAATACAAAAATATCATTTTACACAAAAAAAAACTGAAAAACTGTTTTTTGAAGCTGTAGTCTAAGTTTAATTAGACTACAGCCACAACGGTGGTCGTGTAGCCATGTAAATTTGTGGGCTTCAAAATAATCGTTTACCTATAAATGTGTTTATTTTATTTTTGACAGTTTGTAGTCGGTATCCTAATGTTGTCTATATGTTTAATGCGTCTAGGTTTTAAAAAAGAGATCTCTGTTTAAGAATCAATTGCATTTAAAAAAAATATGTTACTCATTATTTTCATTTTCATAGAAATATTGATTTTTTTTAAATACATATATCTAAAATTGTTTGTAAAACCAGGGATCGCAAATAATGATTATCCATCACATTTTAAAAGAAAAAAATCATTATGTTAGGCATATGCTACATGTACAAGGAGTACACCATTGCAATCGTCTTTAAGGGGACTGTCCGTTCCGCCAATGATTTTTATTTTTTAAGTTTTATTGAAAAAAATCAAAAATAAAAATTATTTTTCGAGTTCTAATTATTCCTCAGACATCAATGATTACTTGTTGAGTTTTATTTTTCGCTTGCAAAATAAGAATTATTCTCTGAGTTTTATTTTCTGCTCAGAGAATAAAAATTATTGTCTGAGTTTTATTCTTTGCTCGCCATTTAATGATTGATGTTTAAGTTTTATTTTCTGATTGAAGAATAAAAATTACTTTCTGAGTTTTATATTTCACTTAGAAAATAATGATTATTTTCCAAGTTTTATATTTCGCTTAGAAAATAAAAATTATTTCTTGAGTTTTATTTTTTACTTAAAAATAAAAATTATTTCTTTCTTTTATTAATTTGGACATATGTAAGACTTTTTGGGAACTTTTTTACTGAAACACATATAAATAGGTTTCGCATGGCATTCTTTTGAGATAGTAAAATTATCAAACTAGTGTCTGGTACTTTTTCTTCATTTCAATATTTGGGGGATAAAAATTGCGATGTGGTAATTTTTTAGGAAAGAAATTTTCTTTCGAATAGTACATGGATACAACATTTATTTTTCTGTAAAATATGAAAATCTATAAATAACTTTTATTTTCTACCTATTTAAAATTCTCTCTATTATATATATTGAAATAGTACTCAATAAATTTTTGTATGACAAACAATAAACTCAAAGAAAAATGTTATTTAGTACTTACACAGAATAATTATTTTCCTGAACACCCTGATTCGGCAAATTAGCATTAGAGAAGAAATAAAAATACAACTTAATTATTTTATTTATACCGTTAGTTCAGAAAATTGGATAAAAAATAAGAAAATAAGTTGGAAAAATTGAATAAGTGATAATTTAAAATAAATTTTAAATCCTATCTCAAATAACCATACTAATATTATTTGTATGTGTTTTAATTATAAAGTCCTAAAAAATTACCACATCGCAATTTTTATCCCCCAAATATTGAAATGAAGAAAAAGTACCAGACACTAGTTTGATAATTTTACTATCTCAAAAGAATGCTATGCTAAACCTATTTATATGTGTTTCAGTAAAAAAGTTCCCAAAAAGTCTTACATATGTCCAAATTAATAAAAGAAAGAAATAATTTTTATTTTTAAGTAAAAAATAAAACTCAAGAAATAATTTTTATTTTCTAAGCGAAATATAAAACTTGGAAAATAATCATTATTTTCTAAGTGAAATATAAAACTCAGAAAGTAATTTTTATTCTTCAATCAGAAAATAAAACTTAAACATCAATCATTAAATGGCGAGCAAAGAATAAAACTCAGACAATAATTTTTATTCTCTGAGCAGAAAATAAAACTCAGAGAATAATTCTTATTTTGCAAGCGAAAAATAAAACTCAACAAGTAATCATTGATGTCTGAGGAAAAATTAGAACTCGGAAAAATAATTTTTATTCTTTGAGTAGAAAATAAAACTCAAGAAATAATCATTAAAACCCAATTTTTAAAATAAAACTCATAATCATTACAATCTCTGTGTAAAACTTTATGCAAAATTTTTTTGTAAAAATATTTTTTTGAAAAATTTTTGCAAACTTTTATTAGATTTTTTTTGTAAAAGTTTATTAGAAAATTTTTTGGAAAATTAAAAAAAAAATATTTTCCTAGATTTTCTGTAAAAATATTTGTTTAGAAAATGTTTTTTAAATGTTTAAAAAACTTTTTTTTTAATTTTATTGAAAAAAATATATTTTTTTTAATTTACGACCTTGCTGCAATCTACCTTAAAATATAATGGTCAAACTAAAGCAAAAAAAAAATCCTTAAAAAAATTGCCTCATATTGACTCCCATGTGCCTTTTAACTGCTCCTGGTTACCAGTGGGCACCCTGTGGGTCCATTGGCTACCTCTATGTGTATTGCTTTCTATAAAGATCTTTAATATAAATCAAAGTAGAAAAACACTATCAACCTAAAAACAAACAAAAAACGCCCCTCGCAGGAGGTTATTGATCCCCCGAGATCTGTGTGCACTCCATGCGATCTACCGATCGTGGTCGAATATTTATTTAATGAAAAAAAAAACAAAAGAGAATTATTACAACCCAAAAAAAAAGCAGAAAAAATTTTAAAAATTTATATATGTAGGTAGGCGTGGTTTTTGCCCGCTGCCTCGAATTGAGTGGTCTGATGTTGCAGAATTTCATTAGCAAAATTTTCGAAACTATGCCTGGCAGATTGGTGTGCTTAACTTTTCTGTATCTCTTCGGGTGCCTTGATTTCAACCCGAATACAGACGAACAAACAAACGGACATTGCTAAATAAAATTCTCTATATATAAGGATCCAGAATATATATACTTTAAGGGGTCGGAAATTAATATTGTAGAAATTACACACGGAATGACAAACTTATATATGTATGTATGTATACCCTTTCTACCTTTGGTAAAGGGTATAAACACAACCATGTTGCATTTTTTGGGTTGAGTGACCATTTAAGGGTGAAATTTTAATTAAATCTTATTTATCTTGACCAAACTAATGTTAAAAAAAAATGATTAAGCGCATCCATATATTGTTACAGAGGACATAGTGTGGTTTGTGTGACCACAACCATGAATTTTTCTCTGTCACAAAATAGAAATTTCGTAAGCAAATTTTACCAAAAACAATATTTATATTTTTTACTATCACATAATAAGAATACTAACTAAATCAGAAGTCATTCAGAAGTCATTCACACTTCTGATTTTTGCACAATTTTTTAAAACTTTCCTTTTTTACTGCGCCGCACTTAAGATCAGATAATTATGGAACAGCTCTCGTACGTACAGTTCTGAAATTCCGAACCAAAAGTAAAAATTATTCTATAACCACTTAAAAAAATCTAAAAGTCCAATTATCAAGTTAATTTCAAATAATTCGTTTCCTTTGGCAGGCTCTAATTGTTCTACAAAATCGTTACTGTTTATCTGTTTCCATGTTATAGCGCATCACTTGTTTCATGTTTCCGTTTTAAAAACAAAAAAAATTAAAATTAACATAGGATTTTTTTATAATCATTAAAAAAAGGACATTAAAATTTTAATTTATCAAATTGTTGCGGCTAATTTCTTCCTCGATTTGAGCTCTTCCTTTTAGTCTTCGCTAAACAAAAAAAATAATTGCTTTAAAAAATAACGAAAAAAGTCTTAAAGTAACGTATTTTAAAGTAAATTTCTCAAGCAATTAACTTAAAGAAAATAAGATTTTTACATCTTGATAAAAAAGAAAAAAATAAGTCAGAAATAAATACAAAAAAGTTACCTTATCATGGCGGTAGTGGTTGTTGTTAGTGGTGGTTTTCTGCTAAGGAAACCTTACAAAACTATGCGATTCATTCTTAAGATGACCTACACAAACACTCAAACACAATTATGATGGTCATCAAAATGTTAGTGTTGTGTACGTGTGTCTGTATGTTTTTTATAAGAAATAAATAATAAATTTTATATTTGTAACTATAAAGTAGTTGCCAACTTGTTACAGTTGACATCAAATAAACCTGCAGTTAAAATTGTATATCTTTCTTCCGTTGTATTGCTTTGTTAGTGCGTCTATCTTCTCTTCCTACCAACTTTGCTTTTGTATGGAATCGCAATATTCTAGAGGTGTGTTCTGCTCACTGCACATCGTGTGAAGTTCTGAATACATCCGTCTGCAAGTCAACTAACCAGCCAAACGACTAGTAGTCCAGTAGTTGAAATTATGTTTGTTAGTGTAACTGTAGACAGATTTAAAGTGGTTCATTTGCAGTTATTATGTTAAACATGTTTCAACTTGTTAGCTGGTCTGCTACATATTTGCCAACAGGTGTGTGTATGAGTGTATGTATGTATGTATGTATGTATGTATGTCAAAATAGCAACAAGTTTTTTCTCTCACTAATTCTTCATTATTGTTGGTGAGTTTTTCCAAGTAGGGGTCCTTTTTGCATTAGTTGTTTTCAATTGCTGCATTGGCTGTTAGTCAGAGGTGTTGGTGCCTTAACTTAAGTAGAAAATAATTTGAAATTAAAGGCAGTTTATGTTTGCTGTTGTTGTTGCTGTTTTAAATGATGTTAAGTGTGGGAAAAAAGTCAATTTTCTTTAAAGACTTTAAAATGATCTTTAAAAAGTCATTAATTTTTTTGTTTTTGATAATAGAAGCTAAAATAAGAATAAATATCTGGAAATTTGCTTTTATTAACTGAAGGAGGATACTTAGAGTTTATATAAATAAACATGTATATACACATGTATGTATGTAGATATATGTATGTATGTAAGTTCGAAAGTAAGCTAAAGTTTTAAACAAGACGTCTAATACCAAACCATCAATTTATAATTAAATTTCACTCTTATACAAATTAAATAGGTAGTCTTTTTTTAAGAAAAGTGTTATACTAGAATAACAATTTTATACGCTGGCAAGGGTCCTCAAGTAAAACTCTAATAATTTTTCAGGCTTAATTTCTTTATTATAAAGAGAAAAAGAAAAATTAGACACCAGCATTTTCTAGACCGCTATATTCGTGTTCTGCATTTTTCGTACCTATTGACAAGTTAGCTTCAATTGTAAATATTTGCTATTTAAACAAACTTAACCAAGAAGTAGTATATGATAAATTTTAAATTTTTATATTATGTTTCTTAGGTTATAGAGCTTCTAGGAATTATTTTACACTCAAACACTATTGCCCTTATGCAAATGTATACTTTATGACAAATTTTATATGAAAATTTTTTCTTAAAATACACTTCAAGTAGACTTTTTTCTTGGGCATAAGCAGACTTTTTTTCTTTATTTTATTCTCTTATACTGAGAACACAGTTTTGTAATAAGACCAAAGTCCTATACTAAGACCACAAAGTCTTATACTAAGACCAAAGTGTTATACCAAAGTATAAAACCAAAGTTAGTATAAAACCAAAGTATTATACTAAGTTCAAATTCGTCTACTAAGAGCAAAGTGGTATACTAAGACCAAAGTCTTTTACTAAAACCAAAGTCTTATACAAAAACCAAAGTTTTGCTATGAACAAAGTTTTATACTAAGTTTAATAAAAAGACTAATAAAATACATTTTTTTCGATAACAATAAATTCTTAAACTTAGAGTTAAATAGTTATAATCAATGTTAGGCTAATTAATATCTAATAGTAAGGCTACTCTGAAACTAATAAAAAAAATGTATGATTCCACAAATAATACGTAGTTCTTTATAATTAGAATCTTATACAAAACAATTCGTTTTTTAGAATTGAAGTGCTATGGCCAGACTAAACTCTTATACTTAAGGTTACTCTTTGACTTCTGACTGTTAGGCACATTAAAACAAGGTAAAATAGCTTAAACGAGTAGAGAGTATATTATTTATATGGAAATATATTCCAAATCTCACAAAATGTCTTTCAACTGTCAAACTACATGTAAATAATATATTCCGTCTAATACTAGCCCCTCCTAGCAACTTTACCTTGTTTTAAAATGCCTTAGCTCCTTCCTTCATTAAGATGAAGGAAGTTTTGAAGTTTTGGGTCGTAACACAGCTCGACAATAAAGTTATCCACAAAACGATAAAAATCCTAGCTTTTACAGTCTTTAATATACATTCTTATATACTTATATACAATTATTATTATTTACCTGGTATAAGAGTGGCCACTTGGCACAGAATTTAGACAGTTGGCATCCTAATTCAGCCTATTTTTGGTTTGTTTGTTCAAATTTACAGAGAAATTATAGTGCTCTAGCTACAGAAGACCTTGTTAAAATTTCGGGAAAATTTGTCTACTTGAGCTTACCGACAAATAAACAAATACACATTGAATATTATATAAATAAATATCTAAATAAGACTTATAGTCGTAAAGCAGCTCTGAACCGATTAAGAACTTACATCTCATTATCTATATTTTTTTGGGCCGTTTGTTCGTCTCGGATTCTCCTTCGCTTCAAGAGTTTTGCAGTCTCAATTTTGCCATGGCTAGTTGTTAGCTTTGAATAACTGAAACGTCATACCATTTTCTTGTATGTTTCATTAAGCCCATACATTCTTTTTTAATAAAATTTCTGGCCGGAGTACCATAAGAACTCAGACAAAGAATTACAAAGTTGAATTTATTTATTAAAATTTTCTGAACTGTTAACTGTAAAAACCTCCAAATAAATATTTGAGGTTTATAACTAGACTCTGGTTGTTAGCCAAAGAAGAAACAGTGTCTTTTGAAATGATTAAGTTGGTGGAGTACCACTAAATGACAAATGGTATAAAATAACGGGGCTTGTAGCAAATTTTTCTGCAAAAGCAAAAGTTTTATAAAAACTTTCTAGTCTATAACAGTAAACTTTAACTTTTGATCGACATGAAAAGCAAACAGAAATCACTCCTGGTAGGCAATACAAAAATTTTTTTTTTATAAAACAGGCATGATGCTTCTTCGAGTGATCAATTACAAAAACAAAAAAAATTAAATTCTAATGTCAAATTACTGTATATTAGTTTTTTATTTAATAAATTGAACTGAGACAATATTTTTTTCTTAATGCATAAAATACGGTTTCAACTCATTAATCATGTTGCAGCTTTTCACATGCAAATTACAGTTTTTCAAAAAGAAAATTATTTTTCAACAGAAAGTGACAAATGTTTATCATATGCAAATTTCAACTTTCCCAAATGAAAAAAAGAAAAACTATTAGAATTTAAAAATATTTTTGAAAAATTATACATACAAGATTTTGAAATACATAGAATGAAGATCATTAATAATAAACGCAATATTTACAAAACAAATGTGTCGTATTGTTTACCATGAGGAAGAAGGAAGTAGAAGCAATAATTCCGGTTGTTGTCTCGAAGAGAAAGGTGTGACAATCCTTTGACTTTTGTTAATAGCAGTTTTAAATAAAACAACAGCAACAACAAAAACTAGGATAAAGAAATGTCCCTCAAGGGAAATAAGATTTTCCTCTATATTGCAATCTTTAATTTCACAAAAAAAAAAAAAAACTACTTGAAAAGTGTTTGTATGTATTTGAATCCTTTGTATGTATGCCATCCTTACAACAGTTATTCAGTGTCCTTTGTAAAGTGAATGAAAACATTAAATTTACAAAACAGTCCGAATGAAAGGAATAATTATAATTATTACAACTTCATTGCATACGATTATGCAGGCAGGCAGGCAGACTGTCATTGAGTTGTGGAAAAAAGAAGGGTAGCTTTTCATATTCTGTCGACTTTTATGTCGTGCTGCATCCTTTCTAAAACAGGACATGTATGCATACAAATTATCATTTTTCGGACATTAATCTTAAGTTTTTCAACAAACACCACTCAAGAGGAAAATCCTTTTAAATGACACAACAAAAATCTGTTTAACTCCTTAAATGAAGGCAGGCAAACAGTCAGAAGGACAGACAACAGACAAACAGTTTGCCTCCCATTTTCTTTAGCTAGTTTTCTCAGAAATCAAATGATTGCTCCTTTTGATTTCTCAGCGTGTTGTTATGTGTAACTAAAATAAGATATTTGCATTTCTGTTGTTTGGGCTCTTGTTTATGAATATAATTGCAGCTTTTTACCCCTATTGCTTTTGTATGGTCGTCCTTTAGAGTCCTTTTGAATGTTCTAACTTGAGTTATTTGTTATGTGCTGCTGCTGCTGTTGTCTTAGTGCTGTTTAAGTGTTTGCTGTTCTTAACATTTAAAGAATTTTTATATTGTTTCCTTTGTTATAAAGTTTTGACATTGCGGGTATATTTAACTTCTTGTCCTTTCGTTCACACCTTTTTGACGTTGTTGTAGTTTTTGTTTTTGTTGCTGCCATCGTTTACAATTTAAGCCATTGATGATGATGATGATGTCTGTGATTTTGTTTCATTTTGCATAGACATGATTTCATTTAAATATTTAGTCTGCTTTTTTAGTTTGGATTACAAGAAGGATTACAAGGACTAAGGTTAATTGCGAAACCTTTTGTTTTAAATTAAAACGGAAAAAGTTTAAAGTGTTTAAATGTTTAAAGTAATAATAAAATTTAACTAATTTAAAATACCCTTTTAAATTATTATATCCTTCATCATAGGTGGAAAAGAGTAATAAGTTTGTCATTCCGTGTGCAATTTCTACAATATTCATTTCCGACCCGATAAAGAGTATATATTCTGAATCCTTATACATAGAGAAGTTTATTAAGCGATGTACGTCTGTCCGTCCATCCTTCTGTGTTTGGATTGAAGTCAACTTTGCGAAGGGATTATACACATAGAGGTAGCCAATAACTCATAGGATGCCCACTGGCAACCAGGAGCAGTTAAAAGACACATTGGGGGGGTCAACATGATGAAATTTTTTTTTAAGAATTTTCGCTTTTGTCTAAACATTCTAACGCAATTTAGATTTATACAAAAATTAAAAAATTCTTCAAACATTTTTTTTTAATTTTTAAAAATATATTTACAAAAAATTTTCAAAAATATCTTATAAAAATTTTTAAAAACAATTATAACCAAAATTTTCCAAAAACAAATTTTAGAAAAAATTAAAATACAAATTTTAGAAAAATGAAAAAAAAAATTTACAATAATTTTCAAAAATTTTTAAAAACATTTAAAAAAATTCTTAATATTTTCCAAAAAATTTTCTAAAAAGTTTAAAATAAAATGTTTAAAAAAATTTTTACAAAAAATATTAAAAAAAATCCAAAATATTTTCTATAAAATTTTCAATAAAAATTTTTTCAATAAAATTTAAAAAAAAATTCATTAAAATTTTTACAAAAAATTTTCACTAATATTATTAATAAAATTTGTCAATTTCCAATAAAATTTTTCAAAAAATTTCCTATAAAATTTATCAAAAAATTGCCTATAAATTTCCTATATTATTTTTCAAAAAATTTCCTATTTTTTTACTATTTTTCAAAAAATTTACTATTAAAGTTTTCAAAAATTTTCCTATTAAATTTTTCAAAAAATTTACTATTTTTTAAAAAATTTCCATAAAAACAATTTTTAAAAAATTTTCTATAAAATTATTTGAAAAAATTTTCTATAAAATTAAAAAAAAATTCTACTAAATTATTCAAAAAATTTTCTATGAAATTTTTCAAAAAAATTTTCTACAAAATTTTTCAAAAAATATTCTATAAAATTTCAAAAGAAAAAAATTTACAAAAAATGTTTTAAAACTACTTACAAAAAAAATTTCTATAAAATTAAAAAAAAAATGTTTTAAAAAATAAAATTTTTCAAAAAATTTTCTATAAAATTTTTCAAAAAATTTTCTATAAAACTTTTCAAAAAATTTTCTATAAAACTTTTCAAAAAATTTTCTATAAAACTTTTCAAAAAATTTTCTATAAAATTTTTAAAATATTTTCTATAACATTTTTCAAAAAATTTTCTACAAAATTTTTCAAAAAATATTCTATAAAATTTTAAAAGAAAAAAATTTACAAAACATTTTTCATAATTTTTTTTTAAATAATTACAAAAAAATTTTCTAAAAAATTTAAAAAAAATATTTTAGAAATTTTTTTTATAGTTAGGCATTTCGAAGTATTGCTGATTAGTGAAAAAAGTTTTACAAAAAAATTTTCTATAAAATTTTTTAAAAATAAAATTCTATATAATTTTTACAAAAAATTCTCTATGAAATTCTTGAAACAAATTTTAATAAAACTTAAAAAAAAATTTTGTAAAAATTTATTGGAAAAGGTTTACATAGTTAGGCTTTTTAGGTAACGATATACATATGTACTTATACGCATACGAAATATTGCTGATTAGTGGAAAAAAGCGCAGTTCTTTTTTTAATGCTTTTGTCTCTTAAATTAAATCAATTAAAAAAAATATCTTTTAAAGGAAAAATTGAATTAAAAAAAGAAATAATTAAATTTTTAAAGATTGTTTTACAAAATTATCTATGAAGTTTCAGAAATGGTTTTATAAAAATACTAAAAAATGATTAAAGAGTAAAAATACTTAAGCGAAATTACGGTCTTCGTTATTGAGGTATCGCAACGGAAATCAGCACATAAATAATTCTTTCAAATTAATTAATTTTTAATTAATAAATCATAAATCAGCATTAAAAATGAAATCAGCATTAAAAAATAAATAAATCGTTCTTATAGAAATCGTTCTTATAGAAATTCTGGTATTTATTTTACTAATCGAATGTAAAATACTGCTCTTGATATTCAAAATGTGTTATATATTTTGCATTTATATACTGAACCCACAAAAAAGTTTCCAAAGTTATTTGCAGCCTTATCAATTACTTTGAATTAATTTCAAATTATCACCTTGAACCGGAAGTCGCCACAGTAGCCAACCTTTTATTATAGTAATAACAAACGTCCAAAAATCAAATACAAATTTTTCTTAAATTGAAATGTATATGACTCGACAATGAAAATGTTTTCAAGAAATTCACACCTTTAATTAAGGCATTTCCGGAAACAATAAAGCGGAAGTTTTTGGATAATCATTTACAGTAAGTAAATAATTGTTTAAACTATCAGCCATGGTTAATGTCCTGCGGCTTTTTGTTTTACAAAGAAAAAAAGTAAAACATTTTCTTGCCACAAGAAACTTCGATGAGATGAAAGTGAAACTACTAAACAAATGGCACGCGAAAACAAGAAATGAACTGAAAAACAAGAAAAAAGAGACTAAACATAAAAGATCCTTAATTAATGAATGAAAAACTGAAAAAAGGACATGCTGTTAGTTCTAAGAATTTACACACAACAGAGTTCAATATCCTTTTAACATACAGAAATGTATAAATTTCAGTTTGTTTGTCTTTTCAGGAAAAGAAATCGAGCATTAAAATACATAATTTTACAACAATAATGATATTAGACGATAATTCTATTTTAGAAATAGACGTAAAACCCTCAAATTATTTAGTCGAAGAGGGTGTAGTTTACTTAGGTGTAGTTTACTTAGGGTGATTTTTTAAGCGTTCTTAAATGAACTAACAAAAAACCAAGCAAATTAAAAAAAGGAAAATTTTTGATTAAGCAATTTTTGGCAATTAAAACAATTAAAATAAATGTTGATTATGTCTTAAGAGCATTTGGTCCCTTTATCACTAAGCATTAAAAAAAGTTTTTAAACAAATATTTAGGCGGCCAATTGAATTTGTCACATATTGCATTTTTTTATTATCCTTAAAATATTCGATAAAAAATTTAATCGATTATTCGAATAATTTTTAATCGATTATTCGAATAATTTTAAATCGATTGACTAACTCTTTTTTAGCAACAACCCTTATTTTAATAGTTAAAAATGGCTGATAAATTTTGTTACTCCTGCGTAAATTTTTTTTTTCTAGAAAAGAAGTGAAAAGAAAAGAAGTAAAATTTTTATTCGCTTAATCGAATGATATTTAAAATTTAAGGGTTTTTTATTTTAATAAAATTTTATTAATTTGGAAAAAAAATGTTCAATAGATTAATCGACTAATTTCTAACTGAATGACAGTAACGACTGATTCTATAGCAAAATTTTAGAAATGTTGTACTAAAGCTTAAATTATTGTTTTCTTTTTATAAATATTTAATAATCGTCTTTATTAAAAATTTTCTTTTACATCGATTAATCGAATCATTTTCAATCGAATAGTAAACCTAATCGACAACATAAAAAATTATAGAGAAATAATTAGGCTTTATTTTATTCTGGGCTTAGAAAATTTTATTCATTTCAAAAATAAATTTTTATCGAATAATCGAATAGTTTTTATTCTAGATAAACAAAGTTAAGAATAATTGTTACTGCGACTTTAGTATTAATACGGAAACTATTCATTTAAGCATAAGATTTAAAATTTCATAAATTGTAAATCAAATAACTAACGTAATTAATATCCTTGAAAACTCAATTATTCCAAATTTAAACATTTTATTTGTTGGGGAAAAATGTGTTTTCATAATTTTTAATCGAATACTTTTTATTAAAAAAATTATTGTAAAATTTTGTTACTACGACTAATTATTTTATTTAAATCAGAAAATTGAATTAAAAAAAAATAAATTTGTTCAACCGATTAATCGTATAATATTAATCGACAAACGGCCAATCGATAGAATAAAAATTGGTTGATATTTTTGTACTGCAGTTTAAATATTTTAAATTGTAACAGATATAATGTTTATTTGAAAAAAATATTTTTAAAAGATTAATAATTTTTAATCGGATAAGGCCTTTAATTAGTAGTGTAACAGATATAATGTTTATTTGAAAAAAATATTTTTAAAAGATTAATCGAATAATTTTTAATCGGATAAGGCCTTTAATTAGTAGTGTGAAAAGTTGTTGCGAAATGTCGTTGCTATGACTTGAATTGTTTTATTGTAAATTATTCGTGAAAAAACATTGTTTTTTATTCGATTAATCTTCTAAATTAAAATTCTAAATTAAGAAGTGTTACGCATTCAAGCCAAAAAAATGTTTTTAATATATAAACCGAAAAATTTTAAATCAAATAAAACCCCATATTGTTAGCGTAAATTTTTCCTGGAAAATTTTGTTATTATGACTTAATCACTATATTCTTATATTAAAAAAATTGTATTTAATTGAGATTAAATTTGTTTTATTGGATTAACAAGATAATTTTGAATCGAATAAAAATTAATAGCATCAATATTTTTTGCGTAATTTTTGATAATTATTTTATTTTATATTTAAAAATTTATTCCATAAAAAATTTTTTTATCAATCGATTAATTTCATTCGAAAAAAAATCGAAATATCAATAGTATGGTTCGAGAGCTTGATGATCATAATATAGACAGAGTTTTTTAAAAATCAGTGAACTGATCATGTTTAAGTGAGACGAAGTTAAAAATGTCTCACTTGAAAACCAAATAGCAAAAAATCACCCTCTACATACATTAGTACTGTAAGAGAATATAGAAAATGAAACTGGAAAATATTACGGTACATAAAGGATAATAGTGTTAAAGTGTTAGGTTTACAGTTGTTAGCAGCAATGCAGCAATAGAAGTTGTGACGTGGTGTTTCTAATGGTGGTGTAGGAGTTAGAGGGAGTTTAAATTTATTAAACAGCAGCTGGCAGCTAATAATATTTTAAAAACAATATCTAGGCTAATAATAGCAGTGACAACAACAGCAACATTACTTAACTATAAAAACAATGTGACGAGTGGCCATGAAAAATTTACATTTAAAATTTGTTTTTATTTTTGGAATTTTCTGTGTGAATGTTTGAATGTGGAGTTCGTTTTTCAAGTGGCATATGCGTAAAATGCTTTCAATTTAAAAAAAAAATAATTAAAAATTATTCATGACTCGTGTCAAGATCTAAAACACAAGATAAAATTATTTAAAAATATTTTCAAGCAGACAGCAGAGAATTCATTGATTACACATGTGGCAGGAATAACTGAAATGAACAGCAACCTTTAAACTTGGTCTGCAGTAGGTGGCTTGTTGCAAGAGTAACTATCATAAAACACAAACAATTATGTGGCATGTTGTATTAACACAAATTAGCATAACCAACCCCGTGCTAAAAATAATGACAATTTATGTTCTTTTTTTCTATTTGAACTTATTAAAACCCTTAACATTGACAACAAAACAAACATCTGTTTTCAAAAAATTTTCATTAATTTTAACCCATTTTGTATATTACAGCCGAAAACACCTTTTTTAGAAAAATTCTGCATTTAACATGTGCCCACCAGCAGATTTGCTTGCTGCCTGAAATTATGTCAATGGTCTTCTTAAAACATTTAATTTTCCTTTATTTGAATAATACAATAAATAAATGTACGAAAAGATGAATCTCTTTATCATCACAAACATTTTATTCTTTCAAAATTGACTTTCAAAGGATCTGTATTATCTTGCTAACAATAAATAATTTCCTCTATTTTGTCTAAAACTCAGACATTATGAGAGGGAGGTTTTATTTTGCGCATTTGAATTTTCACATTTTTATATTCCAAACTCCTATTTAATGATTTAAAACAACATCTGTTATTGCGGTTATAATACAAACAACAAGAGCGTGTTTTCAACTTATTCCGCAGGATCTTTGCTGATATACATATGTATATGTGTATGTGCTCTTTAAAGTCCTGTATTTATGTTAAGAGCTCGTGCCATATTGCGCATATTTTTCGTGAAAATATAAATAAAGGAAAATGATTGTATATTCATTTTAAAACAACTGTTTTATTCTTTAAAAGTCACTTATGAACATAATATTTTTAAGGATAATTGATGATGAGCAACGGAAATGAACTAAAAATAGAAAATAAACCCATATGATTTTTTAAAATCAAATCAAATTTTAGTATTAATCAAATAAAGGAAATTAATCTTAAAGAACACTAAACACTAAAATCTGGAGTGCCCTACACTCAACTTTACCATACCCAACCGAAACAGATATTTTTTTTTATGGATATATTACATAAAGAATATAATTTCAAAGTATATTCAAATCGAAAAATTCATTGTTTTCGGTTTGGGGTGTTAAGTTAACTACCCCTTGCCTCTTCCCGAAAATTTACAGAACTCTTCATCACCATATACCAAAGGCACATATTAAATTTCGTTTTAATATGTATGATAATAGGTATGACCTCTAGAGAGTTTACAAAATATGGGGGTAAGGAAACTACCCCTAGCCCCTTCCCGATTATGCCCAAAAACTATACAGCTCTTTATCTCCATATACCAAAGGCACATACTAAATTTAATTTTGATATGTCAAACGGTATGACCTGTCGAAACTCCACAAAAATAGTGGCATACATACCCACCCACAGACGACATCGCTAAAATAGCCAAAATGGATTCAGGAGACCCCAAAACGTATAAAACCGTCCAATTCCCGACCTCCATTTTTTCATGATTGCTATACTTTATACTTTACCTTATACTACATATGGTAAAGTAAAAAATAAAAACAAATTTAAAGGCTGCTTCTCGACTCTCATACATTCAATACATTCGAATTTCTTGATATACAGGACTGTTCTGAAAATCACGTGATTTCAAATCACAAACCGTTTTGAAATCACTCGTGTCAATTTACACTGTTCTGTAAATCACATAATTTAGTAATTCTAGTAAGGATTTTTATTTTATAAAACCAATTGAAATTAGCTGGTTTTTACTGTTTTTTTTCAAAGAGAAGGCAAATTGCTGAACCTGGTGCAACATTGTTTGGATGGTATCAAGGCGAATTCATACCAGGTGTGAGCAGTAGGACAACAACTACAACAAAACAACAAATTTGACATTAGATTAGCAGATATGAAACAATGTATTTTTTGACAAGACATTAGTAAAAAAACGAGAGCAAAAAAAATCAGCTGGGCTATCGACTCCACCTGGTATGAATTCGCCTTGGATGGTATTAAAAAGAAATCAGTTGAGTAATTGGACGTGCCAAGATGTTATTTGCGGGACTATAACATTTTGTTGCTTTGCTAACAAATCGACTTTATTTATGATACCAATTTTTGTATAATCTTTAATTATTTTAAATTTTTATTTGTAGCGATTTATGTTAAATATGGATGATTGTAAGTAATAGATGATTTTTTAAGAGCTTTCGGATTTGATTTAAAAATAACACTTAAAATTTAGAGATGAGTTTTGATAGTAAAATTCAATAATCTGAAAGCGTTGTTCGTTTGTAAGTTGATTCATTGTTAAATTACCCCCCGTCTCCATTTTATGTCTTAACAAAAGTCAAATTTCATATAAAAAAACATTATTTTTAATACATTTTGTTAAGACATGTTTATAACAAATGCAGTTAACATGTTACACGAAAACAGCTGAGCTGCCAAAAACAGTATTGCCAAAAAAATGCTAAAAAATCACCCGATATGTACAGTTACTGATAAAAAAAATGCAACGCTATGTTGTTAAAGAATGTGTCCTCTGGAAGGGGACAAATGAAGTAAACTTGTTTTGGTAACTGTGCGCAAATAAGTAAACATGAAAGTTTTTGTTCAAACTTTGCGTCTTGTAATCCATGTACAATACATATCAAATATGTTTAGCACCATCTATTGTGCACGAGAGTAGAAGTAATTACAAAAGGGTTGTTGCCTTCACTAATGAATGATTCATGGCACATATATCTAAGACAAGAACTACCACTGCATTGGTAGCACTTTTAGTCACGTCTTTTTTTAATTAGACAGGTATGGCATTCGAAAAAAGGATGTAAGCTAGATAAAGAAAAGACAAAAAGAAAATAGTCACAGCCCTTTTACAATTAGACAGAAACAGGGCAGGCATTTATTGAATTCTCTTTTGCTCTTGCTTAAACCTTTTACAATTGGACATAAACAAGGCAGACAGATTTGTGCACATTATATTTTTGGATTTATTTACTTTACATGTGTATGTGTTTGAAAATCTGTGGTGTCTGTACTTTGTTGAGAAATTTTAAGTACAGAAATATTGAGAAATATAATGTGAAGCTACAAAGAAAAACGAGAAGAGCAGAAAAAATGTCCAGAACAATAGTCATGAAATACCTACAAATTGTAGGCAAAGGGTTTGCAGAAAAAAAACAAAAAACAGCTAGAAAGGATTTTCATATTATTTGTAATAGTGAAATTTTTTTAACATTCAGATCAATTATCCTTTAATTTAACCCTACTTCCTGGCTTCCTTCCTTTAAAATTTGCTGCACGACCTATACCTTCGTATAAAAAGTAAGACTCCAAATTCTTTTAGGTAAAAATAAGATGAGTGTAATATTCCTCCTTTTTTTGAGTTCAATGATTCTCCTCCAGTGAAAAGTTAAGTTTAATCGTGATCTCCAGCGAAAAAAAAATTAATTTTAAAAAATGAAGCCATTGTCCCATTTATTGAAATTAAAATTACTAGGTTATACACGATAACCGAAACGATTACACGTGGCTAATGAAAGCAACCACCAATAACAGTACCCCAGTACAGCTAATCTAGGAAACCAATTAGCCAGTATGAGAGTGAGACGCAACCACTCGAAAGTCTAGCAACAAAGTCGAGCGCTCGTTGTTTCTCAATCAAGAGCTAATTTACGGCCGTACCAAGGTGAATTGAATACTAAGTAATCGCAATGTGGCAACAAAAACAACCTCAGTTGTCAAAAACCCAAAGAAAAATTCAAAAGAAGAATATTAGTTGGACAAAACACAAAAATTTTGTTAGTTTTTGGAAAATATTTTATAATATTTAAAGTAGAAAGTGAAAAATAAAAGAACAAAATCTTAGAGTGCAATAAATTTTTATTTTCCAACTTTATTTAATAAAATATGTTGCAAAGAAATTGTAAAAATTTTTGACATAAGAGAGTATAAAACACATAGAAGATGCTCAACTGGGCTATCAGTTTTACCTAGTATCAATTCGCCTTGGGCTGTATAATGTTCATTAACACAACAAAAAATTAATTGACTTGCAATGATACCCTGTCTTATTAATTAATATTGCCATTTATGTATTTAAATCGCAGCAATATGGCAGTAATAAAAATTTCCAAACCACCCTGTGTTCTTTCAGTTTTGTACTTCATTAGATTAGTTTAATAGTTACGTGAATTTTACAAAGGAGAATAAAAGTTGAGTTAATCTTTTTAATAATTGTCAAGAAAAAAATTTTGTTTTAATTAATAAAAAGTCTGTATCCAACAAAGTTATTATCAGTTGTTTAAAAAATAAAGTGCTTCACAATGTAAAAGTTATAAGAATTCAATAATAATATGTTGATCAAATAGAACAGACCATGAAAAGTGAAATTTTTATCTGCCGCACCAAAGAAAAAACACTAGTGATTTTTTTAATAAAAAGGCATCCAAAAAATGCCGATGAAAAGAATTCATGGAATCTATTTTATTTTCTTTATATATATTTTAATAATTAATATATAAGTATAACAAAAAGTGAAACCGCCTTAAGTTTTATGATGAGACATTGAAATTTTTCTTAAATTCTATTCTATTTTTCGGTATTTCCATTTAGTTTACATACAGTTCGTTGCACCTTTTTTATCGTTTATTTCTTGCTTATGCTCTTCAGGCTCTACTTGTTTTAGTCTGCAATTTTCTTGCAGTAGTTGGTATTTGTTGCAATTAGACTAGGCAGGCCCTTTAGCAACAAGAGGGAATTGTAAAACAAAAGCAAATATAAGGAAAAAAAGAACCAAAGTGAAGAATTTGCACCCAGCAACGTTAAACAATTTCTCCTTGTGTCTGTCAGTAATTCGATTGAGAAAATAAATATAAAAAACGAAACTAGTTTTTCAGTTTCTTAAAATTTTTACTAACATCATCTAAAGAGGCAACACGGCCACCTCCGCCAGCCATTAACCATTGCCGCGTTAATGCTGTCAATCAGTCTTTAGTATTTAGGTGGTTTTAATAAATCTTAATTGATTGAAATTTGTTTCTATATGAATAAATATGTGTGTGATTTCTTTGCCTATTTAAATTATTTCCTATACTTAAGTGCATTAATACTTTTTTCTTTTGAATTTCAACCACCGAACTCCGCCAAAAGTCATATTGACACCGCCTTTTCTTCGTCATACACACAAACTTGTAACCAACACAACATTTATTTTAAATCAAACGAAATAATTTTGATTTTCTTTGTGTAAAAAAACTAACTAAAAATTATTTATTTCGGAAATTTTCAAAGAGTAGACAAAACAAATCTTTTACAAATATGTAAAATCAAAAATATAGATGAAAAATCTTTTCAATTTAACAATTTCCATAATTGATATAAAATTAAAAAAATTCCCTAAAAAAACATGTTTTAAAAATAAAACCAAAAATATAATTATAAAATCTCCTCAACGTAACAAATTCCATTAGTATTTAATAAAAATTTAACAAAAAGAAATTAAACAAATTCCCAAAAAATATGCATTCATTCCCCTATGCAGCATATGTAGCTGGAAACATTATCATGTGCTGTAAATGTCATTATCACACTCTTATCATATTCATCATCTCATTTTCGAAGGAGAGTTAAAGATAAGTATGTAGAAAACAGCAACAACAAAACGAAGATGCATAGGAATAAACAAAGATTACAAATAATGAAAAGCCAACAAACAACAACAAAATTGTTCCAGAACAAAAAATCTAATTTAACCTTTTTTTAATATGTACGAAGGGGCAGTAAGAACAGCAACATGCACATCAAATTCGGCGAATTATGCCGACAACAACAACACAGCAGCAACCGTCATTCAAACACGAATGTCGTGGGGGAGAAAATACTATAAGAATACGGCAATAATAAACAAACAAACAAACAGCAAACAACGACGTCATCATAGTATTGCCAGAATAAAAAGATTGTAAAAGAAATATTTTGGGCATGGAATTTATAATAAATGGGTGTTTGTTTTATGACTGGAATTATTCAATCGTTTAGCTTTATTTTGTGCGATGTTAGAAGTATTTTTTAATAAATTTTAATATTTAATTATTTAATATAACGCTAATTACCCCTAACATTTTATAATAAAAATGTAATTTATTTGTTGAGGGAAAAGCTAGTTCCTATACGTATTTTACTGGTTGCTTAGGCAAAATCTTCAGGCAACCTTTTTTATAATTTTAAAAATTTGTTACCTATAAATTATTAAAACTGAGAAGTATATATGTTAATAGAAAAATATTACAGAATATTAAAGCTTGAACAATTTATTTCATTATAACTTACGTCTGCATCAAGTGTTGGCAAAAAGCCATCCTTTTGTAGAAGGGCAGTAAGGAAAATTAAAAGCGTAGTTTCTTTGTAGGTGTTTTGTATGAATATTTCTCATTGTGTTTTTAGAATTATATTACTTATAAAGTATTTTTGAAAATTAAAAATTAGGAAAAAGGTTTCCTGAAGATCTGCACTAAGTAACCAGTGAAATATGTACGTACGGGAACTAGCATTTTCCCCAACAAATAAATTTCCTTTTTGTTCTAAAAAGATATGAGTAATTATCAAATTATTAAATAATATTTAAATTCCCACAAAATTTATTTGGTTTATTCATAACAGTGTCCTTAGGCCAATTATTCCGGAATATTATAGAAGCAGAACTGAAAAAATATTAAATGGATAAGGAGCAAATCTAGTTTAGCGATAGATATTAAAAAAATAAGCAAATAAAATTATCTAATAGAGAATAGAGAATTAAAAATAAAATATTTTCGTACATGTGCATGATATGATCGGCTTCAGGCTTTATTGTTGTATAATATTCTTATTTTGGTCCTGTTTAGGCCAATACTACGAAATAAATGAAAAAATAAATAAATAATACATTATTAAGTAAAGTAATAGGTATGTTTGTATATTTATGTATTTAAATATGTTGCAATAAAAATGTGGTAAAAAAAAATAAACAAATAAAACTCGCAATTCGATCACCAAAACAAATAAAACTGTCTAATCACCCTTCGGCTGATCGCAAGTATTTTCTCCTCTATGGTATAACCATCGCCAGCTTCGCGAGTTTATGTCAACACATTTCATCGGTTCTTAATGGATTAATTATAAACTCCTGACCTTACTCTTTTAGACCTGATACTAAACTGCAGGAAGTTTTTTTAAATAATTTTTGAAATCTGTGGTCTCTATATCGTATGAATAATAATAATCAATGTTTAGATTTTACCATTTTTATATCCTTCAAAAATTTTCAGGTCACGCACAATTGATGCATCTCAGTAAAAAGTTTTAGCTAAAATGCATTTTTATTATAATCAAGTAACTTCAATTGGTTTCAAATATTACCATTTTTTTAGTTAAAATATTCTTCTCTATTTGGTAATAAGTACTTATGTAATTGAAAACACAATTTCTGCCGCTTATTTTGACAAAACTAAATTTGGTAAATCAAACAGCGGAATAATGTCAGAAACAAACATTTTTGATATTGGTCAAATAGAATCGAAAATATTGAGACCGAAACCCACCCGCACAATACTATACTTTCAGGTCTGAAAGGGCCAATGTGCGATGGAGTAGCAAAGCACATCGGGGATCACTATTAGTTAATAAAGAAATAAAAATTGTACGCGGAGGCAGAATTCGTAAATATTGATCGTTATAGGTATTTTTCTCAACACATTTTTATAAAGAGTAATTATCTTATTATAAGATAGAGTCTTCTAATAGAAAGATCCTAACAAATTTAAAATATAAAATAACATTCTGGCAATACTCTGCAGTTATTTCTGTATGTTTTTCAATAAACCTCGTCATTTGCTTTTTCTCTTTCTACCCTGCTTTAAGGTTGTATGAGCCCAAACAATTTGGATTATTTCATACTCATACTTGTGATACAACACGTAATCTGGCTGCTGGTGGTAGTCATTCAGTCCGCCAGACAGTCAAACGGTTGTTACTACGTTTTTCTTCGTATATTTCATCATGATTTATTTGATTTATATTTAAAATTTAATACAAAAAAATAAATCTTTCCTCGCTTTTTGTGATACAATGACAACAACCGTTTGGTGTGGTGGTTTGCAAATGTAAGAGTATCTTTGAAATACTCTGTATCTAAAGAAATCTTATGTTCGATATTTGTTTATAAGATACAAACAATTATGCGTGCCGCATGAATAAATAATAAAGTGACAAGAAGAAGTATAGAAAAAAACTAAACTATCTTTGAATATTAGATATAAGGCTAGAAAAAAATATCTAATAAATGAAATGAAGAAAAAAAAACAACAAAAGTGATTTGAAAGTGCAAAGTGAAGCATTTATTTAAAAACAAAATCAATTCGTTTTTATTAATCTTTTTTATAAAAAATATAAATAGGCAAAATAATAAAGTGTAATAATTTATGATTGTGTTGAACGAAAAATATATAATTAATAAATTTTTAATACAAACAAGGAAACACAACGAAACATCATTTAAAAAAATATTTATAATAAATAAGTATACAAGACTTAACACAAGGTTCTATTTTACTCAGTTTTATTAACTAAGGATTAAAGCACAACAACAAAACATCAGCAGCAACAAATTTTTCAACATATATTTATACAAATATTAATTAAAAAAAAAATAAACAAAATTATAAAACACAACAATGGAAGCAGTTGCCAAACATGATTTCTCAGCAACAGCTGATGATGAGCTTAGTTTTCGTAAAAATCAGATTTTAAAGGTAAATAATGAATGAATACATGAATGTTATCACAAATAATTATATGTTTATAAGTGTTTGATGTTCTTTAGTATTAAACAAGTATGTTTGAATAATAATATAAATAATACACTGAAAAAAATTAATAATTATAAATAATACTATAATTATTAATAAAAATTATACATTTATAATAAAAAACCAATAATAGGAATAGCAGTAGCATTCCTAGAATATAAGTTACCAGAACAGGATACCGGATTTTTAATACTGACATTATAGTGTTCGCGATATAGCAGGTTAAAGCTTAATGGCTGAAGATTCCTAAATAATTTACAGTATACACACACTTCTTTCATAGGAAAACCATTAAGCACTTGGTATTATGGAACACACACTTTATTTTTGTTGGCTATTACTCTTATCGCATTTGAATTCAAATTTTTCAAAACATATACATAACTATCATACTATCACGAGATAGTATAATCCTTCCTTACAACGTAGACGCTTGTACGTATGAATTATTTAATATTGCTAAGGCTTTCGAGATAATATAAACTCCTCTGATCCATTAGCATAACAAAAACCACCGCATTAGTGACAGGTTACGGGCTCTTAAGTATTATCTGGTTAAGTTAAAAATCGAGGTAAGACGATACTTGCAGAGTACGGGTAGACACATATAATATGGAGATGTTGTAGAGATCTTAGCCCTAAGCAAATGTTAGCAATTACTCTAGACTCTGTGATGAGGAAAAATGTCGACATGTATCAGTCACCAGAGTCTGAAATCACTTGAAAAATTGTTTTATATTTTTCTTTCCATTTTTAATTTACCACTACGTAATAGACTAAATGGTAAAAGATTTTTAAATACACCAGCATTATACAGTTTTAAAGGGAGTTCCAAAGGAGAAGTACGTTGGTTTTGATAATCAAATTTTCCCCACTAAAACAAAAAGTGACCACACAAATGTTTTTAATGAGGTAGGTGAAACACTTTGAAAGCTTATACTATAAACTAATATGAAACTTCGAGTATTAATTAAAATTGAAATTCAAAACATTATGCAAAGACCTTTCCTATAAGACTCATATAATTTTTAAAAGCAAGCTGCGTGTATTTAACAAATCTTGAAAAAAAAAAAAAATAGTAAACTTTCTTCAAATTATGCAAAAAAAAACCTGAAAACTTTCACAAATTGTTAAATCGTTAAAGATGACTAGGGTTGCTTCATAATGGTATTTTGATGTATTTTAAATTTAATGATATACATACATATGTATCACGGTGCTACAGAACCTTGCCACTATACATATTTACCGAAATCTCTTTATGGCAAAATAATTAAAATTTTTAGGTTAGGACTTTACTTAAAAAATAACCAATTAATTTTGTTCAGTGTTCTGTGTCTTGAACAATCTCATTTGAACTTTTTTTATGTCCAATTGAAAAAAAAACTAAACAGAGATATAAAAAACCAGTTAAACTGAAATGAAAACGAAAATGTAACGTAACTAAACGTTCATTATTTTTTTTTTTTTTTTTTTTTGTTTTTAATTTTAAATGCGTTAAGTCACCAAATATTTGGATGTCAAGTATTATGCAAAATTTAACTACTAATTAATATTCTGAACACGTTTTAAAGCAAAATGTAAAATACGAAAATAAAATTATGTATATAAAATCAAACTTGTATGGGTCAAGCAATTGTTTGCATATTTTTTATTTTCAATCATGACACCAAATACCCGGCAACCTTCCACAAACTAAAACAAAAAAAAACAAAATAATCTCAAATAAAAACAAGACAATGCAAATATTTTTTACTGCTATTAGTATAGTATTTTAATAAATACTTTTAGTAATGTAAGACATAAAGTAAAATGAAAAAATAAGCAAAATATAACAACTACTGCAAAAATTATAAACAATAACCAAAAATAGGTCATTCCAATTCAGTAACACGTGTCTTATCAGCATCTAAAGAAAACAAAAGTGTTTAGGGTTTTCTACAATATTTGCATTTAATTGCTGAAGAGTGAACAAGTATTGGTAAGTGTGCTTATCCTTTTTAACTGAAAACATCTTTAAGAAGTCTTCAGATAACTTGTGGATTTAATGTTTAGACTAAACATAAATTTTATTATGTTAAAAAATAATCAATTTTAAAGAAATCCTTCAGAGCCATATGTTCTACCAAAAATGGGTTACTCCTTCTACATAATTCTATTAAAATTATAATAATGCTCAGGGATGTATAAATAATTCGATTTTATAATTTTGGTTTCTATCCAACCAAAATCGCGATCATTTGGCAAAAAAGAATGGCATAACTGATACTTCTTCGCCGTATAATGTATACAATTAACTATAAATATTGGATTTTTATATTAATAGGATTAGCTGAACATACCTGAACCGCTATCTGAAAACATGACAAAATTACTAATAATTACTTTGCCAAACTTTGAGGACAGACTGACTTATACTAATATTAAAATATACAGCAACTGTATTTTGTTCTACAACCAAAAATAAACTCAATTTATCAAATTAATTTTCATGGCATACTGCGAATTACTTCAGATTATGTTATTTTATTAGGATTTGATATGAAATAGCTGCTAAAATAGATTTTTAAAATTTTTGACTTATACCACTTACAAAATCAAGGGCTCATATCTTTTTTTGTTTGTATTTGCTTAAATCAATAAATTCAGAAAAGGAACAACGTTATATAAAACATATTATTATCTTCATGTCATACTCTAAATAACTTTAAAAAAATCATTATTTCTTCTTGTTTTTGTTGTTTTCTTGAAAAAAAAGAAAATTCAAAATAAAAGAGTCTTTTTTATTAAAATTTGTTTGTTTATAAAGAGGTCAAATTTTAACATTCTTTTTCAGTCTTTAAAAAAGGGTTCTGTTTTCTACTTTATTTGTATTTTTCTTTCTACATTTCTTGCCATATTCCCTGATATGAAATAATTATTTATCCAAACGAACAAATGAGTCATTTTTTGCTTTGTATATTTAGATACAAATGTTTTTTTTATCCCTATGAATATGTAAGTGATTTTTTTCTTCGCTTCTGTTCTGTTCTGTTCAGTTGGAAAAGATTCGACAATAAAGGTTGTGAATTTATTGTTGAAAGATATTTAAATTTGATTTAAAAGTTTAACACACATACGTATGTGTGTATGTACATGACAACAAATAAAAATTGCCAGAAAAACACACAAATAATAAAAATAAAAATAAATTGTTTCAAATTCATTTGAACTAAAAAACTTTGGGAATAAATTGTTTTTATTGGACAAATTAATAAAATAAATAAAGTTTAAATGTATATTTCTGCCACTTGCTAAAACATTAAAAAGACTTTAATGAAATGTTTTTTTTTTTTTTTAATCTGATACTACTGTTCCCATTACCTCAATTTCATTTAACCCACCCCCACCCAGAATGAAAACAGCTACAATTTATATTAATCAAAAATCTAAGATATTTGCACTTGTATTTTTGAAATATTTTGCCTGCACACTGGGTATTCATGCATTAATGAGGACATGAAAATTGTTCACACACATTTTCGCCCTCTCTCTCCTCCTCTACCCAATACAATATGTTGCAGATTTTATTTTTTAATAGTAATATTACATCATTACAAATATGATGACTGACTAGCCACCAAAAGGCAAGAATAAAATTTGTCTATTTTATATTTTATAAACACAAAAATCTCACGAAAAAATGTTTTCCCAAAACCATAAATTTATGCGTGTTGGCGTTGAAAGATAATTTTTTTTATTTTATAAAAAATATTTAATGGAAAACATAAACAACTGTGTGTTTAGTGTATTTATTGAAAAATGTTAAAATATGTATATAGACGAAAATATTTTGCCATAAATACATGTCAATATTTGTACAAATATTATATGGCAGAACGTAACTCTTTTTGAACAATAATTCAAAAGAAAAAGGCAGCCTTTTAACAGTATTGGTCAAATGTTGGCGCCAAATATAAATTACAAAATTTATATGAAATTCTAAAAATTATTGTAAACCTCTGTAAAACGTGTTTAATATATTTTAATAACAATGTAATTCCACAAAGTAAAAATACAAATCAAATGCAAATTTTGTGCAATTGGCTATTTGGCAGTAAGTAATTCATATTTTGTCATTATTTTAAAACAGCGCCATCTATTGCGCAACCATGTTTAAATAAAAGATGCCTTAAAGTATGCAGTATCTTTACATCCACTTTCTCTTGGAAATAAGAAATTTTTTGCGGAAAAATATTTCCTATATTGGAATCAAGATACTAAGGTACCTCCTCAAAAAAATTGTGTTAAAATCCATCCAGTAGTTTTTACGTCATGCGAACACAAAAAAAGAAAGACAGACAGGAAATGAGTTACTATTTTATTATATTTATGATATGATAATTATTATTGAAAATTAGAACCAAAAAGCTTTTTTCTGAAACCTAGATTAAAAAATATTTGTTCTTGTCACGAATGTTTGTACTATTACAACAAATTTTATTCGAGAATAGCACTGTTAGTTTCTTTTTGCACAAAGTTTAACATTTTTTTTTAATTTAAACACTGAAAAATTTTAGCGAGTAAAAAATTAAATCTAATGGTTTAACAGTAAAAGTAGTTGTTGCTTGTTGCTACTCAAGCTTCTCAAAAATGTTCACACATTTTTTTTGTTTTTTTCTTTTTAAAGCCCCCTCCAGGATCTTCAGCATTACCTACAACTTCGTATATTAAGTGAGAATTCCAAAATTCGGCTTGATAAAGTTAAAATGAGTTTAATGGTGCTCCTCCAGTGAAAAATTGAGTTTAATGGTGCTCTTCCCATGAAAATTTTACACATTGATTTATACACTGCTAAATTTATGTACACTACTAAATGTATATTAAAAGCAGTTATCAGCTAATAGGAAAATTGCCATTATTAAAGCTCTGCTGGGGAGGAAATCCATACGTGAAGTTGCACCGATATGAATTATAAATAAGTGGGAGGTGTTTCGAGTTAATTAGTAAGTGGAGGGGGCTTTCTTATAGGAAGGTGAAACCGTGAATTAAAATTTTTAAAAATTTAGATGGTTCTTAAAAATTTACCTTTTAGTTTAAGAGAAAACTTAGTTGAAAATATTTTTTTAATTATATGTGCCCAACCTTTTGGTATTTTTAATATGATAGATCTAGGGTGAAACATTTTTCGAAAACATTGGCTGAATTTGAATAAAATCTATAAACATATCTATAAAATTTATTTTTAAAAATTTTGTTGCTGCTGCCGTTAGTAATCGAAATGGAATACAAAACAGCAATTTCTAGAATTTTTGTCTGTCTGGGGGAAGTTCAAAATAATTTATTGAGGGGGTACCTTAGTATCTCGGTTCAAATATAGGATACTTTTTTCCCCGTAAAAATATGTCATTTCCAAGAGAAAATCGCCAATTTGATCGATTCATTGGTACTACTGCAAACTAGACAGAACCTTTTATTCGTGAAATTTTTAACACTATTTACAGAACTCTATAATAATTTTAGAATTTTAAATAAATTTTAGCATTTTATATAAAGCCTACGTTCCTGCGTAATTATCCAGGGATGGGTACCTTTATATAAAGTAAATACTTCACCATATCTGAAGCACTATAAAAGTAAGGGTCTTAAAATTTGGTGTGAATTACTTTCAATGCAAAATCGAACAGAATATTGTAAGGACACGCAGCTAGTTAGAAAAAGTAAAGCAAATTAAATTTCATATAAATGTTTTACGCCTCAAAATTAGCAAACGTGGATGATTTTACAGTAAAATTATTTATAAAAACTAATTTTTTCATGCATAAAAGTTATTATTAAAATTTTTAACAAAAAACAATTTTTTTTTAAACTTTTTTTAATAAAGCAGTCATAAAATTTTACGATGTCATACAGCAGCTTCGAGATCTCTTAACAAATGTTTTGTTTGAAACGAAAAAACAAGGAGTTAAATGTTACATTCAAGTTGCTTATCTAAGGGTTGTCACGGTATTTAACTATTTACAAACTTTTTAAAATTTTAGTTCTGAAAATAAACAAGTGACTCACACATTAAGAAGATTAATTATTTTTTATTATATTAAACTCATAGTGCAAATCAATTTTGTTTTTTTTTTTTTGTTTTCAATAACTAAAAATGGTTTAAGTAGAATTTAAAAAAAAGGTTACAGTAATTGTTATTGTGTAGTAAACTTGTTGTTTTCTTTTGTTTAGGAACAATAGATATATTTTTCCATTACATATACATTTTCTATAGGGTAAAGCAAAAGTAATATCCAAATCTGAATTGGAAATCAAATTTTATTAGACATGAAAATAATTGGTACTAGAAGACTTTACTTAAAGATATTAAATTGGTGGCTTTAAATTAAAGCAGGCGATGAAGATTAGCGGACATGCTTTATTTTTTAGTTGAAATTGAAAGCTATTTGTTAAAGAAAAATGTTTATGAAAGAAAGCGTATATTAATAAAATATGAAGCCCAATAAATATTAACATATTTTTAATTGAATGTTTAAATTTGAATTATTCAAACTATATTTATTAACATGCAAATGAATTTTAGAAATTAGGCTTAAGTTCGTTATATTCTCTCTAAATAAAAAGCATGTTAATTACAAATAATGTGATTAATTTTAAAGAAAAAAAAATATTTTGAATTATTTTTTTTTTATTAAAAGCTTAATTTTTAATATATATTTTTTTTTTAATTCATACAAATAATTTAATGGCAACAAATACGTGCTAAAACGTAGTTTTTAGATATTTTTATATTTACTAAAATATGAACACATTTTAAAAATCTTTTGCCACTAAATGCACTCAACTCAGAACTTTAAAATTCAAATTTTGTCACGATTTAAAAAGAGAATTAATTATTAGGATTTAAAAAATAATTAATTAAAAGTTTTGTTTTGATTAAATATACATATTTTTAAAAGATACAAAAAACGTTCTGGTAAAAATATTTTAAATTAATTTTACAAAATTAAATTTCATTAGTGCCTCGATAGACTAATTGATGGAGCGCTAGTATATCAGTGTGAGCGTTGCGGGTTCGATTTCCGCCAAAGAATCTTGGTGTTTTCTTCAGACAAGCAAAAAACTTTGCTTTGGTAGTAGCAGGGAAAAATTAATTTTTAATGATTATATGTGACCCGGCCTATGAAAATGAAAATGAAATGTTTCCACTTTTTGTTGTTGTTAACAGCTAATTTTTCCTTTTCATAGACCGGGTCACATATTTAATTTTTTTTGCATGGAAAATAACAGTTTTTTTCAAGTTTTTTTATTGAAAAATAACGGTTATTTTTGAGTTTTATTTTGTGTTTTGAAAATAGCAGTTATTTTTCAAGCAAAAAAAAACTCGAATTTTTTTTGGAAAAATTTTATAGCATTTTTTTGTAAAAATTTGACAGGAAATTTTTTGAAAAACTTTTATTGAAATATTTTTTTAAAAATTTTATTGAAAACTATGTATAACAATTTTATTAAAAATTTTTTGTACAAATTTTATAGAAAATATTTTGTAAAAATTTTATAGAAAATTTTTGGTAAAAATTTTATAGAATTTTATTTTGTAAAAATTTTATAGAATTTTATTTTTGTAAAAATTTTATAGGAAATTTTTTTAAAAACTTTTATTGAAAATTCTTTTCTATTGAAAATTTTGTGTAAAAATTTTATTGAAAATTTTTTTCTAAAAATTTTGTTGAAAATTTTGTGTAAAAATTTTATTGAAAATTTTTTTCTAAAATTTGATAGGAAATTTTTTAAAAAACTTCTATTGAAATATTTTTCTAAAAATTTTATTGAAAATTATGTATAAAAATTTATTGAAAATTTTTTGTAAAAATTTTATAGAAAATATTTTGTAAAAATTTTATAGAAAATATTTTGTAAAAATTTTATAGAATATATTTTGTAAAAATTTTATAGAAAATATTTTGTAAAAATTTTATAGAAAATATTTTGTAAAAATTTTATAGAAAATATTTTGTAAAAATTTTATAGAAAGTATTTTGTAAAAATTTTATAGAAAATATTTTGAAAAATCTTTTTTTGAGCTTTTTTTAAATTTTTTTATATTTTTAGTAAATTTTTTTTATAAAACTTTTTTTTGTCGATTTTTAAAATTTTTTTTTAACATTTTTTGTAAATTTTTTTTGAAAATTTTGTTTGAAATTTTTTTGTAAAATTTAAAAAAAATTTTTTTGATCTAGTACTTATTTAACAAAAAAAAAAAAACAAAAAAGAATCATTAAAACCCAAAAAAATAAATACGCAGCCTCGAATGGAATAGTCTGATGTTGCTGAATTCCATTAGCGAAATATTCGAAACTATGCCTAGCAAATTGGAGGGCTTAAATTTTCTGTATCTCTTCTGGTGCCTTGGGAAAATTGACGGACATCGCTTAATCAACTTCTTTATGTATAAAGAACCAGAATATATGTATATACTTTATGGGGTCGGCAATGAATATTGTAGAAATTACACACGAAATGACAAACTTATATATGTATGGTGAAGGGTATAAAAAGCAAAAAATAAAAAATAAAATCACAGATTAAAATAATAAAAGATGAGGGGTTTATTTAGTTAGACACAAAAACTCTTGCTATTGTCCAATTTTTTTTAATTCTAATTTTGTATGTCTGCAAACAAATAATGGCTTTATATAGTTTATGTTTATTTATTGTTATAAAATGACCTGACCTAGTTTTTTATAATTTTTATTGTTTAATCAAATACACATGTAACAATATATTTTTATATTTAGTAATTTTATACATGTTTTGTTCTCGTGAATTTGTATTACGAGAAAGATGAAAGTGAAAGAAAAATGCAAGAAAATCGTATTTTAATTGACAGATAGTAGAACGAATATAATGTTGAATACTTTATGAGCAAAGGGCAATTTGTTAAGTAATTCCAGCTAAATTTATTGACCTATTGATAGTTAGTAGGGAGGTTAGAGAAGCTCAATTGCCGATGGAGCGAATGAGTAGAAGAAAAATAGTGGAATGACTGCATCGGATACTCATTGCGGAAGGCATTAAACACAATGGGTGTATGGAGAACGACTTCACCATTTTTACTGATGGTTCTCTTATGAACGGTAGAGCAGCTGTATACTCAGCTGAGCTGAACCTGACCTGTAGTCTACGTTTGGTGAAGTACGTGTCCGTTTACCAGACAGAATTGCTAGGGTTGCTGGAATTTTTTTTCGAAACTTAAAAGGTGTGTCGCGGTTAATGAGGTAACATTGATGTGGGTTAAGGGACACCTAGGTACAGCTGGGAATAAAGCAGCAGACCAACTAGCAAAAGGAGGATCTGCTGTGAAGTTCTACGGACCAGAACCCAGGGTAAATTTGGGTATTGGCCTAATGCGTGTGACGGTTCTACAATGGCTGATCCCACTAAACCTGAAAAGATGGAGGGAGTCTATTACATGCAGACTGGCGGAATGATGCCCCTTGGCAGGAAGGCCAGTAAGGTGCTCAGATATAATAGAAGTACCTTAAGCTGGATAACTTCGTTAGTGACACGTCATAAAAACTTTAAGTGTCACTTAAGAAAATTGAATAATATGATGCTTGCAGACTTTGCCGGGAAGAAGCTGAGATGGTAGCGCACACTGTGTGAGCACTGGCTAGCATGACTTAGGGCTATGGGCAGAATATGGTTAAAAGTGGATGTTATGAGGGAACTAAGCCTGGGACAAAAGCTAGCAATTAGTAGGGACTCCGTGATGAGAAGCAAGGCCGACAGTTACCAGGCGACAGTCTGAAATCTCTAAACTCGAGAGTAAAGGCTAGTGGAAGCACATGACTCATTGAAATTAAGGTAGCCTTAAATTAAAAATCGGTTGTCTATAACCATTGAAGACGGAACGGTATCGAAAAGGGACCTATTAAGAAAGTGGTCTGCTTCGATATCCCCAACTATATCAATACATTAATAACACTTTCAGATGAAGTTTTGAAGTCAGGCTTTAGTTCGTTATATTCTCAATAAATTAAAAGAATTATTTTATTATAAAAAAATGTGATTAATCTTGAAGAAAAAATGGGAAGATTCTATTTTAGAGACTAGCATTTTATGTATCGCTACATTCGTCTTCAGAATTCTTCGCATCTATCTACTTTGTTGTTGTTAAGTTATTTAACCAACCAAACTCAGACAATGGAATACTAGAATAACTGTATTCAATTATCATCGTCAGTTGGTGAGAGCGAAGTCTACCAACACCTGTCAATTACCAATTGTTAAAAAGTAAAATAAACAAACAACCGAATCACTTAATATTATGTCTGTGTTTTTTCTTTGGAAAAAACAGGTTAACCGTATTAAAAAACCAAAACCGGGTTTTTAATAAATAAAACCGGTTTTGAAAACAAACAAAAACCGGTTTAGGGTTTGATTTCTTCAAAAAACCTCCATAGAATTAAATAATTCGAATATTTGGCAATCGGGCTAATCTAAACCCATTATAGGATTCATTTTTTGCATAGTATAATAAAGGAAAGAGAAAGTTCAAAGGTCACTTACCGGAACAAATACTTTTTGTAGATAATATGAAATAATATATGTACTAAGTATATCGCGGAATTTTATAATAGAGAACCGAAATGAAATGAATGGAAAATTAACTTAAAAATGCATGTGATATATTTTCCAAACAAAAAAAACAATGAGCGAAAAGGCATAATAATCAGAGATTTTAATGCAGGAGAAAAAACCCGAATAAAACAATTCGCACTTGGCAACTGGTGAAATAAATAGTTTAAAGCGACAGACAAACACAGAAACTTTATCATAAAAAGAGAAAAATAAACAATAATAGACCCTTAACAAAAAGTCTGTTGAAAAAACAAAACCAGTCTGGAAACCTAAATCCAGACAAAAATGTATTGTTGTACGTAGTGTTTTTTTTTCTTTCTTCGTTTTTGTTAGTGATGCTGTTTTCTCTTTTTTTTTTTTTTTTGTTTCTTCCATTTTTGGCCAGTCAGGTTTATTATACCTCCTCGCAAATTGCAGCCATGGTGTGAGGGACACATGCTAGTCAAACAAGATTTAAACTGAACTGAACTAAACTAAACATCTCTCTCATGTAACGTTTTCTCATAAATGCTCTTCTCCCAAATTATGCATGCATCTAGTATGCACGTCGTTCGCTGAAAACAATAATCACA
Organism: Phasia obesa; assembly: GCA_949628195.1. Classification (NCBI taxonomy): domain Eukaryota; kingdom Metazoa; phylum Arthropoda; class Insecta; order Diptera; family Tachinidae; genus Phasia; species Phasia obesa. The sequence goes on from OX451219.1 coordinate 3,220,326, forward strand.
TCACAAAACTCTTGTTTAAATTTAGGATGGGAAAAAAAGGGCTGAGGTTGCGCTGCTGCTACTGCGGCTACTGCTGCTTAGTGTTGTTAACATGATAATGATGCAGTTTGTTAATGATAATAATATGACCATGTCAGGCACAAGGCTAAGCTAATGGCAATGCACTTTTATTGTGTTCATATTGTTGTTGTCGTTGTTTTTGTGTTTATTGTATGGTTAGTTGCATTTTTGTTTTATGTAGTTTTTGGCGATCTAATGTTTAGTCTGTCTGAGCCGGTCACACGCTTGTGCAGAAGAAAGATGTTTGTGGCTATTGCTTGCAAAATTATTGGGGTTTTAGTAAACGATGCTTGTTGACTGACTAGCTGCTTATTGCTTTTTGGTTTGGTAATTTAATTAGAAAAAATATGTGTTTTTTTGTTTGCGTCAGAAAATTAGTCATTTGCTAGATTTTTTTCCTACTTAGTCTGTACTTCCTTTAGCTCAAGCTTTTCCTAAAGGAATTTTCTCGCTAGCTAATAATTTTTAACGATATTCTTTCGCCAGCCCAAGTTCTTAATAACGTTCTTGAGCTAGTTCTCTTCCTGGTTTAATCCTTTCTATAGAGTTTTTCACCATCTAACATTTTTTTTAACGGAATTCCACCGCAATTTTTCTTTAGGCGAATTCTTTATCGCTAGAATAATTTTTATTATTAATAAAGGGATATATAAAAATAGTCCATTTACTTTTGTGTCCCTTTTCGAACCTCTTCGTTCCTCTATGATCTTAGGGTGACGATTAATAACTTGCATTCACTGAGTTTCGTGCTAACACTAGCCTTTACTCTCGACTCTTGTATCTGCTAGCATTATCTAAGGCTTAGATCTCCGAAGAATCCACATTTAACATATGGCTGCCCACGGTTCTAGCCTCTTCCAGACACAGTCTGTAAGTATCCTCTTCCATGCATCCTAAACAGGCCTGTCACTGATGCTGTTATACATATATGTAGGTGCTTTTATTATATCTAAGAAACTTTCAGGGCTTTGTGCAGAAATGCTAATGTCACAGTAGTCCCTTTAAAGATCAACCTGTCTACATCTTAAAAGGTATTCGTGTCCAGCTCTTCTAAGAATATAGAAAAATGAAGAAAAACTGGAATTCGACAGATATCCAGAGTACGCCAAAACCTATATACGAGGCGGTGTAAGTCGAACTACTGCCAGTACACCTGTTTTTTATGTAGGAGGATACAGAAACAGACTACTACTTCATGGGTCCCTTTTCGACCCCCTTCGTTCCTTAATGATTTATTTTTTTTTTTTTTATTCAGTCTCGTGCTGTCATTAGCACTTTAATCTCGACAGTAGTGATTTTAGACAAACGATTGATACATTTCGACATTCTTCCTCATCACAGAGTTTATGGTAATTGCTAACATTTGCTTAAGGCTAGGTCTCCACAGAATCTCCATTTTAATATGTGTCTACCCGTAGTTCTTTATGTTTGCCTATTTCCAGGCTAGTAAGTAAGTATCATCTTACTATCTAGATATTACTTGACAGTCCGTGACCTATCACTAGCGCTTTAACCTTTTGTAGGCACCCGGATTATATCCAAGCTACTGCTTGGTCCTCCTGCCAAATTGTAGAGAAAAATTCCAGAGTCTTCGGTGGGAATCGAACCCACAATCCCGTACTAATGGACTAGCACACTACTTAGCAGCCCACCGAGGCACCCTGGTTACGGGAAGTTTACCCTTGTTTGTGCCTGGCGACCGACGGACTAATAGAATACTATATTGCCAGCTCAAGCAATACCTATCTTTAGTTCAAACTCTTCTTCGATACTATTGAACAAATTTTTTCGCTAGGTAGCTCAAGCTTTCCGTAAAAGAATTTAATCCTTAGATCAAGTTCTCCTTATCGGAATTCTTTTACTAGCTAACATTCAAGCCTGACACACTTAGTAGTGTTATTTCACCATATTTTCGCAAAAATTTCTTTCGAAAGCCATAAAAGCTATAATTAAGTTTTATTTTTTTTTATTTATTCTCATTTTTTCTCATGCCTCTATTAACTAAATTAAACAAAATCTTTGACTTTCCTTTTTTTACAGATTTTAAATATGGAAGATGATTCAAATTGGTATCGTGCTGAACTAGATGGCAAAGAAGGTCTGATACCCAGCAATTATATAGAAATGAAAAATCATGAGTAAGTTTCTTTCAAACATACAATTCTGTGGCAAAAGGGAAAAACTGCTTAAGTCGACTTAAGCTGTAAGGTTTTTTTAATGTTAATAATAATAATAATAATATTAAGAGAAGGAAATACATAAATTACTGAAAGCCAAGTTATAAAATATTTTACTTCAAAACACTATAACCCGACATAAGCAGTTTTTCCTTCTCGACGCAGATTTTGTAAAATGCAGTTATATTTAATATTTTTAATTCTTTAAACAACAGCTGGTATTACGGTCGCATAACACGTGCTGATGCTGAGAAACTGTTATCCAATAAACATGAAGGCGCTTTTTTAATACGTATAAGTGAATCCAGTCCGGGCGATTTTTCATTGTCGGTCAAGTAAGTAAATGTTTTTAATAATTTCAATTTTTTTTTTTTTTTTTTTTTTTGTTTACTTTAAACTAAAAAAAGCTTTTATTTTATTAAAAATGAAAACAGATGCCCCGATGGTGTTCAACATTTTAAGGTATTACGTGACGCACAAGGTAAATTTTTCCTTTGGGTGGTTAAATTTAATTCCCTCAATGAGTTGGTGGAATATCATAGAACGGCTAGTGTATCAAGATCACAAGATGTTAAACTAAGAGATATGATACCTGAAGAGGTAAATTATAACTATTTTTTAATATTTTTACGTATTTTGTTTATACTTTTTTTTTATTTCTTTAGATGCTTGTACAGGCTTTGTACGATTTTGTGCCACAGGAATCTGGTGAATTGGACTTTAGACGTGGTGATGTCATCACTGTAACAGATCGTTCTGACGAAAATTGGTGGAATGGTGAAATTGGCAATCGTAAAGGCATTTTCCCAGCTACCTACGTAACGCCATATCATTCATAATTATTGCTAAATAATGATACAAATTTCAAACACAACAACAACAACAAGCATATACAATATAATAAAAATCCTATTAAATTATAAAAGAAATTAATTCAAGAACTGCAAATAAATGTCAGACTTTAACACACACACACACACAAACAGAAACAACCAATCCTCCATATTCACACATTGTAAACACCGTCATTTTTTTAATATCGAAAACAACAACAAACACACACACACGCATACCATTCTAAGTTTAAAGTAAAAAAAATAAAACCTAATAATTTTATACAACAAAGAAAAAAAATAACAACAAAAACTCCGTGAAAATGCATTTGTTTTTAGAAAAACCAACAAAACATGAACAATTATTTTTTACTTAAAAGCAAAACCTAAAATAAAAATATTTTTTTAATAAAAGTAACATTTTTTACTTTATAAATTATAAACAAATTACAAAAGAAAAAACAAAATAAATTATAAAAAATTTTTTTACATCAAGTTTAAAAAACAATTTGCTACAAAATCATGTATAAATTAATATTTAACTTTAAAATTATTATTATTATATAATTATTGTTTGCTTCCATTTTGTTTACGATAAACTTAAAAACGTGTATTAAGACAAAAATTTTACTATGAAATGCTGTTTAATACAAAATAAAACAAAACAAAAAAAAAACAATTTGCCATATTTATAAAACAAAATAAAAAATATTTTATAAAAAAATAAAATACATATAAAAAATAATAAAATTTAAAGAAATATTGTAAAATTATCTTAATTTAATAGACCATTATTAAACAGCTTTAAATTTATTTCTCTGTCTAAACGAACATTTTGTTTAATATTTCTTCTTCTCGAAACCATACTCACCATTTCTTTTATTTTTCTTATCAAATTTTAAAACTACAAAATCTTTATTTGCTTTATATCATATAGGCCATATACATATACTACAGTAGACATTTTTTATTTGTGTTTATTTTTGAATTTAAAATAAGTAAAATTTAACATTACACTGCAACAAAAAGTTTTGGAAAAATCAGAAAATTTGAAGTTTAAGATTAAAATATAATTGTACTACAGATTATTACATATTGAAATATAATTAATATTACATAATGTGATTGGATATTTAAAACATTTGATTTTTAATTAAAATAGATTTTTAAAATTGCAAGATTTTTTTTATTTAAGACTACATGTAAATTTTTTATTGCCATTTATACATTAAACTGATTTAAATGTTGATTATAATACTATAAAGCCTGTATCACCTGTTTTGGGTTTTTTGAAGGTTCAAACAGACGCTGTTTTCTCATTGTACATGAGAAACCCTACATAACCTCACTTTAATATTTTCGTAAAGTGTCCTGAAGATTTTCTGATTCCCATCTGCTTTTGCTATGTATTTAACATACTAATTTTTACTGTTTTTGTATAGCAAATAGTGTCGATTTTTATTTCATTTGTATTTTAGATTTTAATTAAAGTCCAGTTAAAATGAAACAATTAAGACAAACCACACTAAAAAGCACGAATGGAAAATGTACTTCATAAGGTACCAGGAGTACTTCAAATATAACCAAATTACATGATATAAACTTGGTTCATGAAACATTACGATTACATCTTTGCATTACATCAGAGTAGCCCAAAATATCGTGCTTATCGTTGTATGGAGATAATTTTTGTTCGTTAAAGAACACTTGTGAAATAAGATATGAGATTTAATTTCAAAATATTAGTTGAATAGTAGATCTACTAATTCAGTTCGCCTTAAAAAAGTACAAGCAGTTAAAATTCCCACTTTTCGAGTTGTAATTTTGCAATGAAAATAATATAAAGTGCTCCGCCCCATTGCCTGAAAATACTATTTTTGTTGTAGCTGTATTTCTCAAAAACTAGCCTTCAAAAAACATATACATAAATCTGCACAGACAAATATTTGTCATCCATCTAACCTACTTTCAGCACATATTTTCATGAGTCGTACAGTAGATCTGGGTGTCATTATCGTTCCAGGGCAATCAAGCCATCCTTGTTTCTTGACCTTCGAGTGGTTTGTGTGTCACTCTCGCATTGGCTGATTGGCCTCTTATTGGTTGTATAACCGTGCATTTGTTTGAACATCGTTTATAACCGTATAATTATTGTAATCAATAAATCGTATATAGGTGGCGCACCAGACAAAACCCTACTTAAGCTTGCATTAAGGATATCTACCTTTGTCCTAATATTTCCAATAATACGTTGGATACCCTGGAGGTGTGTTTGAGTACCCGTCTTGTTATTCACATTTTAAAAAACCAAAAAAAAAAAAAAATCAAGTCTTATTATACCCATAACCTAAAAATGCTAACAGCAAAGTGCTAATTATGGTGCTAGAAGTATTGCTGAAACGCCTTGTTTTTTTTTTTTTAATTACAGTTAAATGGCGATAGAGCAAAAAGATTTTTGAAACAAACAGCTTTATTGTATAAAAGTGGGGTTAATGCGAATACATTTTCTTACGAATCAAAGTACTGTTGCCCCTGAGGTTTTTTTCAAAACATCTAAAATCCAGCATTAATGTTAATATTGTCTATATTTTTCATAACAATCTTTATTGTGTTCTGCAATTTTCAATAAAATAATTGGAAATATCCACCTCAATTTTGGCATATTTATTTATCAGGTAAACGCATTAGTATGGAGTCGCAAATGTATAGACGTTGGCAATGGAAAGCTAAAGTGTTCATTTCCGCAATTAGCTGGTAAATAATTATGTCTTGGGCTTGGTATTTTAAAACGAATTTAACTGCATTTTTAATTATTTTCAAATTATTATATAAATTTTCTGATTTTTCCATGGTGTATTTATTATGTTTTTTTTATATAAAATTAAACCTTTTAAATGATATTTATTACTTAAAGTATAAAATATTGAAAAAATATAAAATACCAGCATGCAGCAATATTATTAAAAAAAAAATAAATAAAACTATTTATAAAAATAATTTAATAAAAAATAGAAATTTGGGTTTTTATTTCCTTTATTACTTAAACATAAGTGTTTTTTTAGTTTTGTTTTAAAATTCATTGAAAATATTTGCATATTTTCGTAATAAATTAAAATGAAATAAAATAAAAACATGTGTGTATATTATTTGTTTTTTTTTTACTTTTTTATATTAAAAAGTATTTTTAATATAAAATTAAAAAACAAACATTTTGCTTAAAACAAATTATATATTTAATGCCTTTGATATAATCTTATAAAATTAATTATAAATAATATAGGAAACAAATTAATTATAAATAAGAAATGAATTTTGATTTAACTATTATATTTTTCTGTTTTTAATAAAAAATATTTCATTAATCACGTAATTGGCTTTTATTAAATTATCGAACATATAAATAATAATTAATGATTATAACAAAATCACACACATTCACACAAACAAGGAATTTTATATAGGGATTAATAAAATAATTGAAACCAACAACTAAGACAGCTAAAAACAAATTATTATTTAATAAAAGAAATCTAAAACACCAATAAATAATATTTTACTGGCAAAGGAAATTGCAACCACTTTTTTACCAACAATTTCGTGAGCTAAACTAAAAAAAAACATCCTTAAAGCATAAATATTTATAATAAATTATTATATTGCCAAAATATTCTTAAACAAAACATCCTATTCACTTCATCATAATTAATAAATAATCAAATATATAAAATACCAACTATGTAGTTAAGAAGTGACAAAACATCGCATCACTTCTTTCTAAAACAAAAATTATAAGCGTTAATAACAAATTGTGTAGTTTAGCCTATTTTTTACCTCATAAAAATATTTTATTTTATCCTCTATTTATTTATTTTTTTTTTTTTTTGTTTAAATAAAACTCAAGTGTTAAAAAAAACTCTAAAAACTGTCCGTAATAATTTTTTATATACAACAACATATAAAAAAAATTGAATCACTATACATAAAAAAATAATTGCACTTTTTAGTAATGATCAACACACAAATAATTAATATTTATAAATAAAATAAAAACATTCGACAAAAAACATCTATAAACTTATACAATTAATAATTTTATTATTAAGAATAAATAATAAATAAATCGGATTTAATAAAAAATCACAAATGTTTAGTGATAAACAAAAACTGATCAGTGAGTAAATAAAAATTATATACATTAAAACAAAATAAATTTTATTGCAAGCTAATATAAATTTTAAAATATTGGGTCTTAAGTGTTTAAAAACAGAAACTTGTTATACCTATCTGTTTGTATGAATAGCTCTGATTTTTAAAGAAAATGGCACATGGAATATTCTGCTGTAGAATTGTTTATAACTAATTACTTTTCTCTCATGAAATGTGCAGGTTTTTTCCAATTATTTTATTTATTCAAAATAATAATGGCCAAATAATAATATTGGAACTATTAAATTATATCACACAATAAAAACATGTCTCCCTAGTTTGTTAGAGATTACTCCAAAATAAAACACTGTTTATTATTAAATTATCCATTTTGAATGAACAGAAATAGTGCAGTGTATACCGAATTAGTCGCAAGGTTTTTCCTGTAAATAAACCTTTTTTATTCGATTTTAAATGATATAGTTTTTCAACAAAAATATTTCCTGGTATTATTTTACATTACTGCTTCATCCTCTCTTAAGAGATTTTGAACTAAATCTAAAATAAAATTGCAAACTTTAACGAATTATTTTATTAAAAACTTTTTCGTCAAACAAATTCGTTAAAAAAAATGAAATCCGGCATGTGAAATATTCGAAATTATAAAATATTCAAACCAAAATACAGTTAACCGGTTTTTGTTTTGAATGTTAGCAACACATCACAATAATTAACCAGTATATACAAAAGCTTATAGCTATGAAATAGTTGTGTTATAAATGTTGACAACAGCTTTTAAACCCTCGTCACACGCGTTACACGGTGGTACATTAGTTATTAACATGTCTGACTTTTGTTATGACATGTCAATGATTAATGGAGACGTGAAATAAAACTCACAAAAATATCTTTATTATTTTTTAATCTACGAAACACTCATTCAACAACAACAGTCGTTTTTAAAGTGTGAACACGAATGCAACTTCAAAAGAGAATTTAAAAAAATAATTCAATAACAAAAATTGCAAGTGTGAAACGCGACTATATCTATACATATAATAAAACTGTAACAGGACCATTTTTGTACATGAAATATTTTTTGAAAATTTTATTGCTGGTGTAGTTAGTAATCGAAATGGAATACAAAACAACAATTTTGGGAATATTTGTCCATCTGTCTGTGTTCCTATTATGTAAAAACTACCGGATGAATTTTAATAAAATTTTGTGACGAGATGCGTAAGTATCTTAATTCATATATAGGATACCCTTTTTGCCCAAAAATATCTCATTTCTAAGAGAAAAAGTAGTGAAAGCAAGCAGTTTTACCAATTTAAAGTTACTGCAAATTTGAAAGCAACTTTTATTTCTGAAAGCGAGATATTTAAAACACTATTTACATAAATCTCAAGGGATGGGTAGCTCTATATAAAATAAATAAAATAACCATAACTGAAGCAATATAAAAGTAAGTCTTTAAATTTGGTGTGGACTATTTTCCAAGCAAAACCGAACAAAATATTGTCAGGAAGCATATGATGTGACACGGCTAGTATACATACATATAAGGCACAAGATATATGTAATAGTTTGAATGTTTGTATTTCGGAAAGCTATAGCTACATACGCAACTGGACCGATCTGAAATTTTGTTACCAAATATGCGGTGGATAAAATAAGCTATAGATATTTTTGATATGTCAATTAGGTGCGGAAGATCCCAAACACAGTAAATATTTACCATCGCGTTACTTGGGAACTGTGCAAATGCTCTCTTATTAATGTCATAGCTTGGGAAAAAACCATTCTGATTAAAATAGTGGTCCTGTTACCTCCCATACAAAGTGAAAAATTATTATCGTCTACCTTGAGACCTATAACAGGTAGAATCTTGAAATTTTACACAAGCAACCCATCCTAAATTTGAGAATATTGTGCGTTTTCAAATTTAAACTTGACTATACTTTCACTTCCAAGTGTTTATTTTATTTTTTTGTGGAAGGGCTAGTGAAGCGTACTGGATTTAGTTAGTAATTAATAAACATATAATAATAAATTTTTGGCATATAATCATCAATTTAACAGTTTTTAAAAATTTTAAATTTTAAGCGAATAAATAAAAAATTATCTAAAAGTTTACAGTTTTGGTAAAAATTTGATTCTTCAAAATTCTTAAAATAAAAATAATTTAATCCAATTACGTACTAAAAAATAATTCAATTTCACTTTATGTGCTTTATAATCTTAATTCTGTGTTTGATGCAATTTTTTTATTTCCAATAATTCCAAAAAAAAAAAAAAACAACAAAACTATTTTATAAACTGATTTATTGGAAATACATACATAATATGTAAACGTTCATTTAGGAAAAAGGTTTTCCTTATAAACAAATATGCACATCTGGATATTAAGTAAGAACATTTAAATAAGACTGAAAAACTGAAACTGTGTTAACTACAACTTAAAATTAAATGAAAATTAATTAAATTCGCATTTAAATACACGCTCAAAAACTGACCATAGGTAAAAAGTAATAAAAAGTATAAAACTTAATTTTATACTGTTTGGTTGATTTCTTGAAATTTTTAGGGTTAAAACACTGAAATAACACCTCTGTTTCGATGAAACTGACGTTTATCGCAAGTAATCATATTATGACACATCACTCAAACTTTTTCTACATCTCTAAATAGTCATATGGATAAAATCTCTCTGTCCGGTTGGAAGAAAAAAAATAAAAAAAGTTATAGAAAAGTTTCGGCGGCTAAATTAACTGAAAGAAATTCTTAAAAAAATACTTTTAAGAAATATAAATAAAAATTATTATTAAATAAATAAATACACAGAAAAATTTAATGTCAAAACTTTATAAAATTGAAAAGTCAAACACGTGAAGCATCAAGAGAAAAGCAAAAGGAAGACGCATTAAGCTTTTGGAAAAGGGGTTTTGAATAGGGAGGGGCGAAGGTAAAAAGTGCAATTAATGAAAATATACAAGATTGCAAGTGTAAATTTATAAAAAAAAAAGTGTGAAGAACAAATGATGTTCAAAGTCAATAAATTGAAATAAAATGGAAAACATTCTTTCTATTATAGAATTGCAAGTTGCTTAAGCCCCATTTTAAACAATATCCCTTTATAGTACAAGTGGGAAATTAAAAAGAAAATTGCATCTAGCGACTGATAGAACGAAAGAGGGGCGATAAAATAATTATTTAATAATGGCCTACAGGGACCGTATACTCTCACCACAACAATTAAAGAAATTATCCGAACACAAGTACTCATGTACTAATACAAGTTTATTGGATCCTTGGTTACAGCCCTGGTGGAATTGGTTGGTATCTAAGACGCCCCTTTGGCTGGCTCCAAATTTGATAACAATGGTGGGCTTGACTGTAAACATAGTGACAACATTAATTTTAGTAGCGTAAGTATTATAAAATTTTGATTTAGTTTTTATTTATTGGTTTATTTTTACACTGTAATAGCTGCAGTTTTAGAAATTTGTTGAAAGTTTCATTGTCGACCTTGAAGTTTTTGTTTTTATTGTGTGTGTCTGTGATTTGCCCCTGTTTTGTAACCCGATTTACTTCTTGCTTCTTGTCGCTATTGTCATCATCATTATGATCATCATCATCTTCATAATCATTATCAGCATTATCATTGTGGTATTAAAAAAAAAAAAAAAATATATAGCTATAAAATGTATCATTTAATTTCCTGTTTCTTTGAAATTTTGTTACTAATAATGGACGATTTCAAAATATCAATCATATGCATTACAATACTGTCTAACCCAAATTAAATAAATTAAAAAAAAAATCTTATAGGTATTAGCAATTTATATTTATTGCTACTTTGATTGCATATAAAATTTTGATAAAATGATCATCCTTAAACTAAAATGTTCAATTTTCATTACTGTTTCTTTTTTAAATATGTATGTTTATTAAACAAATTTTGTATGAAAATTTGTTGTACAAACCTTTTATAAATCAATAATATTTTTTATGAATTAGGACCTGTACAAGGTAACTGATAAATGTGCCTATGTATTAATATTTTTTTCATTAAGTATTTTGTGTCAAAAATTTAAAACAAATGTTTTAATTTAATTTCATTTTTGAAATTAAATAACAGGTTTAGGTTAGTCTGACAGGCAGTTATAAAACGAACGAACGAAAAGGTATAAGGGATGAAGCATTAGCGTTACCTGCATGAAAGAAAAAGGCTAAGTCTAAACCAACGCAGTGGAATGGATCCAAAAGAAAGTCGCTGCTACAGCTCAACCTTGGCAAGACTCCTAAGATAACGAAGCCCGAAAGATTGGGACCGCATGTGTTACAGTGCAGTACATAATCGAAGAATATGTATTTATCTTGACAGTTTCTGCAGTCCTTAATTTTATTTCGATTAGGTACATAGAGTTAAGATAGGCTAGGAAGATAAATTTGTATTGCTAGTTAAATGGTAGACATCTCCACTCGGAATCTACTGATTCATTTTGATACACTTCTGATTTTACATAAAGAACCTTTACATACTATAATTTATAAAGGCTATTCTCATAGTGAATCTGACCTCATTATCAATCTTTCAAAACCATTGGCTTTACTATTTCGGCCAATGCAAAATTCTGCTGTGTCATTTTCTCATAAGCTAATCCTTGCTGTAACTAAACATTGAGCCGCTATTGAACATTTAACGTTTTAAAGAACTTCCCATCCCAAATCTAGAAATATGTTAGTCCTAGGTCAAATGACCCTTGAATACCTGCAATACTTTTCACCTTAGCGAATAATATTTTACGGCGATATCTAAGCTGTTTAAAATCATGCTTATAATTATTTGAAACTCCTAATTAAGGACCTTAATTCACTTCTTACAGCTTCTACAGACTCTCAAGGGAACGATTTTCGTTTAGCTGTGATTACCAAACCTGCTATGTTCACACAATGTCTTTGTATAGTTTTTGTTAGATTATTCTAAGACTGCAAGAGATGTGCCATAAAAAGCTGTTTTGTTAGGAAATTCTATAAAATTGTTTTTCTTCTATTTATAGAAAAGAACAAAGCATAAAAACGGTTAAAAATACAAATATTAAATAACATCAATGAATTATCTACGAAACGTTGGGTATACTAAACAAACTGAGGTTATTTACATTAAAAAAACCCAGGCCCTATTAGCTTAAATAAAATCAACATCTGTATCTTTTATTTGAATTTGATACTTGTTATCGTTAAAATTCCAAAATATTGAAAAAATATATATTGCTATACCTATATTAGTATAATGAGAAATTAAAATAAATGTCTTCAGATGATAAATTAGACTAAAAAGTTTGTAATTAAAAGTAGTTAAAAATAACAAAACACGGAAAATTTTGAAATATCGCTGAAACTAGTTGTTTATCAATCAATATTTGAAATTTCTTTACTGAAATAACTTTACTTGTTTATATTTTTTTCCGCTGCTAGAAGTTATTAATCAAATGTAGCCTCTCTATCAATTTAATTGCCTCTGATTATCTTTTATAGTTATTGTTTTTTTTTTGCTTATCAATAGATATTTTGAATAATATTAAAACTGTCTCCACACACAACATTAGCAATTGATATAAAAGAACCGTATATTGAATGTTTTTGTTTATATTACTTTTATTATGTTAATTTTTTAATGCGAAATTGAAAACATTCTTAACAAAACAAAAAAACGTGTTGTATTACGTATGCAAACTTAAATGAGAACTTTGACCTGAATTTGACGATTTTAAAAACATTTGTTTTTAATTTTTAATTTGGTTGTATAAAAAAAAAATAATAAAAAAATTTTTTAATAATACAACAAATTGCAATTTTTTTTTGTTTTTAATTATAATTTAATTGTATTATTGGCATTTGCTTTAAATACAAAATTCTTACTTGTAGTCGCTAACAATATTAAATGCCGGGATTTCGACGATGATTTAAAAGCATTATTCGAAGATCACATACGAAATAACAATATTAACTTTGAACCAATTTCGAAATACGAATGCTGTATTTAAATCTCTGGCAAAAGGGAATAACTGCTTAAGTCGTCTTAAGCTTTTAAGTTTTGTTATCGTATAACTCATTTATTTGAATGTGCTATTTATGGGGATGTAGAACGATATATTTCCAAATTCAAAAGTTCCGCCAGAAAGAAATAAATTATTAAAAAAAAGGTACGACGTTTTAAAGTACAGTAGATGCTCGCAAATTAGCACCGATTTTTTTGAGGCAATTCTAATTTCTGAATTATTCTAAAAATAAAAAATTGAGTAAATTTACTTCCTAAAAAAAAAAAAACAACAAATAGGGAAAACATACATATATGATTTGGTGAATCCTCTTTTTAGTTTTACTTTGTTCAAACAGAATGAAAATAAATTGTGGATTTCTTGTGTTCAAATACAAAAAAAAAACACAAACTCAGAAATTAGAATTTTAAATTCGAATTTCAGAGCGTTTAATATGTTACAAACACTGATTCAAATTTCTGGACGTTCGAATTACTTTAAGCTCTAATTTGTGAGCGTCTACTGTAGTATACTTTAAAAATCTATACATATAATAAAACGGTCAGGTATGTAATAGAAAACGATTTTGAAAACGAATCGATTTTAAAACGATTTTGTCGTTTTGTATAAAAATTAGTTTTTACTAATTTTTTATTTTTTTCATATTTTTGTCTAAATTCCTCATTATTGTTTGATTTTTATTTTCTGGTATACTTTCCAAATCCAAATGTTAAGAGATGGGCTCAAAAACAATGCTCAAAATCAGTCGAAATTGATCACACCCTTTGAAAACGATCATTTTGAAATCGATCGTTTTTCATCACATACTACTCAGGTATGTGATGTTCGCATCACGTAAAAACTACTGGATGGATTTTAATAAATTTTTGGACGAAGGTACCTCCGTATATTGGTTCAAATATCGGATACTTTTTTTACCGCTAAAATATCTCATTTCCAAGAAAAAATAGAGAAAAAACAGTGAAAGTTCTGCAAACTTGGCATCACCTTTTATTTTCGAAAGCGGGATGTTTTAAACACTATTTACAGAACTCTACAATAATTTTAGAATTATATATCAATTTTAGAATTTTATCCAGGGATGGGTACCTCTATGTAAAGAAAATACAGAAATCATAACTGAAGCACTAGTTATAAAAAAAGTAAAAATTATGTAATAATAAAAAAACTAGACGGATTATAGAACATCAAAATATAAAATGTTTCCATTCCAAGTATTTCTACAATTCCAAACGATTTCATTTCACTCGAAAAAAGGTTAATTCGGAATTGGAATACAAGATAATATTCCACTTTCGTAAATCGGATTCGAATTATGGAAATTCAGTTTATATTCATTTTATATTATATAATGATTTATGTAAAATAAATTTTTTAACTGCGGACTTTTGACAAATAAGTTGAAAGTGAAAAGATGATGGTCCGTCCTATCGATATACATATTTCTTTGCAAATTGGTAATGAAAATATTGAATACGAAATTAAAAATAAAAAACTAGACTTAAGTTGTTTTGCCAAAGCATACAAATCTGTTAAAGGAGTACAATTTTGTTTTTATATATAAATTTTATTTCACCTTAAATTATTTTTAATAATTAAATTTCATTATCTCACATCAATAATTCAGTTTAAAGTTGATTTAGTAATTTTATTTTTATTTTTACAAAGTCAAAAAGTAGATACTAATAATATCCAGTTCGAAAGCTTAAACCTGTTCAGTTTATTTTATAAAAAAAAAAAAAAACAATTTTTTTATTTATTTGATATACATTTTTTACTTGTTACCCCGATAGTATCAAATTATTTGAACTTTATTGATTATTGTAAAAATTCATGTATGTACACATATTACAATTCTATTGTATTGAAATAGTCAATTCTATTGAAAAAATTTGCACAACTAGTAAATTATTTAATTAAATTTTGTGGGTTATTCTTGTTCAATTTAATTAAACTGATTCAATTATTGGAAAAGAAAAAGAAGAAAAATTGTTGATAGTATTTTTTACTACAAAAAGACAGAAAACAGAGTTAGAAAAAATAAAAAAAACAAACTTTGACTGTTGCTGTAAGGCTGTACAAAGACGAGAAGATTTCCAAGCAACTCTTTCGGTTTTTAGTGACAGCTTTTGCAGTATTCGTTATGGGAAAAACATATTTTATTAATTTCCAGGGACCGAAGAACACAGCCATCAAATTATGTACATACTTCTTAACATTCCCAGTAGTTGGTGTTGTAACAGCTCTGCCGCTGTTGGAAGTTCTTTCCTGGGGAAAAAAAAACTTCCGGTTGATACAGCTGTTGTTCTTTGGCTGAGGGCGACTTGGATCGTTTCGGAGCGAAGATCTAATTGTTGTGGGAACGATTCCCAGTAGTTGTGCAGCCTAGTTTTTCCTTACAATTAAATTATCTCGTTAGTATAACTGCCTTCAAGCATATCGGTATTTCAGTGATCATATAATAATCATACAAATCTTTTAATAATCATACAAATCTTTTAATAAGCCGCGCAAATTATTCAGAAAAAATTCACCTAAAGCAGTAACAAATAGCCAGCAAATATACCAAGAATTACAATTTTCCAAGCCACAGTTATCTAAGTTAAGTGCAATTACGTTTACGTAAGCCTACAGATAGTTTCAAACGTAATTTAAAGCGAGCTAGTCAATCATTCATCTAAATACTAAGGCCCCATTTAGAAGACTAATTCCTCTTAAAATCTCTGTGTCAACATCAATATATTCACTATAATTTATGTTCTTTTTTATACAATTGTATGAAAAGAAATGACGCTACATGATTCATTTAAAACAATTCTTTTAAGTCATAAGCAGCTACAAAAAATTCATTTTTTTATGCCAAATACAGGGTGTTAAAAAAGCAGGTGTACATTTTTGAACTCAATTTGGCAATAATATAGCAAATGGAAATTTTCTGCAATATCTATTTATTTAATGCTTATAACATAAAAATTTAAAAAAGAATAATTCATAAATAGTAATTTTAGAATTTTCATCTATTTTTTATAGACGCATGATTCGTTTTATAACTTTTTATTTACTTTTTTCTGCTACATATACATATACATATTTATATGTATGTATACATATTTATTTTCCTTTTAAGAAGAGAAATAAAATTTATTCTATAATTTATTTAATAAAGAAATTTTATTTTTTCCATTCTATTTTTGGTCTTCTATTGACTTTTACTTGCCCTTTTTGAGTTTTTGCATTTTTTACGTTCTTTGATCCAAATACACTTTATTTATTTATTTAATTGCTAATTAAAGCACAATGGAAGTGAACAAGTTTATTTTTTTTTGTTAACAAACAAAATTTCCGTTTTATTACAATGACTGCCATGAAAAATAAAATAAAATGTATATGAGATACAAAAAAAAAAAAAACAGGTGTATGCATTTCTATGACCACAAAGGTACTTGATAAAGTTCAACTATTTTGCAATACGAACATAATAGTTCCTGCATGTATAAACATAGGATGGAGTATGACCTAGATTTTTATATTAAAAAAAAAAAATGTTAAAAATCTATTTATAATTTAAATGAGCAATAACATGTGTAATTATATTTTCAGATATAGCCCACAAGGCACCACACCACCTCCTCGATGGAGTTGTTTACTATGTGCCTTGGGTTTGTTTATATATCAAAGTTTAGATTCAATAGATGGCAAGCAGGCGCGACGCACAAATACACAAACGTCGTTGGGCGAACTATTTGATCATGGCTGCGATTCAGTATCTACTGTTTTTGTAGCTCTCTCTGCGTGCATATCTTGTCAATTAGGCCATTATCCAAATTGGTTATTTTTCCAGGTATGTTGTTAGCGTTAATATTATTGTTATGATGAAACCATTTATTGTTTTTCTTTATTTGCAGTGCTTTTGTGCTATATCCTTGTTTTATTGTGCCCATTGGCAAACTTATGTTTCGGGCACTTTAAGATTTGGCAAAATTGACGTAACCGAAGCACAATTTACCATTATAAGTATACATATCATCTCATTTATATTTGGCTCAGATTTCTGGATGACTAAAGTAAGTCAATAATTTTTCTTTTGTACTTTTGTTTTATTTCTTTTTTGTTTTAACATTAAGCCAAGATATAAACCATTTTTTTTAAATATATTCCAGTAGGCAACAAAAAAGAAGCAAAGTCAAATAGGGTTCCTTATCACCGTAAAATGAAGAAATTTCAAATAATAAAATTTTTCTATTTTAAAGTTAAAAAAATAACTTTAATATGTAATACCTGTCCTAAGGTAGCAGCATTAAACCGTTTAAGTAGACATTATGCCAATGATGTCTACTTACTACTTTTTGTTTATACACTCGAACTATGTTCGTGTTTCATTCAAAGCATAAAACTGCTTGATCTCGCCCGAGCTCATTGTTATTATGTTCAATATTTACTCATGCTTATTTAAACTTGCTTCTGCAAGCTTATTGCATTTAACTCGCTGATCTTCGCTATTTATTATTGTCCACTCATTGTTACTCGTGGGTAATGAACACAGACATAAATTCAATGAAATATTATAATGAGCGTTCTGTGAGCTTCGTTTTTTTCTTGGGGGGCTCATGCAGTGCTCTACTACTACAAAATTTGGATGTGTTTTATTGTTAATACATAAATAACAAAACAATAACGTATTTTTGCAGTAAAAATAAATTATTAATTCAATAATGAAAATGCAGCAAGTCTCATATTATATTTTTTTTTCGATGTTTAGGGTCTAATGAACGAATTCAATATTGTGTAAACTATCGTATGGAATAATATTTCGATGCGTATCAAGTAAGTTAATCATAAAAAGCGATACGTGTCGAATCGTAATACAAGAAAAAAAATTGTACATCCATGATTGTTTTGACAAGAGTTGCATTACACACTGTGTAATTTTTTAAGTCATGGCAAAATAACCATATACGGACACCACTACGTCATAAAAGACCAAAAAAAAGACCCCTGTCTCCCAGTTTTTCCCAAGGTCCTCCAGGTTTTTTTTTATGGGCCCTCAAAGATGTGGGGCCTCGATGTCATTTTTGCAAAAAATGATCATTTACTGAACTCATATTTTGCGAACCGTTTGAAATTTAGATATACTCTCTGAGGCAAAGTTGTAGCTCTTGTTATAAAGAACAAAAATTGTTAACAAATAAAATCAAAAAAAACTTCATCTTCACGGTAAAAATCGCAAAAAACTTTAAAAAATTAAATTTGTTTACCTTTTTTCCCCTGTTCAGGTCCATAGGTAGCAAACCGTTCAAAATTCAAGGAAACAATCAACTACAAAAATGAAACTAAGATCTCAGTAAACAACTTTCTAGAACATATGAACTTCCTAGGAATGATTCTTAACACCGTTTAGGTAGCCGCAAAAGTGAAAAATTTCCCGAAAATTTTTAAATTCATTTCGGCTACCTAAGCGCTACCTAAACGGTGTTAAGAATTATTCCCCAATGAGCCCACATCTTTAGGGGCCCATAAAAAAAACCTGGAGGACTTTGGGCAAAACTGGGGGACAGGGGTATTTTTTTTTTTTGGTCTTTTATGACGTAGTGGTGTCCGTATACGGTTATTTTTTCCGTGTTGCACTGTGTTATTACAGTATATTGCAGTTTTTCGATTTTGAATTGCTTAAAGGGTATTAATACTTATTTTAAAGTATGCCGTAAAAGTTTTAAAAATATTTTTATTTAGGAATTCTTATGTCAAAGTAAAACATAATGGTTTATGTCTTGACTTTTTATAAATTTTGATTTTTATTTATTTCCAATTGTACAATAATTTTTTCTTTTATAAAAAATAATATTTCCAGGAGATTATAAAATTTATTTAAAAGATTCTATATTTCATTAAGTTAACTTTTTCGCTATCAAACAAAACAAAAAAACCATTTGAAATATTTTAAAATTTTATAAATACAATATTTGTTGTGTCTTTAATATTTTACAAACATAACCATTAATTTGATTACATGTACACCCTCCTAACTCCTTCCTTAGATATTTGGTAATTTAGAATTATGGTCTTCCATTTGCCTTATGACAATAGTTTGTGGTATTTGGTCATTGTCACATATAGTCTCTGTTGTTTTGGCTGGAGGTGTTGGCAAAAATGGCTCAACAGTTGCCGTAAGTTGTCCTTATAAAAAAAAATATAAAAATTGCCAACCTATAATATATTTCTCTCTTTTGGCTAATTGTTTTTTATTACAAAAAAAAAAAAAGAAAAAGAAACGAAACTAAAAAAATAGTGATAAGAAACTAAAAACTTTAGTCTTTTTCGTTTTTTCTTCAGTCCTAAACTATGTGTCTTAATATTTTCTTTCCTGTTTCGTTAAGTTTTGTTTTTTTATTAATTTTAAATTTATTTTAAATTGGTAAAGAGCCCATATTTTGTATTGACCGTTTTTTTTTTATTCCCAAAGGCTTTTGAAACAAATCCTACTTGAATGATAATCTAGTAACCTATTGTTTTTTCTTTAATATTATAATTTTTGTTATTTGTTAATAATTTTATTGTAAAGTTACTAATCAAAAAAACGTGTTTTTAGTTGTTTTTAACCCTAGATGGTAAAAGAAAATTGTAGGACTTTTAAACAAGCAAACAAAAAACATGCAATTGTACAACCACATTAGTCTTAAATCTATTGGAGAAGATAATTGATAATTAACTATAGCAGGGGGTATTCATTAATTGAAGTTTTGCGGTAAGGATATTCAATTGGACCCTCGACATTGTACTTGTTTGGATTTTCACTAGATTTTAACATTTTTTAAAATTTTTGTTTTGTTTTTCTTTTCTTTTTTTATTTTTGTATGTCAACACACCTGGAACTATTATATGGAAAACTATTTGTTAATAAATTTATTTTGTTTTGTACCAGTTTGCACTCCATTGACGATTTTAATCTGCGTTCTTTCTCTTGTTTATTTTTCATTTAGCTACCAATTGTTGGCTTAAATAAAAATTCTCTTATTGTATTGGGTATAACCTTCGGTTATTTTATAAATTTTACGAATTTTTGTAAAATATTTCTACATGGCGGCAGTGGCAAAAATGGTTCTTCAGTTGCTGTAAGCATTAAATTTACAAAAGAACAAAAAAAACAAAAAAAGTCATAATTTCCAAATAACCACTCAATTTTTAAATTTAAACCTTTAATAAAACTGTTGTATAGCAAAAAATCTATATTCTAAACAACAGTTTTATATTCAGGATATATATTTTTTTTAAAGTAACTTGTTTAGTAACATTCATTCAATTCTCACTATTTTATCATATTTAACCAGTTTCCATTACATTCCATTTTAATTGGGTCTTTTGATTGAGTTAGAGGGTCATATATAAGTATTGCTTAAAATATCAAATATTTATTGCGAAATATCCTAAAATAGTTTAGTTATAAGCTCATCGTTAAAATTAAATTTGTATCATGATTTTTCATTAGTCCGTCCCCACCTCATTTAATCCTCTTCCTTATTTCCTTCATAATTTGTTAGGTATATAATTTGTATGATTTTATTTTATAATAGAACGTTTTTTTTTTATATAAGTTTCATTTAAATTTACTTTAACACCATGAGAATACGCTTTCTATTCGAATTCTAGAACCAGTTGTGTGTAACACAAAAGGCTTTATAGTGGTTTATTTGCTTTTAGTTTAAAATAAATACAGGGTGCAATGAGGCCAGTTTGGGGACAATGCTGGATCTGACCCCCCTTCGTGTCTGCATCAAATACATATGAGCTGGGTTGGCCCTAAGACTCAGGGAGTTGGATGAATTAAAGCATAGCCGTTTTTGACATGGCACCATTCTACGTCGTGTAAGTGGAAATATCTTGGAGGAGTAAACTGATTATTTGACTGCTGTTATGGACTTCGGCAAATGTTTTGTTGTAAAAATACCGAGTAGAGAAGGGGATCTCCGTGATTCAGAACAATACGGTTCGATCTTTACGGATAGCTCCAAGGCAAACACGGGAACTGGATCGGGGATTTTCTCTGAGAGGATCTTGAACTTTTAGTCTCAATCACGTTTCCTGATGTGCAAGGAGAATTGTGGAACTTACAACGGAGACGATGGCTGTGGACAATCTAGCCACCATTAAGGCCCTTGTTTCGAAAGTAGTGAAGTTGAGATGAGTATTGACGTTCATTTAATCTCTAGCTCTACTTGGACGACACCGTGTAAGAATAGTGGGAGTTCCAGGCATTCGTGGAAACGTGATGGCGCATCGAGAATACTGCGATATCGCGTCTTGTGGTCATCATGACGAGGCACTGTATGATTGGACATATGTCGCATATGGGAATCCTCTCTCTTCGACTGCCTGGCTCTGGAAGAATGCCGGCTCAATTTTTTTCAACCAAAGATTCTTTTAGGACCTGGACTGTCAAGTATGCGACACTAAGTAGCCTGCTAGGTTTTGCGAGGAGCTTCAGGTGGTTCATACAAACTGCAGGTATTGGAATTCTATAGGGAACAGTGGTGTATATGCTCGTCGGGGCATCACAATGTGCCTTAATGGTCTCCGAATGAACTCGCTTTGTGCGGGCGGTCCATTTAACCTAACCTGGGTCCTATAAATGTGGTGTTCATTTTGGCGAAGAAATTATTCCGCGACATATTATTTTTAATGTTAGGTTTTACAGATTTATATGGTTCCTACCGAATTATTTACCCCTCAAGGTTACAAATCATTATTTTGATTTATTTATTTATTTATTTATAATCGTATTTTTAAGCCAATTTCATATTTTTTAATATTTTTACGTTAGATTAATAAAAATTTAATTGCGAGAATTTCCGTCCTTAGTTTAAAGGCAAGTGATAGTGCTCTATTTTTTTATTCTCAACACTTAACTGTGCATATGGCGGCAAATTCAAATATTCTTTTAGAGTTTTGGGACACATACTTTATAAAAGAGTAGAAGATAATAATAATTGTACAACTCACCACCCATTGTCGGTATATTAAGTTGTCGGATTTTACAATGGCTTAACAAATATTGTTGAATTTTTTTATAATAATTTTTGCAGCAAAAGGAACAACGTTGTTCCATATGTTTATCATCGAAAGATATAGAATGGAAAAGCTCTTATGGAAAAGTCGATACCCTCTTTTTATTATGGTTAAATGATATTTTATATACAACTTACAATCAACAATTGGTTGTGAATATACATATATAATACACATTTACTACTAATTACTGACACTATTATAAGCTGTTGATTATACTCCTAGAATGCAAATGATTAAACATTTTGATTTTGATTATTTTAATATTGACTACGATCTTCTGGAAATTTATGTTTATATTTTAGTTATAATTTCTCAAAATTTTTTTAAATACTCCTTTTTTATTAAATTTTTTAATTTGTTTAAAAAGAAACAAAAAAAAAAAATATATAGAAAAATTATCACACTGATTTAATAAAATTAATAAACATACATAAATAAACAAAATATTGGAACTATAATTTATCTATAGCTACCTTATGTTGGCTGTGAATATCGCATAATGACTTTATATTTTGCCAGTGGTGTTGATATTTTATTAGCTTCACGTTATGCCAAAGTTATAACAACTGAAGGAAGTGGAAAAAATGGATCTTCTGTAGCTGTAAGATACAAAATTTTAATAACAACTTCTAACATGTTTTCTTTCCTTTAAATTTACTTATTTAGAGCAAAATATCTAAGTGTTCTTCTACTGTTTGTGTATGTGTTTTACAAAAATAAATCAAAAACAACAAATATTTTATGTTTTTATGCATAATTTATTTACACATCCAACACAATGTAAACTGTAATTTTGTACTCAAATTTTATTTAGATTCAGTGAAAATCAGTAACTACAATAACAACAATAATTAAAAGAAACTTTACACTTTATTAAACATAAAAAAGCACACGTTTCAAAACCACACGCTATTTACATTTACAAATTGTTGATAATGTTTACAACAAATGTCATCCACAAAGTTGTAATATAAAGATTTTTAAATGAACACTTTTCAGCTATATTTCATTACCTAGAACTCTAGAATAATACAGCAGTTGTTATGCATTTTTTTTTAGAAAAAAAACTACTACCTAGATCCGGAATTTAAAACAAAATGTATGCCAACTTTATTGGAATGAAATTGTTTAAACACAAGACTATGTACTTGTATCACTCTTGTAAATAAATTTTTTCTTACTGTCTGCCATCAAATATAAAAAAACTTAGAAAAGTCTTTGAGGATAATTATAGTATACCACGGTTTAAAATAGACCATCGGCCATTGGAATTTTAATGGATTTTTCCCACGGTCTCAAGCTAAAGCTAAGAGTTCCCTAATTTACATAAAATTTTCGGCTGAATAATCGATTTTCGAAAAACGGCGTTTGATTCTAACGTTAGTATATAATAAACAGTTGCATGAGCAAGCTCATTTAATAAGTGTGCTCATGAGCAAGTTGTCGAACACAAACTAGCTTACTGAACATATTCCAACTCATTCCATACTATTGATGAGCAAAACTCTGTTCGTATCATAAACGCAATGAGCTGACCGAGTTAAACGAACTTCCTTTATTAGTGAGCGCCATGTTTACTCGTCTCATGTTTGAAACACTCAGTGTGTTTTGTTTAGTAGTTGTATAGAACTTTTGGATAGAGCTTAGTGCGTATTATTGCACTAGTGTGTTTTTCTTTTTGTAGTTCTTAAGAAATAAAGTCCTTAAAATGAACGCAAGTAATGTTGTTAAAAAATTCTGTGTTTTTTGTTTGTACACTCGAAATGTGTTCGTGTTGCAGTCAAAGCATAAAACTGCTTGAACTCACCCGAGTTCATTCTTAGTATGTTCAACATTTACTCATACTTATTCAAACTTGAATTTGGAAACTTTGAAATGAAATATTGTAATGAAAATGAAAATTAGATATTTATACAACTTTTTCCTCAAAGAAGTTCGAATAATTTTCAGTTTCTGAGAACGATGACGACTTGATGTAGAAGAACTTGAAGGCATCTATTACTTTCCCAAAATTTCATAGATTTCGCTTGGAAATTAAATTTTCTATTCGTAAGTGCCATTATTTTTTAAAAAACAAAATAGCTAGGGGTCAAATTCTAAAGGTTAAATGGTCCACCCGATATACATATGAGTACATGTATGTATATATTATTAAAAAGTCATTTTTATATACTTTTCTCAATTTCGAATTTTCGAAACTACTAAAAATTTCTGGTTTAATGCAAAATTTAGTCTTGATTAATACTTTATTGATATTCGAAACTAAGTTCGAACTATAAATAATTAATTAGCCGTATTATGAATGTCATCGATAACTTGTCGTTTCCTCGAATTAACATTATAATTGTCAAAAACTATGTATGAAGTTTCCATGGAATTTTTTTGCTTACACAAAAAAACTTTACCTCTGTGTGTCAAACAACCACTAATGTCAGATTTATTTATATGCCAATACAATTTTTTTGAATGTACATATGTATGTGCTTTCTTCCACTTGAGATCGAAGGCTTGATTCGGTTTTATTTAAAGCTGAATTCAGACGTTTTACTCGCACATTATGTTTGAAAATACCTTACATAAATAGAAAATAATATAGAGTACAATTTGTATTTTCTAACTAGTATATTTAAGTTTAAAAACATTTTAACATCAGTAGATAAATAATACAAAGAACGTCTTTAGTCTATCTTTAGTAACTTTTAGTACTTATTTACTTTTTCTTATTTAAATAGTTGCTTTTTTAATCTTGTTAACTTATATTTTTGTATTGTTTTTAATTTTTTATTTTTTATATTGTTTAAGTAGTTTTAAAATATTTTTTGTCTCACATTTATTCAGATCATTTGTCTAACCTTGCTTGTGTAATCATTTTACATCCTAAACAATGTTCATATTAACTTGTACAGTTAGAATATTACTAACAATATTTTTACATTTTCTTCTAAATTGAATAACACATAGAACAGAGCAGCTTTAAAATACAAGCTCAATCAAAATCACCCCCTGTTTTAAGTAATTAACAATTTTAAAGCCAAAAGATGTACATATTTTTCTTCATGTGATTTTGCAAAGGTTTGAAAATTAAATGATTAAAATAAAATAGCTTTATAGATTTTAAATTTTTATAAAACTTAGAAATATATTTTTATCTATAGAGGTATTATATTAAAATTTAAGCACAATAAAAACAAAACAATTAAAAAAAAAATATTTCTTATAAAGAAAAAGATTTAAATTCTTTGATTATAAATTTTAAAAATTCTGATCCTTTTTCTGAATTAAGACCTTAGTGCAACAAATCATTTCATTTTCAAACCTTTTTATATAATTATTTTTTGCAACAATAATAAATACAACGTACTTCTAACTAATAAAATTTAAATTATTTCCTTATTTTTATCCAAACACCTTTACATCATCAGGGTACTAGTGTATTATCACCTAGTATACCATTGACTTTGGTAGTATTGCCTGCATTTATAATTGCTCAAAAATCACCTGATAATATTTTTACGAAACACCCATCCTTGTATATAATGGCATTTGGCATCGTGGCCGCTAAGGTCACCAATAAATTAGTGGTGAGTATAAAATTTTCGTTTCACCTTTTACCTTTTTTTATGAAACATTGTTTTACTATTTTTTTATATACAAGATTGCTCACATGACTAAGTCTGAAATGGAGTATTTGGATTGGGGTCTATTGGGTCCTTCTTTGCTGTTCCTTAACCAATACTTCAATTGTGTGGTGCCTGAAATTTGGTTGCTTTGGTTTACCTTGATATGGGGTACCCAAGATTTAATCAGATATTGTACTCACGTTAGTATAGAAATGTTAAAAATAAGAAATTTTTTTAAACAATTTTTATTTTAGGTGTGTTTGGAAATTTGTGCTCATTTACATATAAAACTGTTCACAATACCTTCTCAAGGCAAAAGCGGTACTGGCAAATCTCATGCCTCAAAGGTTGGCCCATCTAATAGTTACGGTGCAAAACCCAAACTTGTTCAAACTGTTAATCAAGGCACCAATCCACCACTAAAACATAAAAACAAAAAATCCTCAATCGCTAATAATGATCTGAGTTTGGAGTCTAGAGAAGATTCAGATGCACTTTGAGTGTTGTTAGTTGGTTCCTCTTTAATTAATTATTAATTAATAAATAATATTTTAATTATAGAATTACGTTTTTTTTTTTTGTATATTGTCAGTTTTATTTAAAACCCATAAAATAGAAATCCAAATAATTAAATGAAATTTATTAATTTTTTAGTTAAAAATTATACAATACAATAAAAAATAACAAAAAATATAAAATCTATAAAACATTTCTAGCAAATATTTATGCTATAAATTTAAAAACAAAGCAAAATCCACATAGTTTTATAATCGTCTTATTAATTACAATAATAACACAACTTGGAAAATATTTGTGAAAAAAATAAAATAAAAATGAATTGTTTGTTGTTGTAATTGTTATTCTTTTTCAAATTCTTAAAGATTTGCTTTACTAAAATATTCTACCATTTGCATATCCTTAACAGTTAGTGTCACACGATTTCGAAACAAAGTAAGCATGTAGGCGTCCTGCAATCTTTGTGTTATGTATAATTCAGTTGATTTTTGCAATGCGTCCATGGCTGTTTTTGTTATTTTTGTTATTTCAGATGAAGCATCCTGCATTATTTCTCGTACCAAACGTGAAAACGGTAACATAGGTACAAGATTGTCAGTACGCTGTTGTAGAGCTTTAACTTCTTTCATAAATCGTTTATTTAGTTGGAATGGAGTTCGTTGTTTTCGTGGTCGTCGAACTACAGTATTAGGTCTATTGCCACAATCTTCTGCAGTGTTTGTAGTTGTTTCTTGTGGCGTGGGATGCATTGACTTTTTAGTTGCTTGTTGAATTTTCACTTTTCTTTGAAGCTTTTTTCGTTGAGGCTGTCTATCAGATGCTAAAAGGGGCAAGATATTTTGTTAAAGAATTAATTTCCAAAATGGGAATAAAAATATCCAAACAAATTAGTTTAGCGAAGCTATTCCATATGACTGCTCTTAGAAATGACGAGCGCGTTATTAATCCACCCTGCTACTTTAAGACTGAAAAAAGATGCCTACATACTTCCTGATACGGCCAGAAATGTAATACACAATCATAGTTTCACATGAAATGTTCATAGGCTACCGCCTCTTTGTACTTTATTTTCCTATTTTTAAATTTTCTATCACCTTGGGTACATTTTTTATTGGAGAAGCTTCGCTGAACTAGATTTAGACCAAAATTGAAGAATTAATTACGATTCTTACCGTCTGTTGATTCTTTTGTAATGCTATAAGCTTGACGGCTAGTACTAGCTTGTTGATTCTCCCTTGAACTTAACACTGTTCTCATTGTTGAACATCGGGGAGGTGTAGGAGGGTTCAATTGGCTGGTCGTAAACTCCAGACCGTAATCAGTAGCATTATTCTCCAAGTCCGGTGTACGAAATACTCCCTGATTTTCCGTTTCCAGTTCACTTGAAATATTTAAGTCTGGTGATTTCGGCGGTTCAATGTTTTCAGTTCTGTCTGCAGTTCTATCATCAGATTCAACAGCACTACTAGATTCTTCACCCAAATTGCCACGGTTAACTGATTTGGGACCAGGTCTTCTACGGCGTTTGCTGGGCATTTTATATTTCTTTGAAAATTATGAGAATTTTTTTAAATATAGTATACAACAAAATAAAGCGCGGCAATTCATATGCTTTAAAATTGCACTTCTAGCATTGTTGCCAGATAGATTTTATATAAAATCGTCAAGTAAAAAGTACGTTAAATATTCAAATCATAACATTACGTCTTGACTAGCCATTGATTTGTTCAACCATTGAACAAATACATGTGCGCACATCAAAACCTCTCGTGAAGACCGCCGATGTCATGTTCTTGTTCAAACAGAATGTTAGAATATTTGTTTGCACAATCATGTCCGCCATCAAATGCTGTTTTTAGTACAAAAGTTTGACTTTTAAAGAACGCCATCTCTTAATCAAGCGTGTAAATCCTGTTTGCTGTGATATAACAACAACATTGACGACAAACAGAAAATTATGTTTTGTCGGAGCATGCACATCGATACGTTTTCTCCACACAGAAAAAAGTAAAGCAATTATTGTTGACTATTCTGCCGATGCTTTGTTCATGTGCAAACAAATCAATGGCTCGTCAAGATATAGAGTAAAGGACGGGGCAAATAGAATCCGTCATACGTTAAACTTTGACGTACTCAACTGAAATTAAAGTAACAACGGAAGAGGTTGACACAATGAGTACTTTGTTGACGGATATTAAATCAGAAAATAAAAAAACTTGAAGAGCTTTCTTCACCATTTTACTTTGTTTAATTTATTTATTTTGATGTATTTTGTTTTATTTTTGCTACCACTCAACACAAAAATTTAATTTTGAGGGAGAAAAACAAAGAAAACCGATTTATAGCTCTCAACGTAAGTTAAAAGTTGTCCAACTTTCGTACTTTGCGTTGACTGAGACGTGCTGCTTCTGAAAACACTCCTTAGAAAGACTGTATTTCAACTTTCTTATACATTGAAAAAGATGACGTATGACGGATTCTATGTGCCCTGGCTTTAAAGAAGCACAATTCAAACCATCAAATATAACTATTTTATTTTTGCTATTACAAATAGTAAGTACTCGCATGTAAGTTGTGTAATGGAACTCGCTACGAGAATAGCGAGTTGTTTGCAAATGTCGGCAAAGCGAAAAATTGCAGAAATGGTTCAACTGTTAGAAATTTTTCACAATTTTTTTTTTTTAATCCACTGTTACAAAAAGTCATAATTTTTAATAAATTTTATTTCTAAAACCCAACTAAATTAATTAAAGCCCAAAAGATATTGCTTAAAAGAAATTTAGTATAAAGAAAAAATATATCGGTAGTTTCAAATAGAAAGGTTCTAACTCAAATAATTGTAACTTTAATGAACAACTGCTTGTAAAAGCATTATTTTTTTACACTATTGCAATAAATTTTTGTGATATCTATCGAATTCACTGAAAACCTCAATTCCGTAAAAAATACAAATTAGGGGTTTTCTACTTCAAACCATCGATATAAACAAAACAAAATTATGAGTGGTCTATATTCAACTTTGCCATACCTAATGGAAACAAATATTTTTATAGATATATTACATAAAGAATAAAAGTTCTAGGTATATTCGAATCAAAAAATAGTTGTTTTCGGTTTGGGGTGGTAAACTTCCCCTTTCCCCTTCCCGATTATGCCCAAAAACTATTCAGTTCTTCATCTTCATATACCAAAGGTACCTACACTTGTACAGCATTTACAAAATTGAGGTGTTAAGTAAACTACCCCTTGCCCCCTCCCGATTATGTCCAAAATCTGTATAGCTCTTCATCTCCATATACCAAATGCACATACTCAGTTTTATTTTTATTTTTCCGAACAGGTCCAGTATGTGGTTGGATGCCACCCCATAAAACCGCCAAAAAGGCTTAGAAAAGTATTGTGACTATTGTAATTCAAGTGTTTTTGTACATTATTTTAAAAGTGTTGGTATTTTGTAGTTTGATAAACCATTATTATGCATCTTTGCTTATGAAAAGTAATGAATGGTTTGCTGGGACAGCTTAAGAGATACATATTTTTGAAGCAATGTGGCAACTATATGTAATTTCCGGTCTCGGAATTAGATAAGTTAAATTTTTACTGTTTGCATTTTCCTTTTTCACAAAATTCTTACATTTCTGACACTTGCTTTGGTATTAATTTTTTAAATGAATTTAATTCTGACATTTGTTTTAAAATATAATTTTCCATCAGTCTTGTTTTTTGTGTCGTTCAGTCAACATGGTTTCATTTTTGTGAGGTCGCAGTAATAAATAAACGCGTTTTGTAAGAATAAAACTCATTTTATGGTTTTAGTATCGAAAAGTTTTCAAAAACGAATAAGCGTAAAAAAGCTTAAGTGTTAATTATGTGTTTCATTTGAATGCGTTAATAGTTTTAATTAAAGTAAATGAGAAGCTTGATAGAATAAGCGAAAATCGTATCACACACAGTAGAAGAATGTGAACAAAAAAAGTGTTTTTAACCTTAAATTAAACACCAAAGGTTAGATATTGTTTTATTTCCCAAGTTTATACGCAAAATAAATTACCAAATCTTAATAATTGGTTAGTGTTTTTAAAGAATTTATCGGCATTTGTTCTAAAATTTGTTAACTGCTTGCTTTTTACTATCTTTACTCTTGTTTTTCGAATAGTTTGTCATTCATTGCCTTTTTGTGTTGTTCCTTCGTTCGTTCTTTCATTCATTCCTCTTGTAACTTTGTTGTTGTGTGTGGATTCTCTTGTGTCTTTTCTTTATACGTAGTCCCTTTTGAAATAATTTTATTGTTGTTTTTCTTTTCTTTAGATTTTAGTTTGTTTATTTTTATCATGACATTCATTTGTTTTGTTTGGGTTTGATTGTTGTAATCGTGGTAGATTTATTACAATTTCCTTTTAACAATTCAGTGCATTTCTAAACATTTCTCAAGATTTATTGAATTTTTGTTTTCGAAATTCCTAAGAAAAATAAGGCTTTTCCTTTTTTTGTCTACGTTTGTTTATTTTGTGTTTGATCTGTGTTTTACTTGAGTTTTCGTTGGAAACTCCATTTATGGGCGTACGTTCGGCAGCGATTTTAATATTTATTTTTGAATTTATAAAATTTTAAATAAAATTAAGTTTGAGAAGCTCTTTGGATGGCTTAAGCAAAATAAATTCATAGTGAAAAATGTTTAATTATTGGATTTTGTTTGACCAAGATATTGAATGTGGAGCATGCAGCCAGCCAGACAGACAGCATAGACAACTTAACATACATACAATATGTAAGTGGTAACTTGCTTGGTTAAGGCATGTTTTGTTGTCTTGAATTAACTTGCATGCATTCGATGCAGACGTACGTATGTACATGTGTATAGAAGCGCAATGTGTTAACTACCTATTGATTTTTTATTTTATAATTTTGGGTCAGACAGTCTCGGTTTTTTATTTCTGGTGTAGTGTTGTGCAATTAAGAATCGACCAAGGACTTAGACAGTGGATTACACTACCCTATTTCGAAAAAAAATATTTTAAATATGTTGCGAGCAATCTACATATCTATACATACATATGTATTATAAAACAGTAACTTACATATATCCTGTCTGTCTGCGTTCGCATCATATAAAAACTACTGGATTTTGTGAGGAGGTACCTTATTATCTTGATTCGAATATAGGATACTTTTTTCCGCAAAAAATCTTATTTCGAAGAGAAAGTGGAAAAATGCACTGAAAGTACGCAATTATACCGATATGCATACTTTAAGGCGGCATACTGAAGTAAGGATGATACCCTTTATACCTATAAAGTAAATACATAAACCATAACTGAAGCGCTAAAAAAGTAAAGGTCTTTGTTGTGGATTGCTTTCAAGCAAAATCGAATAAAAATAGTGGAAGGAAGCTGGGGAAGTGGCGGGCACAGGTAGTCATATAAAAAACAGTAACTTTCTGCCTGTATGTATATCTGTTCCTCTGGTAGCGCCGTGAAAATTTGCACTCGTATCCTCTATAGGTTTTATAGGTTTTAACATATATAGCTTAGAGAAAGATTGACTGGATTGGAATAGTGGGTGAGGTACCTCCCATGTAAAGTCAAAAAATATCCTGTATCTAGAGAACTGAATAAGGTAGCACTACAGAATTTGGCACCAGTAACCCCCATATTAACGTACATAATCAAGCTAAATACACGCTGAATTGGAATAGTGGGTGTGGTACCTCCCATAAAAAGTCAAAAAATATTATACTGTATCTGGAGAATTGAATAAGGTAGCACTACAGAATTTTGCATCAGTAACCCCCATATTAACCTACATAGTCAAGCTAAATACAGGCTGAATTGGAATAGTGGGAGTGGTACCTCCCATACAAAGTGAACAATTATTATTGTGTTCCTGGCAAACTACAATAGATAGAGCCTTGAAGCTTTGCACGAGTAACTGCTACGCTAATGCGCATAGTATACCAAAATTCAGAAATAATGTGGACAGTGGGCGTGGTACCTCCCATACAAAGTAAAAAATTATTATCCTGTATCTAGGGAACTCCAATAGGTTGGTGCTTGGAATTTAGCACCAGTAACCATCATATTAACGTATATAGTTTAGCTAAACACAGCCTGAATTGGAACAGTGGGCGTGCTACCTCGCATACAAAGTGAACAATTATTATCGTGTTTCTGGCGAACTACAATAGATAGCGCCTTGAACCTTTGCATGATTAACACCAGTGAAAATGCGTACACTCTGCTAAAATACAACATGAATTGGGACAGTGGGCGTGGTCCTCCCATACAAAGTGAAAAATTATGGTGTACCTGGAGAACTACTATAGGTAGAGTCTTGAAACTTTCCACAAGTAATCCTCAGAAAAATGTAAATAGTCTAACAAAATACAGACTGGATTAGGACAAAGGGCGTGGTACCTCCCATATTAAGTGAAACATTATTATCGTGTACCTGGAGAACCACAATAGATAGAGTCTTGAAACTTTGCAAAAGTAACCCTGAGAGTAATGTGCACTGTCTAGCAAAATACAGACTGGATTAGGATAGTGGGAGTGGTACCTCCCATTAAAAGTAAAAAAATATTATCGTGTCAATACGTATAGTCTAGCATAAAACAGATTGGATGAAAACAGTAGACGTCATACCTTTCATTTAAACTAAAACATTTTCGATGTGAGAATTGCGTGCATTTTCAAGTTAAAGGTTGGCCATACTTTTCTTCCAAGTGTTTATTGCTTTTTTTGTGGATAGGTGTAGCGAAGCGCACCGGTGATAGCTAGTTACAAATAATTATAATAATCTTGATTTTAATCGCAATAAACTGAATGAACACTATTTTGTCAAAAAGTAGAATATCATTTGGTGATATTATATAAAATATTTTCTATAAAGCGAAACATAACAACATTATCTCGTTTCTTAGGCACGAAAAAAGAACTGAATTAATAATTGGTAGAAATTTTGTTTATCAATTGTTTAAGCGCTTATCGCACACTATATAGTTTCTTTGATATTTTGCCGACAACTATGACAACAAGAACTATAAAGCAATGTTTAGCAGCAAATTAAAAATTTGCTAAAATATATCATTTTAAGCTAAACAAACACGATATAATTATTAAATACATTAGAACAATGTTACAAATACACAAATAATTAATATTTATGCCAAATATTCGTTTTATTCTATTTCTAGATCGAAACGCATTTCTTTGAATTAAAAAATTACTACAGACAAAAAAATGTTTTTAATTAATGTTAAATAAATAGAAAAAAAGACAGGCAATAAAATCAAACAAATTGGCTGGCTTAAAAGGCCTAAGTGCAGTAAGCCATGGCTTACGACGACAATAAGACATCAGTATCAACATTCGAATCATTGACATCAATTGCTACTAATAATATTTGGGCTTTAAAACTTTTGAATTGCAATAAATTGTCAACTTTAAACAACTCAAAGATCAGAAATTATCATCTGAAGGACATTAGACAAAGTTACAACAGTAAAAATAAATTAAAATCTCAAAATTTGACAAATAATAGTCATTTAACAGCAGCAACTAAGAAAAAGTATTTGCCACAACAAGAACTAACTGCAGTTGTAAAATCAAAAACCTTATCAGTTTCATTAGTACCAGCAGCAACAATAACAACATCAGTGTCACCATGTAACGAAAACCACAAAAAATTATATGGTTCTTATAATTCCAACAACAGCAACAACACAAGCTGCAGTAATAGTAACAGTAACTCAAACACCAATTATACCCCCTCCGCCAATGCCAACAACAAAAACCACAGTACCCTCAAACCAACAGCAATCACATTTACATCACCATGTTCTCTAAAATTAAGAATACCAACAACAGTAAGAGAAGTAACAGCAACAGCAGCAGCAGCTACCCAAACTTCTATTACAACTTGGAGCAACACCTTTAATTGTACATCGCTGCGTTTCGTTATCTTAGTTTTATATTTAATTTTAACGAACTGTGTT
Source organism: Phasia obesa (assembly GCA_949628195.1). Lineage (NCBI taxonomy): Eukaryota > Metazoa > Arthropoda > Insecta > Diptera > Tachinidae > Phasia > Phasia obesa. Next base: position 3,254,802 of record OX451219.1, read on the forward strand.
GGCGTTAGTTTGCAATTAAAAAATGGTAAGTACAACATTTTTCTTTACCATATAAAAATATTATTGTTGTTGTTCTTGAGATACGTTTTTATGCTGGGGTGTATTTGTGTTCTCGACGAAACAACATTCGATAGATTTTTGTTAATACTACTTGCTTAAGATAGATGAAGAAAAGCAATTGCAAGTTGTTTGAATTTCGGTTAAAGTAGAAAATAAAATTTTTTTAATTGTTTTAACAGCAGCTGATTAATTATTTGTTTTGATAAAATTGTATTTTAGGCATTTGGTAAAACACCTTAAGTCTAATAGCAATTATTTTTAGAAGAATTCAAAAAAGTTAAATTGATTTAAAAATTTTTAGTTTTTTTTTTTTTTTTTGTTTCGACAAATGGATTTTTTGTATGTTGTTTTGTTTTTTATTTTTATTTTTAATCTTCATGATTAAAAAATTATCATAATTTAAAAATTGAATTTTCGAAATAAAGAAAAAATTATTTTATATTTTTGTATTTTTTCAATTCTCTTATTAAGAATGATTTTTTTTGTTATCATAACAATTGTACAAAAATACATACAGAAGAATTTAATATATCGAACACTAGCGGAATAAGCAACCATTTTTTAAATTCTATACCTTTTGTTAACATTCTTGGTATCATAATCGTTGGTGTTAGCCATATATGTATATCATTCAAGAATATGTATGTATAAAACTTTATAACTAGTTTAAATAAACTATGGAAACTGATAAAACATTATATTAAACTATCGATCAATCAAAAAATATAGAAGAAAATGAATTTTAAAATGAAACTGGCATAAACAAATTATTATTTTTATGCAATAAAGTAGAAAAAAAATTCGAAATTTGTTCGAAATTATTTCGAATTTTCGAAAGTGTTCGAAATTAATTTTGAATTTTGGAATTTGTCTATAATATACATTTTAAAGTCTTAATTTTAAAATATCTTATCATTTATGCATTTAATTTTAATATTTTACTAAAAATATTGACAGAAGGCAGAAAGTGAGATTGGCAGCCGTGCCATGTTGGTGAGAAATCAGCATTTATTACAAAGCTGAAATAGATTTTTCTGAAACTGCTTTCAATTATTTGAAATTTTAAAATAATTTGTCATTATCTGATTAATTGTCGACGGTGTTGCCATATTAAAATAGCTAACCTTAGTCTAAACTCACAAGTTAATTGGAATTAAGACTTTTGAAGTTCTAAAATTTTATTTTATCATTAACGTTAGATTTTAAATTTCTGGAAAAATTCAAAAATAGATTATAATCTACACAACGAGTTTTACAACCTACACTAATTCATTTTAAAACTATTACTAATTTTTTTATATTTTGTAACACAACGTTATTTACCTACCTTGTTTTACAGAAAGTGTTTCGATTAAAAGTTTCTTAATTATTTTATATACAATATTTCTTTATTAACAAACAAATTATTTTTAATTTACTGAATAAAAATACTCAAAAACATTTTGTAACTTTAAACATAAAGTTACTTTTAGTGATAAATTTTAATATTTTGTTTCATATTGTAAATTAATATTGTGACAATTATCTTGTTGTTGAGTGTCAAATCAAAAAAGGATTTCCTTCTTATAGTAGTTTCGCTTGTGTAACTATGGATAATTGGTAATTTTAATTTGATTTAATATTTATTGAAAATTGCATTGAACACACAAAGACAATTTTTTGTTTTTTTTTTTTGTTTGTTTGATGAACAAATTGCCCTACTCGTATAAAAAATTTCCCTTTGATTTTTCTCAAGTACTATTGGATTTTTTTCAAATAAAATATATCACGTCATACCATCATCATTCCCATCATTAGCATCAGCCAAGTTCATTAACATGCCTTACGCCTTCGAAAATTGTGTTTAAGGAATGAAATTATTAAACCAAAAACAACTTCAAATGACTTCTATTACAACAAGAAAAACAAAATATTTACTAGAAGCAAGAACTAACGACAGAATGCTCATAAATGTGTGTATATGAATGTTTAACCTAGCAAGCATATGCAATTATGTGTTACAATTATGGCAAATACAGCATAGCTGTTTTTAAATTTCATTTTCAAACTTTATTATTGACTTTTGTTTTTTAAATATTTTCCATTTCGAAATTTAATTTAAGGTCAAAATTTCATTTGAAATTTCGAAAACTATGATTTTTCCAATTTTTCGTGACTATTGTTATTAAGTTCGAATATAATTTAAACTTAAAAATTTTCCTCCTTTTTACAAAAAATAAGCTTTGATAATAATTAGTCTTTAACATTTAATATTTACTATTGAAGTTCGAATATTTCGAAAATAAATTTATAATGAATATTTTCGCACTTACGCACGATGAACTTCGTTTTGAATCGAAAAACTATTATAAATTAGTTACAACGACATACTTTAACGAAAGTTAACACATGAAAATTGTTATTGTAGTAGTCTTCTTGCTCTCTATTTGCTTTGGTTATCAAGGTAACGTTAAAAAGTAAGCTAATGGCGTTCAAACATATTTTTTTAAAAATAATTTCTTACGTTCCAATAAAGTAAGTTTTAATTAATTCTACCATCATAAAGAAGATGTTTACGGATGACAGCACTAGCATAATATACAGATTTGTGAAAAAAGAAAAACAAACAAAATGGCTTCTATTCTCAGAAATTACTCGAAATATCTAAATATCGAAATATGTAATATAATTTTATATTTTTTAAATTATGTTTAAATTGTTAAACATTGAACATGACTTAAACTTAAAATTAACATTATAGATGTTAGAAAAATAGCAGAAAATGCCGTATCCAATAAGCAAATGCCCAAAAAAGGTTAATGGAAAACTTTTTTTTGTTTTCTACGAAATTTAAAGTCAGTTTACATAGTTTTTTTTGCATAATATTTTTTATCTTTATGTTAAATAACTATGTGTATGATTTTTATTTTAATTTATACATTTATTATTTACAAAAAAAAAAAAAACAAAAATATTTTGTTGAACTATTTATTTTTTAAAACATAAATTTGTGTTTGCTGGGATTTATGATGATACAGTCTTTGAATTTGAACTTGTATATTTCGATTTTCATTTTCAATCCTACAAATTGTTGTACAATATATCATATGTTCGTGTGTGTGTGTGTGTGTTTACAGAAGTTAAGGTTTTTGTTGCGGTCGTTTACAAAATAACAATGACGGCAACAAAACATCTAAAATATTCTGCAAGTGGCATTACTGAACAACAACAAAATTACCCTTGAGCGACCTTAATGCATTGAATTTTCAATTGTTTGTGTACATGTACAATATTTTCTCTTTCTTGTTTTTTTTTTTTTGTTTCTCCATATAATTGTTATTGTGCACTGGTTGTGTGTTTGTATTTATATTCATTTAATGATTGTCAATCGGGAAGTTGGCTGCTGTTGTTGAAGCCCCCAACTTTAGTTGCTCTTATGCTGCTTCTTCTTGATTGTATGTACTTGTCGATATTTCCATTTTATTTATAAACACACAATTACACATGCAAGTGTAAAAATGAGTAGGTTTGTGTGCGTTTTAATCGTTCCCAGTTGGCCATGTTATAAAGAAATGCTCTACGACGACGGGTTCAGATGAAAAAATCTTTGAAGATATTAATTTTGGATGCACAACAGCAAATCGTTCATAGTTTTGTTTTTAAACAAATTTCGGGAAATCGTTTACTAAATTAAAATTATGTCCTGAAAACTGATAGCAAATACTGCCATTCTTGATATTTTCTTAAATATGTCGAATATTGACAACTTTCTTTTTAAGTTATATTTGTCATTATAATGTGAATTTTACTTCCATGTAATCCTGTGTTAAGACATTAGCCTTGTTACACAGGGTATTAAATAAATAGGAATTAAACTGTCATCGAAAAATCAAATGGTTGCCATTTTATTATAAATAGACTTAAACTCTAACAAACATGTCTTGTAAGTTGTGTAAATTTATTGTGGCTGTGTTCAAAAATTTTTTATCGCAATATTCTGTTCAGTGATAAGACTCTGTTTGGGCTCAATCGATATATGTATGTACGTTAGGTTAGTCAGGCAGCTGTGTTTGTATAGCTTACATGGGTCCAATATGCTGGTCCCTTTGTGTTAGCTGTAGAGTAGAAGAAAAAAGAGAAGGGTTTCGAAAAGCAGAGAAGGTTCAACTGGAAGAAATACAGTTAGGCTAAGGATGGATGCACAGACAACAGATATGTGAGGAAAGAAAGTTGCCATAGAAGGCTCACTGACCGGTCCATGCAATCAGTTAAGTAGCTTTGTCTCGCAAATCAACCGCAACTCATCAAAAAGAAACTGATCCAGCTTAGTTCGTTAATTGGGATCTCAGTTAAGGCCAGGATTAACTATCCTACACAATCGTACGATTTTATCACAAAAAAATCTGACAAAATTCTGTCCTACTTTAAAAATTGTTTTAAAATGGTGTTGTAGATGCCACACTATCATTCAAAACAATATTTTGCAACTCTGATCGCATGAAAAAATACTATTTTATGATTTTTTTTCAAAAGATTATCAAATCATACAGACTGTAAAAAAGTCTGCCACACACAAACATTTCGAAGTTCGTACGACTGAGTATGATAGTGAATCATGGCCTTTAGCAACATTCCCATATTTGGAGTGAGTGCACAATCATTAATCAATACTTTTTTTTAATGAGACCGGAAATGAGAACGTTACCGTCGACGGAGAGCTTAATAAAGTCATCATCACCAATTATTTAGGGCTCAAATTGCATATGATGTTAATTGAAAACATGATTTTCTAACAGAACGTCCTCGCATGCCATACAGCGTCTCAAACAATCGACATACTTAAGAAAGGAGGAGGAGAAAGGTGTTATTTTTGTGCCATTCAAGGTCAATAGATTATTTTCCCTGAGATAAATTAGCAAATTTATATGAATTAGAAGACAACAATGTGTACACTGTTGTCGAGATATGGATCCTAAATGCTTGAAAAAGTGGTCGGAAATCAGACTTCAAAATAAGCCAGGGCAGCAGCGGCGCTCATGTGATCAAAATTATTTAAGGAAGTGGTCTGCTTCGATATTCCTCTTATATTAAAAAAAAAAAAATAACATCAATTTATGCTTCTTATAACCTACAATGTGCTTTACTTAATCGAACACAGAACACAGTATTAAGACATTATCATTTATGTTGTCATTAAAATATTTATATTTAAAAAAAAAAAAGAATTGTAAATCGGGTCAATGTTTATTTCGTAAGATTATTTATTTTGTACTGTCGCAGACGGCGAAGATAATTTATGTACATATGTGACATGTGATAAATGGAAGAAGATTGTTAATGAGGGTTTGGTCAACTGGGACTCGCTTGTACTGTTATTTTGGCAAATTTTCCACCAAATTTACTTTTCACTGATTGTTAAGGATGTTCTTTTTTCACTTGTTAATAAATTTTCCGTTTTCTTTGTTGTTGTTCTATCCTGAGCAAAATAAAATGAAAAAATACTTTGTCGGTACATAATTATGGTCTAGTGATTATCATTTAATTAAAAATATTTTAAAACAATTTTAATATTAAAAGCGTATAAATTATGTGGGTAAATTCGGAAGATCAAATTATGTTAGATGAAGTTTTATTTTCGCTTATGTGTTTTAATTTATAAACTTCAATTAATTTCTTAATTTGTTTAGAAGAAGTTTGGAAATCTTTTTAATGATAAATGGAAATTGAAAAATTGTAGTAAATGGAAGATAATTTGTTTAGACAAATTTAATTATTTTACAATTTAAGCTTCTTATTTATGGGTCATTCAAAGTTAAATATGATACGACGAATTAGAATACTACGCAGATTCGCGCTTCTTCACTTTTTACCATGTAAATTTGTGAACATCTCAGGATTTTTTTTTAAACAATTTCAGTTAGACAATTTAGTATTTTTTGTAATCACTCATATTTTATTAAGCGTCGGCTACGTCGTTGTCACTTTTGAGCCTTTCACTTTGTATCGATGTGGTCATCAGTTCAATTATAATTTTGTATTCCCTAACAGACCTATGACGAGGTCGACAACTTATCGATAACACTGTTCTGCAGAGAAATCTTTAAAAAAAGAATAAATTTCATCGCAACTCAAGAACGCTTCATCCGATTTAGACAAATGGGACGGACACCTTAAGATTAAGGACTAAATTGTCTTAAAGTTATTTAAACAAATTTTTTTGTCTGTGCAGCAGTTTTGGAGTTATTCCCGAAAATAGTGGCGGAAAAAAATATGTCATGCAAAATTAAAATTTTTTTCTTAAAAAAAATTATAAAAAATTGAAAAACAGAAAAATGAAAGAATTTTGTCATTTATAAATAAATAAGGATATATAACAACTGAAATGAGCTATATTTCATTAAAATCGATGCAGTTATCTTGATTTTATTCACAATTAAGTGAAGATAGTCAAACTTTGGTTAGTTTTTATAATTTCCTTTTGCCACCCTTCCTGAGATCTTATTTGAGGGCCTAGAGCATTTAATGTAGTAACAAAGCCATTCAACAGCTCTTTGAAAGTACTGAGAGTACATGCTTTCTAGAAGCCTCTTGTTAGGAAAGGATTTTTTCCATTTCTTTACACAAAGAAAAAACATGATTCAGGTAACCATAATCTAAGAGCAACATATTATGATTGAATTATATGGTTGTAGTCAAACCAAGTTATTATTAACATAAAAATAATATTGTTAGAACCATATTATTGTCTAACTTAAAAATAACATTGCAAAATATAAAATTTTATTATGAAATAAATTAATATAGAGTGAATCGACCTTTCTGAAATTTTCACATTTTGGTTGGTAAAATAAGGCGTGCCACCTCCCAAACTTTGCACGAGTAATCCCTATACTAATGTTTATAGTCTAGGAAAATATAAACTGGATTGGGGTAGTGAGCGTGGTACCTCCTATACAAAGGGAAAAAATATTATATTATAGCCAACTACTATACATAGTCATGCTAATGTGCATAGTGTATCATATCTAAACTGGATTGGGGCAGTGATGTTGGCACCTTGTATACAAAGTAACAAATTGTTATCGTGTTTATACGCATAACCAAGATTGGATGGGACAATGGACATCGTACCTTGCGTACAAAAACTTTTGTTGTGAAACTAGAGACCTGCAATAGTGATTCACTCTAAATTGGACATAACGTGCATTTTCGAGTTAAAGATTTGGTTACATACGAGCAAACTTATCATAATTTATTTACTAATAATATATTATGGTTATAAATACTAATAAAACTTTGGTTGTGGTTTGAAAATTGTTTAGTTCAAACTAACCATATTGCATTTTTTGGGTGTAGTAACCATTTAATATTTAAATTGTAACAAAAACTTGTTTGTCATGATCATAGTAACGGTTAAAATAACTATAATATGTTATTGGCAACCATATATTTTTACAGATTACATAGGATGGTTCTTGTGACCATACAATAACCATGTTTTCTCTGCGTGTTCCATTCATTTTCCGAATTGGTTCGAACTTGTTATTTTAATCTTGAATTTTGTGGCATAAACGTGTTGAAGCGTTTATAAAAACCAAGACGATAAATCATCATTGTAAGAAAAACTTTACATTTGCTTACAAAATACCAAATAAAAATAAGCAGTCATTGATAAATGTTGATGTCGACAAAGTCCATACCAATTTAAACCTGTCGACACAAAACGTCGTCATATTGTGTCGACAATACCAAATAGATTAGGGGGTGAATAACTTGTATCTACGAACACCCTCATTCCTAAGTGATCTATGATTGTTTGACTGGTTGATGTTGGCCTCCTCAAGACTGAGTATAATTTGTAACGCATACATGTTGGGGTCCAAGTCAAAACGTGTACCACCATCCTACAATCTAGCAGATATCATTTCCTCGATTTTCTTTTTGGTTAGATTCACCCCTATTCTATTTGGCGTCGTCGACATTGTCGTCACTTTTCGGGCGACATCACTTTGTATCGACGTCGTTATCAATTCGATTATAGTTTGGCATTCCGCAACAGTATTGTGTCGACGTCGACGTGTTATCGACAATTTGAGTCAAATAAAATACTCAAGGTATATTTATTTTACTAGGTAGTGGCATCCCTACAACAAATACAACAATACAAGAACAACATGGCATTTTGTTGTTGCTTTGTAGTTCGAAATGTCAAAAAACATATAAGAAAATTGAGAAGGCGTGTATGTTTTTTATTGCTTTCTCACTTCTACACTATAAAATTTCTGAACACATACAACTTTTGGCATGTCGAACTACTAAATCAGCTGGGCGGACGACACTACCTAGTAAGATAAATATACCTTGAAAATACTCATATATATTATTTTATTTTGTTTACAATTTTTATTGAAAATTTTTCAAACAAAAATATAAATTAATTTAAAAAAAAAAATGTTTTTCGTATCCGATTCAGATTCAAGTGAGGAAGATTTCAATAAAAAAATATCTGGTCATTCAGAGAATATTAATCAGACAGAAGTCTGATATATTTCAGTTACTGGATGAGAAGTAAGTAAAAAACGGTTCTTTTTGCAAGAATTGTTTATGCTGTGAAAGGTTCCAAAGTCATTTTAGGTTGAATAAATCAACATTCAGGCGTTTGCTAGAAGCGGTGTGACCAAATTTAAAATTAAGTATGGTGACCATAATTCATGGATTCATGGATAAACAATGGAATTTTAATTCTTGCTTTCTAGACTTAATAAACTTCTCATTTGGTTTATTAAATTTTGGACATAAGAGTCTGGGTTTTTATTCAGAAAGTTTGAAAAATCCACGAACGATCTGGTTAAGCACCACTGAAATAGCTATATGGATATGCTTTCCCCATAGTAATCTGTTTGGATTGTTATATTTTTTGAAAATAAATATTTTATGATTCGTTCATAAAACATTTATTTAATAAAATTTGAAGGAATTATGCGTTTTTAGAAATAAATAATGTTAAATAGATAAAATTTAAACTAATATAAACTATTATAATTTCATTTTTTTAGGTGTTAGAAAACATTTAGCGGTATTGACATTCTCCAGTTTTATACTTTGGTGTCAACTTTTTTATTTATTAAATTTATTTATTAACTTTTCCTTTGTAAATGACGATAAGAAAAGCGGAAAAAGCTGATGATGACGTTGATGTCAATAAAGTAAATATTTGTGTAACACAGCTCTTTCCTTTGATGTCCTTTTCACTATTATTACTTTTAATACGAAGAATAGTACTCGTAAGCATACACATACTACGTTTACATCATGCAGCACGTAGTTTTTCATTTTTTCTAACAATTTTTTTATTTTAAACTTATTTTTTTATTCCCTTTGGTTACTTCTACACATACATACATATGTACATACTTCAGTAATCAAAAAATTCTTTTACTACTCCAAAAACCCTATACAAGGACAACTATCAAAAAAGTGCACCAACTCCAAAGATGAAAAAATAAAATGAAAATGTTAACACAAACGTGAGAAAAAAACTATAATTTCCTAAACTTAAAAAAAAAAAAATAAAAACTGAATTGAAGAAAATAGTTCTTTTTTCGTATTTATAGATGGATGTAAATTGTACACTAAATGGGCATATACGTATGTATGTTTGTAATCTATATACACATGTATGTTGATGTTACAAATAAAACACATGAACTTACTTTCAAGTAAGACTACTACTACCAGCTACCGAAAAAGGGAATAACGAAATAGTTGTACATATGGATGTATTCGCAGACATGTTTAGTAATGGTATCGAATTTAGTGTAGTGTGTAATATAAATATGTGTCTGAATGCCTGTTTCATCTAGAAACGTGTACTTGGGCTCGTGACAGCAACTCATGATGATGCTAACCATATTCACACAAACATACATCCAACGTTATATTGTACTTCAGGTACTTGCACAGCACTAGTATATGTACAGTTAGATTGGAAATGGTTTAAAAAGAGCAAAAAAAAAACTACAAAATTACAAAAAAAAAAGCATGAAAAAACTTTTTTCACTTTTTTACGGAAAATAGAGGAAAAATCAAATAAAAACATTTCCAGCAAGTAAAAGTGTTATTTTTTGATAGAAGTAATTTTTAGCGACACCTTACACCCCAATATTTTAGAATATGATTTTCTTAGGTACAGAGGTGTTGGAATAAATGAAAACGACAGAAGAATCGATATAAACAAAATACAAAACCTATATCAAGCAAATATATACATAATTATATCATTCTCATAAAGTCGGATATTGTTTTCAAAGTCAGTCTTTTTTTACCCTCACCGCAGGTGAAGTTTGTCATTCGGTGTGTAATAGCTAAATTACACGATGACATTTTTCATGAAATCAGTTGCATGAAACCGGTTTTGTGGTGGCAAGAGGTGTAGAGAGGCAAGGAAAAACAAGAAAGTTCAAAAGAGAATTGAAGAAATTTCATGAAACGATTTCATGGTGTAAGTTACGTATAATTTCTACAATATTAATTTCCGACCCCATAAAGTGTACATGTGTATTCTGAATACTTATACATAGAGAAGTTGATTAAGCGATGTCCGTCTGTGTTCGGGTTGAAATCAACTTTGCAAGAAAACCCACCGATCTGCCAGGCTTACTTTCGATAATATCACAAATGGAATTCAGCAACATCAGACCCACCAAAAAACGACGCCTGCCTATATTTTTTCACTTTGTTTACTACCAGTAGATCGCATGGAGTGTATATAGATCTCGGGGGTTTAATAACGCCCTGCGAAAGGCGATTTTTGTTTGTTTTTAGGTTTAGGGTATTTTGGTTTGATTTATATTAAAAGCCTTTATAGAAAGCAATATACATAGAGTTAGGCAATGGACCCACAGGGTGCCCACTGGAAAAGAGAAGCAGTCAAAAGGCACATTGGGATTTTTTTTTGCTTTTGTCTGAACATTCTAACCCAATTTAGATTGCAGGAAGATCTAAATTTTTACAAATAATTAAAAAAAGTTCAAAAAAATTATACCAAAAATTTTTACAAAAAATATTTAAACAATTTTTACCAAAATTTTCAAAAACAAAATTTACAAAAAAAATTAAAAAAAAAAATTCAGAAAAAAAATAAAAAAGAACAAAAATTTAAACATTTTCTAAAAATTTTTCCAAATTTTCTTTTCAAAAAAAGTTTAAAAAAATTGTTAAAAAAATATATAAAAAAAACAAAATCCAATATAATTTTACATAGATATAATAAAATTTCCAATATATTTTCTATACAATTTTCAATAAACCTTTTTTCAATAATATTATTAAAAAGACTTTCTCATAGAAAGAAATTTCATAAAATTTTCAATTAAATTTTGAACAAAATTTTTACAAAAATATTTTTTATGAAATTTTTTCAAAAAAATTTCTATAAAAATAAAAAAAAAATTTCAAAAATTATTACAAAAAATTAAAAAAAAAAAATTTCTAAAAAAATTTCTATAAAATTAAGCATTTCAAGTGACGATGTATACCGTATACGAAATATTGCTAATTAATAAAACAGAGCAGTTATTTTTTTAATGCGTTTGTCTCTTAAATTAAATCAATTTTTTGGAAATAATTTTCTGTAAAATTTTTTGGAAATAATTTTCTATAAAATTTTCTATCAAATTCTATTCTATTCAGCACTAGCTTAAAGTACACATTCACCTGCCTCATTTGTTTTATAACCGACTGGTTGTCAAGTGTAATAAGAACCTTTCCACCAGTAGGTAAAACCGCTCTTACATTTTAAATGTTAGGTATATAATTTTTACTATAAGCCTGTAATATAGGCCTGAATTATAGTTTCCATATATGAAGTTAATTCAGTAAAAACTTCTGTTTTTCTTCCTTAAAGCTTCTAGCCAATTATTTCATAGAAAGTGTGCCTTGATACATTGCTATTATTAAAAAAAAGTACCTTTTCCATGAGAAATATCTCAAAGTACTTACCAGCTTAACGTAAGTACTTCGGAAGCTGCTGCATGCCAAATAAAATGTTTTAATTCACTTACCCAAACGTTGCAAATACTCTACGAAAACTGTTGATAACAAAAGTGAAACTTTAAAAGGATATTTTCTTTCCAATAGTACAAAGTATGTTTTATAAACGCATTCTTTTGTTGTAAGGATTTTTAAAGTTGTTTTTTCATCTTCTTTTCTTGAAATGTTGTCTGAGTAACTACGGTCTCCACTACCACCACCGCTCCACACATTTTTGTCTGTTTGGTTTTTGCATTTTTTTTTTTTCATTATTGCACTTTTTCAATGCCTTTGAGATCTGTATACTTTGGATAATGATAGAAAAAATTATAAAATAAAGAGAAAATGAAAAAGAAAATGCAAACGCAAATGCAAAGAACTCTGGAAATTTGGTGCAATGTCAATGACGAACACAAAAAAAAAAAAAAATAAAAAAGGAAAATGGTTTGGTGCTGCTCATATAAGTTTATTACTTTTTTTCTTCTTGCATTTTTTTCCTTAGAAAACTATGACGATTTGTGAGTGTATGTGTGAGTATATCCTTTATTTTCTTGCTAACAGAACAAAATGCTTATATTTTCTCCCTTAAGCTTTACCTTTTTTTTCTGCTCTGGCAGAAAGTATATTGAATTGAATTTTAAACGTTTTATTGAAGCATATCAAATTGTAGTTTCTTTTATGACCATCAAACAACAATTTTACTCCTTCCATTTGCTCATCATCATCAACATCATTCGCAGCATTATTGTCATCATCAACATCTACTTGTTTGCAGTTCTTAAGTCATTCTACAATTTTTCTCCTTTGACTTTACTAGTCGATGCGTATTTTTATATAATTTCTGATATTTTTTCATTTAGTTTTCTTTTCGTTTTTTTTTCTTTAACATTCCTGTCAACAATTTATTTTTAATCCTGCCACCACAAAGAGCTTGTTGGTTGTTGTTTTTCTCTTTAGTATTTTTTTTGTGCTTTTTATTACATTAAACATCCTTTTTGTGTAGTGTTTTTTTTTCTTACTTAATTTTTATATATTTTTACTCCGAGTATATTTAGTTAGTCGGTACTTATCTTTTAGGTAAATGTACTTAATACTATTCAGTCGTTCATTCATTCATTCATTCCATCATTTTGTTACAAAAGTACTCTTTATCATTAATGTAATTTTTCAACTACTCCACGTTTTTGTTGGTCATTATTAAGAGTTGTTTTTTCGTATCTGTATTATTTTCTATAAATTATGCAGAAAATAAGATAACTTTGGTCATCTCATCTCATCTTATTTCATTTCATTGATATTATGTTTATTTTCTTTTTAATTACTTCAAACTAATAGTGTTTGAAAAAGGGACAAAGTTAAAACTTTGTACGAGTAAATAGTAATTTTTACTTGAAAACATTATAAAAAAGTGTAATGGGCTGGGGATGAGTTAAAATTATACTGTTTGGTTTTAAAGAGATGTTCAATAGACAGTAAATAAAGACGGATACACCCTACTGTCACCTATGAGTTTCTTCGCCTCTCTCGTGCATGAGGTCGAGTAGCTCCAAAACAGAATTTACCGCACCGGCCCATATATGGGAGTTGTTTTCCATTTTTGGCCGGATATAGGTGTTATAAACAATAAGGAGATCAGGTAGAGTGAAATATCATTGAATGCCGTTTTACACTATAATAAAAGTATGTATTAATACTTTTGAATAAAATGCCACCCTGATCTACTGGATGTTTGAAATTTTTCCAAAAACAATACCAACTCATCATGTCAGGGTTTCATTTTCCACATTTCATTTTCATTTTACTTGTATTATAGTGTGAAACGGCCTTTACACCGTTTTTAAAGCTTCTTTCGGGACATTAAAAAGGTGTTTAGTGCATCGAACATCACACTGGTTTTTCTTGCCAAGAACATCAAGCGCTTCCGATTCCTTAATAGTTATGCCACCCATAATTAAAGATGACGCATTATTTTCTACCGAACGTCTGTGTGTAAGCATACAACATTGAGTCTTAGGAGCATTAAAATCAACTCTATTCGCCTGGACCAATCGGATATTGTTACGGAATCGTGCGATTGAGCGTATAATTCCATGTTTTGCCTCTTAGCCTCAATTTCTTGGCCGTTTGCCAAATGAATACGTATGGCAAATGTTACTGTCATCGTAAAGAGAGTAGATAGGGTTGAATATTTTACAAAGAAGGTCATTTTGCCATATTCCGTTTCAATACTGTCATGTAGACAGTTGGAAATAATTATTATTCACCCTTCTTTTTTTCTTTAATAATCAATTTCGTTGTCTCATAAATAACAAATTTAAATTTCTATTTAAAATTATTTTCTATCTACACTAAATTTATTATTAATTTATTTTCTCTTCAAATGTTTTATGCAAATTCAACTTTGTTTTAACAATCCAAAGAATTTTTTTTTTTAATTTTAAAAGACTCATTTTTGTCTAAAAAACAAACCCAACTATAGCATAGTAAGTACCAGCCAATTTACTCAATTCCACCTCTATATTTATGAAATGGCCTTAAGAAAAAACTAAAACAAAACAAAAAAAAAAAAAAAACTTTAACATGATCTGTTTCTTTAAACTTTAAACGTGGGGATTCTTTCGGTCTTGTCTTATTCCTCGGCTTATCACTTATCGTTATCTTGTAATTACGTGTGTAGCACAAATGTTAATGGTGGCTAAAAAAAAATGAAACAAAAAATTCATGAAAATAACAACAGCAACGCGATGCATTAAAAGTGGCAGAAAAAATGAAGAGAATAGAGTCACACAGAAGGAAGCAAAACAAAACAACAAAATATAGTCCCAACAAAACAAAATTACTGTTCGATCATCTAATCGTGAAATGAATGGAAGTGAGTGAGCATTACAAGTAAAAGTGTAATTAACAAGATATCAGCGGCAATTGCCACTAAAACAGCAACAGCAACAACTGCAGCAACAGACCATTTGCTTTCATTGAACGATTAACAATGTAGTTAAAGCAATAAATGGCGTGTGGAATGTTTCAAAATGATCACATTATCTTTTTAATGGTACCTCGCGAATAGCCGTACTTGCAGTTGTTAAAATGAAAAAGATAAAATGTTATTAATATTTCAAAGATTTTCATGTACGAGGGTAAGCCAATAAATATGTCCGCACAAAATCATATCAGGAGTATTAAGATTTTAAATTAAAAAAGATATAAAAAAGTGTAAACTTTCAAAAGATAAGGGAAAAAACAACTTTTCGGTTTTCCCCAATCGATTGTTTGAGAAAATGTTAGCAATTTTTGAAAAATAAAAAATGTCTTGAATGTCATGCTGTCATCAAACTCTTCTACTTTAAAGGCCAAAAACCTAAAGATAATAAGCTAGACGAAATCCGAGGCATATTTGTACTAGCATTTTAGACTATCTAGGTTAGGTTATGTCCACATGATGTTACCTGCAAATATAATAAAAGAGGGAAAAAGAAGGGAGAAGATAAAGAGAAAGTAAGAAGTAAGTAAAGTGGTACGATATAGTCATGAAGAGGAAGTTACGATAAGGTATACAATCATGCAGATACAGACAGGAGAGATGGTTGCCATAGAGGGCAAGAGTCGAGACAAGAGATCGGTGAGTTATCTATGCTTCGCCAAGCGGGAGTGGGTTGGAAAACCAACCAAAGCTCCTTAGAAAGGACTTAATCCTGCTTGGTCGCAATAGTAAAACACAAGAGAGGCTATGCAGTGCATAGGTGTTCGACCGTTTCCTCCTCTTCCTCATCTTTGCAACTTTTCCAAAAATCGCATGGGTTTTAAATAAGCAATCCCCAGTGACCGTAACTGCACTTTCGGCATCAGAAGTAGCAAAGCCCGTAAGGGCCATATCGTCCTCGCAGTCAAGTAAGTCCACTAGTTGGACCATCTGACCTAGGCCAGATCGTAAAGAGCACGGTTTATTGCTTGCCTGCAAGGAGAGAGGGGAATGCCACAATAGATGTCAATGGCGTCATTATCATTAAGCAAAATCCCCTTATTATACCCTACACCACAGGTGGAAAGGGTATAATAAGTTTGTCATTCCGTGTGTAATTTCTACAACATTCATTTCCTACCACATAAAGTATATATATTCTGGATCCTTATAAATAGAGAAGTTGATTAAGCGATGTCCGTCTGTCCTTGTTGGTGTCGAAATGTCATTTGCCAATGCACCAGACGAGATATAGAAAATTTAAGGCCACCAATCTGCCAGGCTTAGTTTTGAAAATTTTAGGATTGCAATTCAGCAAAATTAGACTATCCCATAGGAGGCTGCGGGCAAAAAACTACGCCCACCTATATATTTTCAAGGTGTTTTTATATGAGGAAAATTTTTTTTAAAGATTTTTTTGCTTTAGTCTGATCATTCTAAAACAATATGGATTGCAGGAAGGTCCTAGTTTAAAAAAAAAAAAAATTTACTAAAAATTTTTATAAAAATTAACAAAAAATTTGCACAAAAATTTCCTAAAAAATATTTTACTAAAAATTTTCAAAAAAATTAAGAAATTCAAAAAAGTATTACCAAAAATTTCCAAATAAATTTTAAACCAATTTTCAAACAAATTTTCAAAGAACCATAATAAGAGGGTAACACAATATCTAGAATTACCATGGTGAAAGGTATATATGATTCGGCATGGCCGAATATAGCACTCTTACTTGTTTGCATTATATTTGTACGATTTTTTCAAATTCATTTTAGGAAAGTTCTAAAATTATTTCAGGAATTCCACAAATACAGTTTCATTAGGCACCCTTGGAGCAACATTTATATATAGGGTGTCCATTCCTATTTTCAAATTTAAACTCTTTTTTATAGCTTTTCCTAAGTTATGTCGGTAATTCTAATATTTTAGTTTAAAAAAGTATTCCTTGGAGCAACATCCACTTTCTTGATTTTAAGTTTTAGCCTCCAGAATAATTAAATTAATAATTACAGTGAATGCTATGCATATAACTGTGATCTGTTGATTGCAAAAAGTGCTATCCTAAAGAATGTGGTTTTTGTCTCTGCTAGTTAAATTTTAATTTATCTTCACACACATATTAAAAACTATGAAGACGCTGGACTTAATATATTGAGCCTTAAGTAGACTACTTATATATTAACAAATAAAACGCTTTTGGCAGAAAAAATATTTTTTATCCAATACTTGGGATATTATCAAACCTTCCTCGTACATCAAGCTCTTCTATACTTTCTAGTAAAGGGTTTTACATGTAAAACTTACTAGAAAATTGGGAGTCCCGGTAGGCTTTTAGGTAGTGTAGCTAGTATATCAGTCTGGGGCTTGTGGGTTCGATTCCCACCAAAGACTCTACGTGTTTCACTACAACGTGTACAGGTCTTCGTTACTGTTCTCGGTAAATTAAGGTAATTTGTAATTTCTTGTAACATTTAGTTAATAAAAAAATACAGTCAATTTATTATAAAATTCGGATTATAAAATTATATTTATTCATTTTGAATTTGAAAACTTGCCAGTACAAGAATTTTTAGTTTTATCTTTAAGTAATTTATATTTAAATATTTTTTAATGATCTTTCGCTTGTCAATTGATCTTTTTTTGTTGTTGTTAATTTTAAAAGAGTCCATTATCACCTCGTTTTTTTTTGGTTTACTTTAGCTTGTATTTTTAAAAGCAACGTGTACATGTTTAAGCTATTAAGTTTGTTCTTTCCAAGTAAATGGTGTTTTAAGTTAATTTTGGAAATTCAATACTTCGTCGTTAAAAAGGAGGTTTCATTGGAATTCTGGTTTAGATGCTGAGCTGAAAATTAAATTTAAAACAAACAAAAAATATATGTTAAGGTAAACAATTTGAGGATAAGTTCATTTGAAACTGGATAATATTTTTCTTTGAAATCTTTATTTTTTGTAATAAACTGCTTTCAAATATGTAAATTTCATATTTTAGTCACTTTTTGTATCGAACGTTGTTTAATCGCTTTGACTTAGTAGAGCGCCAAGTAAACTCTCGTCAATAAAATAAAATAAGGCAAAATAAAAGGTGAAAAGCTTTTTAAACAAATCTTTAAAACCCCCTTTTCCTTAATATTTAATTATCATTGGTTATAAAAAACAATTATCAAATGGTGCCTAAGTTTTTTTCATTGTAATTATATCAAATAATGTCGATGAAAATTCAATGCCAATGAAAAAGTCATGTATGTATGTGTTCACCCTGGTAGTTAGGACTCTAATGTTGATGTTTTACCTTTGAAAAATATATTTTGGACACAAAAGTTTAAATTTCCTTTTTAACAAATTTTATAAAATATTTTATGTCGTTAACTTTTTGGTAATAGAATTCAATTATAATTATAAAAGTTTTAAATTCATTTTTAATTGAGCATTAAAAGTTTTTTCTCTGTCATTACTTTAACTTCATTAAAAAATAGTGTCCAATGTTTTGCTATTTTGGGATTTTTCTAACACTTTAGTGATTTGGACATTTTCATGTAGTGCTTGTCACAGATTTATATATGTATATATAAGTGTGTATGTGTGTGTACGACTACCTGCCGTTGCCACAACTAATATGTCTGCCTGTGCTAACAAGACACTTTCGTTGCGCCTTGTCTACTGTCTTTTAATACCGGCAATGATCATTATATTTATCATTATTATGTTGGGTAATACTGGTGCGGGTTGGCTGGTTAGTGGTAAAGGCATTGTTGTTATTTAGTTAGTTGTTGTGTTCTGTTGTGTTAACTTTGCCCCAAGCCAGGCAACTCAAAACCAAAGAACACACAATATTCTACATTTTAAACACACACACAAACGCAGCCATCTATACTCCCTAAACGAATATAAACTGACTCGTGTTCATTTGATATAGAACTACCAAAAAGAGCACTAACTGGTAATGACGAATTATTTATACACTACATTACAGAATTATACTTATAAATTAATAGTCAGAGTCAAAATTATTTTTAAATTTTTTTTTTTTTTTCAAAAATATACACAGAAAAAAAGACACACAGGAATTGAGTTACTCATTATTTTTTAACAGCGCCATCTGTTGCGCAAAATTGCTTAAAATATACTGCTTTCAAAAATAAAATATGCTTTAAAGTATACAGTATGTACCTTTAAATCGGTAAAAAAAGGTCGGCGTAATTTCACTGCTTTTTCTCCACTTGCTCTTGAATATAAGAAAAAAAGTATCCTATATTGGAATCAGAATACTGAGGTTCCTCCTCACAAATTTTTTTTAAAATCGATCTAGTAGCTTTTAAGTGGTTCGAACACAAAAACATGAAAGACAGACAGAGTTACTATCTATACATATAATAAAATAGTAACTCATTTTCGCCTGTCTGCTTTTATTTTGCATTCGCATCACGTAAAAACTTCTGGATGGATTAAAAAATAATTTGTGAGGAATTACCTCAGTATCCTGATTCCAATATAGGTTACTTTTTTTTCGCAAAAATACCTTATTTCCAAGAGAAAGTGGAGAAAAAGCAGTGAAAGTATGCAGTTATTTTATTAATAAAGTAAATACATAAACCATAACTGAAACACTAACCACTAACAGATGGCGTTGTTTTATAAAGTAAATACATAACCATAACTGAAACATAGTTTAAGGCAGCACTAAAAAAATAAGGGTTTTTGGTGTGGAGGATTGCTTTCAAAGCAAAATCGAACAAAATATTGCAGGGACGCTCACGAAGTGGCGGGCACAGCTAGTTTTATTATATGTATAGATATATTTAATCAATTAAAAAATTAATTAAACTTTAATTTAAAACTAATGAAAACCTTTAATAGGTGCAAACAATTTTTTCTGTTTGTATAATAATCGAAATAATTACCATGGGGAAAGCATATCGTTATAGTTATTTGGCTAGTGGTCCTAGCTAGCTCCTCAATTAAACTCGAAAAGAAAGAAAGAAAGCGAATATTGGAATTTAAATTCCAATTAATTAAACTATTGTTATTCGTTTTTAAACAAACTGTCCATCGGATGCATTACAGTGATACGAAAACTGTTTGATAATTCCATAAATTTTTGTTATTTGCAACGCAATAATTTTCAATGCAAGAATGCTCTTGCTAGCTGTTATAAATTACCGGATTATTGTCGCATATTGAGCAAACTACTATTGAAAGGAGACAACCTTATTGATTTTAACCAAACCAATTTCAATGGTTAAAAACTGGCTTCCTGAGTTCCGTTGTGGACGTACAATTCAGCTTAAATGACGCTGAACCTTCAGGTCCTCTAAAAAACTGTCATCTCGCCTGAAATAGTCGATTAATTTAATGGAATGGTGTTAGTCAATCGGAGAATAAAAGTGCTTTAGGTAGCTGAAGCCGAAGGGATCTAAACGGAGCGGGTACACCTCATTTTGCTTGAATAATTGAATACGGAAAAGCTATCCGAGCAATTGACACCGCAACACACTTGTGTTGCCATAATGGCAAAAATCCAGGAATTGGGCTCCGAACTGCTATCCATCCAGCTTTATATCCACTTTTGCGACTTATTTCTTTTCCAAATTTGAGGAAATGGCTGGGTAGAAAAAGATAGATTTCTATCAAACTAAGAGGTCATCATTGAGGGTGTTGAGCCATCTTATTATTTGAGGGAAACGGAATGTATCAAGCTATAACAAGGCTATAATAGGATATAAAAATATCTTTCAACCAAATGGGCCTTTGACATTTCTTAACAGGCCCTTTTATACTCTCGAAAAAAAAATATATATCGCGTTTGAGATTAAGGTTTTCGAAGTTTTCTCCGACGATCTCAAATAGAACTTTTACAATTTAATTCCAGGCGAATGCAGAGAAGGAAGTGCGTTTAAGAATATTGTACAAATAAAAATCGTTAATGTCTAAGAATCCGAAATAGTCCAACACAAATTTATTATTAACATATGGAATAATGAACTTTGCAACTGGGAAATTTATTTTTTGTCACCATTCGTGATAAAGGGTTTGAAAAAAAGAACAGAAATTAACAAATTAAACAAAAATGAAAAAGGTATTTTGTTGTAGGTAGGAGTACAACAACAACAATAATAACAACAACAACAACGATAACGACATGCAACACTCGAGTTTCATGACCGAGTTGAAGAAAACAAAACAAATTGAAATAAACAAAAAAAAACATCATTTATTTACACGTTATTGCTGTCGTCGTTGCCGTTGTGGGCTTAGATATTGTTTTGGCCTTTTTTGTTTTGTTTTGTTACGCCTGCCCTGCCCCAGCGTTAATGTTTTTCGTTGAAAGTTTTAACTCGTACGTAAATTGCACAACAAGCACGCTGCCAGGCAGGCAGGCAGGCAGGTTGGCAGGCTGGATGGCAGTAGTTGAACGAACAAGTTTAGGAAGAAGAAGGCAGCAAGCAGCAGAGTTGAGTTTTTGAATGTTTTGTTGTGGTTTATTTTGTATTCAACAACAATAACAACCGTTTTAATTTTGTTTGCTTTTGTTGTTCTTGTTATATTATACGATTCTTAAACTTAAACTCTTTAACATTTAGTTGCTGTTTCGTTTTTTTTTTTACTTCTTCTTCTTCTTGACGTTGTGCTTTTTCGTGTTTTGGTTCTTCTTTGTTTTTGTTTTCTTAAACTATATTTTCAATGCCAAAAGCGATTTTGGATTCAGATTTCAATTTCAATACCATTTTGTGTTGCTGTTGTTTGTTGAAGTTGTTGTTGTTTTTTGTTGTTAAAAAACTATAATAGGAATCAGTCCTCCTTATCTTTTAAAAGGCTTCTTTTTTAAATTCTTATTGTAGTTAGAAATATTCATAGTCTCTCTTTTTGTCGGTTGACTTTAATTTCTCAGAGTTTTTAAAGTATCCAATTTGAAATTGAAATTTTTAAATTTTTTAAACTTTTGATGGCCTTTAACCCATTGATATTTAAAACTGATATTTAAAACTTAAATGGTTTCAAGACCTTACTCCGTAGATATATTACATATCTTACTCCGTAGATTTATGATATGCAATAAGCGGGCGATCTGCCTGGCCGGTGGATTTATAGGACCTTTCTTTAACATATCCAAGTTCTAGGGTGCTAAGATTTTGCATAGATTATTCTTTTATTGGATATAACATAATGGAAGGAGTTCCTCGGTGGGCTAGTAGGTAGTATGCAAGTCTGTAAGTCCGGGGTTGTGGGTTCGATTCTCCCAAAGACTCTGGAAATTTTCACTACGACTTGACAGGAAGACCAGGATCGAGCTTGGATATAATCTGGGTGCCTAAAAATGGTTAATTACAGTAGTGACAGGTCACGGAATACCAAGTAAATCTGGCCAAGTTGAAAATCGAGGTGAGAAGACACTTGCAGGCTGTCCCTGGAAATAGGCTAACATAAAAAAAGCTTTGGACCACTGGCAGTTACATATTTAAAGGAGATGCTGTAGAGGCCTTAGCCTTAAGCAAATGCTAGCAATTACCATAGACTCAGTGATGAGGAAGAATGTTGACATGTAACAGTTGCCAGTCTGAAATCACTACAGTCGAGCGTAAACGGCTAGTGAAAGCAGGAGGGTCAATGAAAGTAAGGTATTCATAAATTTACAGTAGGATTCCACAAATCATGAAGGAACGAACGAGGTCAAAAAGGGACCCATGAAGTTAGTGGTCTGCTTCGGTATCCCCCCTATGAAATTATAATAAAAACAAACACAAGAGGTCCTTCTAGGTCTATGAAAAAACTCGAGTTTTTTTGGACTACCCTAATGAACAACGCGTTAGGAAAAATAACTAAGATGCGGTGGGTTTAGCGAGCAATTTAATTCATGTAGTGGAGAGATGGCCACCATCATCGTGTAATTTGACGTTCATTTGCTATTTAAGTCTTACTATTTGAAATACAGATGTGAATGTGGAAAATGAATTGGTTTCTTGAAATATCTGGGTTTGTAATTATTTTTATCATGTTCTTGTTTTCGTGAAACTACGAATACTTTTTTGGGGTTCCCTATTGGGTTTCAGAGGATACTTGTTCGTTTTTTGCTTCTTTCTGTTTTGTTTAATGGTGTTTGCAGCATTCAACCTTTAGCTTTAAGTTTACCTTTCATTTCTTCTAAACTTGATTATATTTTTTTTTGTCGTTTCAAAAAGGTGTGATGTTTTATGTTTGTTCTTTTTGTTCTTTATTTTTAATTTTTTATTTTATCTTCCTATGGTTCGTTTAACTTGTGGAAACATTAATTTTCCAAATAACAAGGTTCTATTTAGCACACTGTGTGCAAAAATATTGAACAGCTTTTAAAACAGCAGCAAGCAACAGCAACAGCAAGATGAAGATGAGAATTTTTAAATTTATTTTTTATTTCTTCAATACTTTGACATACAATCATGATTGTTAAAAGAAAATAAAAAAAAGAAACGTAAAAGTTGACTGAATGTATAATTATAAAAAAGTAATAATAAATTATTGATTTTTATAAGTTTTTTTGCTTTTTTGCTTTTTGCCAAAAGATAAAAATCGCACCCGCTGTTAAACGGTTTCGAAATGTTGTGCAAAAAATCTATTGGCATTTGAAATTAAATGTCTGGAGGAAAATTTATGGGCAAAAGCTTTTTAATTCGATTTCTTTTCTAACGCCACAAAGGCTTTAAGTGAAACGTAATTTAAATTTGGAAACAAGGTTGGCAAGATCTTTCTTTATTCTTTTTCTTTCGTTTTCAAAAGCCATAGTTAAATATAAATTATAACCAAAGTTAAATGATTATGCATGTATTGATTTTAACACTTAAATATTTACTTTATGTTTTAGTTTGAAAATGTGTAAAGGCAAAGGAAAAGACAGTTTGGTCTGTGTAAAATCATATGAGAAGCACTAACAATTTGAAAAATATCAATTTATTTTAAGACTCAGAGAAAAACCATGATTGGGTTATGATCACAAGAACCATATTATGTTCTCTTCAACTACATATGGTTGCGTTCAACAAATTATAGTTGTTCTAAACATTAGACTGTACCTAATTACATTCTGCAACTTTTGTCGCTGCAATTTTTCTCTTTTTTTCTTTTTTAAAATTGCATTTGTGTTTATATCGTGCAATATTTCTTGCAGCAATTTGTGTGGATACATTTGTTTACATTTTAAACTTTATAATTAATAGTACGGATGAGAATTTCAATAGAACATGCATATGGGTACCATTTTTAAATTCGCCTTCGCCTCTCGCCATGTAAGTAAGAATTGCAGCGACAAAAGTTGAATAATGTAAAAACGGCATTTATAACCAAGTTTTTGTTAACAATTAAACAAATGGTTATTCGGCACTAAAATGCGACATGGTGGGGTCGCTATATAATTTTTGCTAAAATCCAATTCGAAAGCTTAGATAAATAGTACGTCGACTACTAAGCGTACATGTTGGATAGAGTCGCCCGGGGGAGTGTCCTAGCCTCGCGAATCATTATTAGGTTTTTTATTTTTTCTAGCATATATCAAAGTTGCTTCCTTCGGTCTATAAATCTATTACGTCTTCGAAAAAAAAAATTATTAAAAAAATGGTTATACTGCTTCAAAATGAATGTGCCTACTTGACACCAGAGACGCAATGTATTCATTTTTTCCATATAAATCGGCCAGTGGTCTGTTTGATGCTTTTAGGAACATGCTGTGGTGGCTACTTAGTCTTTATATTAGGCTTTAGACTAAGCTTCCATAAGGTTTCACTTACTTCGAGACGAAACAGACACATATTAAATGCAGATGCTGAGGAGACCGTAGCCTTATGCAAATCATAGCAATTACCATAGACTCTGTGATGAGAGATAATGTTAATAGTCGAGAGTAAAAGCCTAGTAAAAGCAGGAGACTATAAAATATTTAACTACAAGTTGGGAGGAAGACTAAAAAGGAGCTGGATATAAACTGGGTGCCTGCGTTAGCGACAGGTCACGGACTGTCAAGTATTATATGCCCAAGTTAAAAATAAAGGTAAAACGATACTTTCAGACTTGCAGACTGTACCTGGCAATAGGCTAACATAAAAAGGGTGGACACATATTAAATGGAGATGCTGTGGAGACCTTAGCCTTAAGCAAATGTTAGCAATTACCATAGACTCAATGATGAGGATGAATATCGACATGTAACAGTCGCCAGTCTGAAATCAATACAGTCGAGAGTAAAAGGCTAGTGACAGCACGAGACTTAATAAAAGTAAGGTATTAGTAAATTTCCCGTCGGATACCAGAAATTATTGAGCAACGAAGGGGGTCGAAAAGGCACCCATGAAAATAGTGGTCTGCTACGGTATCCCCCCTACAAAAACAAAAGAAAGTGAATCCAAAATACCGGTCGAATACTAGAAATCATCAAGAAACGAAAGGAGTCAAAAAGGGCTTCGGTGTCGCCCTACAAAATGCGCCTCCCATATGACGATTACACTCAACGACAATATATAAGCGATCAATTTTTTTATTACTTTTGTCGTCACGTCTGACTTTAGCTTTAAGCAGTTCACCAGCAAAAGCTTATATGAGGGCTACAACTTTGCTGTCCTAGCGCTTTGTTTGCTTTTAAAGATCGGAGAGGAGTGGTCAAAAGTAGTATTATTCTTTTCGATGTAGACACTTTTGCTAAAGTAAAATTTCTTTAAACACAACATGTATGCTTTAACCCAAAATCAATAGTTTAAAATTCTGAATAAAATAAATAAATTTAACTAAATGTGGAAAATTTTTCTCCTATTCTTAAACTATTTTTTTTCTAAATAACAATTTACATGACAATAAAAAACTAATAAGCCAGCACCGTATACAAAAAATTTAAGCTTAAAAAAAGAAAGACAAAATAAAAATAAATTTTAAAACTTAACGACTAAAAAAACTAAATAAATAAACAAAAACACCTTGTGACGGTTGGCATCAAAAAGACTTTAAATACAGGTAACCCTCCTACAACGCGGTACTTTTATAACGCGATTTCGCTACAACGCGGTTCGCAAAATGCGGAAATTTTCCTATAACGCGACTCTTACAACGCGATTGTTTTCAAATATTTATTATTTTTACCACTGCGAAGAATACAAAAGCCGAGATACAAATTGTGTCATGTTTCCTTTCTTGTTTTTATTATTATACGTTACGATTTTTATTAAAGTTTCAAGGGCCGTTTTGGGAACTTACTTTTTTATGTCATTTACAATAAAGAAGTCGTAAGAATCATAGCGCACGGATATAGAAAATTTTCACTAAAAAGTATCGAGAAAGTTTTAAATATGGGTAAGCAGTTAAAGAATATTTTAGAGGACGATTATCTAAGGGACAGAGCAGAAACATTTAAACGAACTCCTCAAAATAACTTATAGCATACGGACATTAATAAAAGTGATATTCGAAAGGTTACCTGAATCTGAAAGTTGATTTGAATTAGCACGATCACTAACAAAACGTTCGAGACATATTCAAATCATACTAAGTGATGAAGAGGGGTAAGATTTTTAAAAATGTTGTCGTTTATTATTAATTACTAAATTTTAATATGTTAAGTAGATTTAAAAATCCATTTTTATTTAAATAAAAAAAGCGTTATCAAATTATGTTGTTATGACTCACTAAATAAATACAAAAATATATTAAGGATACACCTTATAAAAACCAACTTTTCGATTTGGAACCAAACTCTGATTTTTGTATTAAGTTAAAGTCTCCTATAACGCGATTTCGTACAACGCGGAAAATTTTAGGAAATTATCTACCGCGTTGTGAGAGGTTTAACTGTACTCGTAACTTCATTTAAAGTCTATCTTAACTGGGTATCTATGTTGACGATTGTGTCTTTAAGTCCACAAACAAAACTCGTTAGTATTTTGTGCCATCATATTTTATTAATAATTTAACACTTGTTAAACAAAAATAGATTAAATTAAGTAGAATATATTAGCGAAAAACACAATTATATTTGCATAATTTGCATAATTTTTATTAAACAAATTAACCTGCTAATGAAATAAATAACCAAATGAAGAGGTGCAGAATAAACAATTCAAAAAATTAAAGCAAAAATTAATAATCAATAAAATAGACGAGGTAGGTTGATATTAGATGCACGAGTACCCTGCTAATAAAGTTTTTTTATAATATAATAATGGATTTGGCCAAATAAAATGAAGTTGTAGTTTCCAAATGGGTGGTCTAATTTCAGTGAAACTTAAGGAATGTAAAACTATCGATATCTACGATAATTTTTTATTTCATATAAATATTTTCGATAATACTATCGACTCGGAACAAAAGTTTTCAGAGAAACAGAATAATTTCCGATTGGTCTGGGAAGCTACGCTTTAAAACCCAAACCTGAATATTCCTTTAAATGTCATATTTATTTATTTTCTTAATATTGCAGATGGCTCGGTCTAAAAGTTTTCCAATCGTATAGACACGCAGTTGTAAGAAGATTTACTTTATATGTATGTATCTTCAGTAAAATTAATTTTATCATTAAAATATAAAATTTTTGTGCGAGTTGTATTTTTTTTTTCATCATTTATTTATGAAAAGAATTTAAATAATTTTCTATGATTTCCATTTGTTTTTCCTTTGAAACTAAAGAACAGTTCTAAAAATACCTTTTTACTGTGAACAAAATGTTTCAATTGCAAATACTTGATTTCAAAAAAAAAGATGGAAAAATTTAATAAAAAAAAAAACAACACACGGTAATAGAGAAATAAAAACCAAAGTATCAATGAACAAACATGCCTCAAGAATCATTGAAATGTGAACTGGTAATAGTTTACTTTGTGGTTGGTTAAAGTTTATTTCACAGAGGAAACTTCAGCAACAACAGCAGCCACTACATACTTGTGTCTGTCTGTCTGTCTATCTGTTTGTCTGTATTACTATCCATCCAACTATCTGGCCATTCATCTATTCATGCATCGCACCAAACAATCAAACAACTAACCAACGAACAAACCAACCAACCATCCGACCATCCGTCCATCCATCCATCCATCCACCCAACCATTCGTCCATGCAAATATCATGAATAAAGTTACCATTACAAGTTTAATGACTAAGCACATGATAAAGAGGGGAACACTGAGATTTTGTAGATACCTCCTATTGACAGATGTAAAATTTAAAATAAAAGAAAAACAAAAACAAAAACAAATAAAAATACCAAATGAAACGAATTAAATTGAAGAAGTTGTAGGTGGCAGATTTTTTCTTTCTATGTAGCTGGCTTGATTATAATATTTTTGTGCTAAAAAAAAAAAAATTAATATATATTATTTAAAAATAAAATAAGGGAAAAATCGATTGATACATCCAAATCCCTTTGTAATTGTTACACCCTTTTGTATGGCACTCTTTTTGTGGAGCGTCCCTTTTGTAACAATTGCACAAATGTTTCTTTCATATAATTTTTTTTATTTTTTATAAAATATTTTTTTTATAACTCTTTAAATATTTTCTTTCATAAAGAATGTTTGCAATGGAATTCAACTAAAAAACTGGTTTAAAATAGGTTTTGAAAAAATTGCCGCTATTTTTTTTAGTAACTTCGAACATCCAAGTCAAATGGTTTAAAATTTAATGCCTAAAACGTTTGGCATCTAACGTTATAATAACATTAATTTTAAATAATTAACGATGATTTGAGAAAAAAGTACTTGCAACAAATGATCAGACTTATTCCTAAATAATTAGAAAATAATTAATTTCAGCCAAGCCAGACAGCCATTATCCCGTGGGAGAAAAGGAAAAGGTAAAAATCTAAGATAAGTGAGGTTTCTCACCAATAAAGCAAATACACGTACGGAGCATAGAGGGGTATTTTGCCAATCTAGCCGGACATTAGTCGAAAAATTAATTTTGAGAAATGTAAAAATTTAAGTACGCAGCTTGACAGAGAACAAAATTCTGCATCGTAAGGCTTTTGCTTTGAGAACATTAAGTAAATAACCTACGTTTTTATTGCCTTTTTACGATTTGGAGAAGTTTGCAATACATTTGTTTGTGGCCAAACGAATAAAAATTTTGTATTGATTTTTTTTCCGTGAAAGGCTATATTAACAGCTAAGCTACTTATATAAATTTTTAGAACAATTTTATTTTAAATTCTTATGTTAAAAAATTTCTTTCGAAATTTAAAAAAAGGATTTTTTTTGTTCACTTTTTTGTAAAAAAAAAAAAAGTGAAAAGGTTTTAGAGTGAGGGCCATCGCGATCCTAAAAATATTATATATCGCTATAAAACTTACGATATCTACTTTTATGCTGTATAAAAAACGTTGCGTGTTTTTGCGCCATTTTTTAGAGATTTTTTTTTCAAAATTTCACCTTTTTTGCTGATTTTCCCACCTTGCATGCGTAGATACGAGTAAGAGACCTTTTTGTCGGTCATAAAATGTTTTTGGTTTGTAAGTTGTTTTAAATAAATTATTATTGTAAATAAAATTTATTGTTACTAACGTAAATTATTTATTATCTACACATATGTAAAAAAAATGTGATTTTCTGCCTGTCTACCTGTTTGTGTTCGCATCACGTAAAAACTACTAAATAAAATATAATCAAATTTTATGAAGAGATACCTTAGTATCGTGGTTCAAATATAGGATATATTTTTTTCCCGTAAAAATATCTCATTACCAAGAAAGAGGCAGAACAATAAGTGAAAGTACGCAATTTAACCGATTCAATAGTACTGCAAACTTGGCAGCAACTTTTATTTTTGGCAGCGGGTAATTTAAAAAAGTACTTTGCAATAATTTTGGAATTTTATACAAATTTTAGATTTTTTATAAGTCCTATGTTTCTGAGTAATTACCCGGGGATGGGTACCTTAATATAAAGTAATTACATAAACCATATCTGAAGCACTATAAAATTAAGAATCTTAAAGTGCATTACTTTCAAAGCAAAATAAGTTCGCTGACGAAGTGGCGGGCACAGCTAATTATGAATAAATTAACTATTCTTAGCTAAAATAAATACTATAAAGTAATAAGTAACAAAAAATACTTTTATTAATATTCTTCTCTTCGAATTAACAATAAACATTTTTGGAAATTAAAAAAAAAATATACCAAAAAAGTTTACATGGACGTTTCGGGTGCTGTGATTGAAGGAATACCTCTTCCTGCCAATAAAAACCTAAAAATTTGTTTAATGGTATTAAAGCTTATATAATCCATTTCTTTTAATAATTATATTATTTTTGCAAATAATATTTTATGTCACCGACCACAAAAGGGGGTGGGGCCAAATGGCATTTTAGAATCGTCAGAGCCAAGTTTAGGTTTTTAAACATTCGCTGACTATAAAAGTTGCCTTTGCTAAACAAAAGCATGGGAAAACTTAAAAAGAAAAATTGAATTTATCAGAGCTAGGATTAGGGCTTCTAAGGGGAATTTTTTTCTCCTTTGTCCGATTTTTCTTATTTTATAGCTTTAACGGCCTTTGCCCATAAGAGATTTTTTTGCCAAGTATCATTAATCTACAGCCAATATAAAAGAAGGGCATGCGGAGGGCGTTGTTTCCCGGCAACGACAGATGGCATTCCATTCCCATAATCCTAGGACCCTAAGACAATGCAAAATAGTAACAGTCTGAAACTCACGGCAACACTTTTGGCACATGAAAAAGTAAGACGAGGCTGCGACAAATCGTGTGTAAGATTGAGCTGCTTTGTGGAAGCTACATATATATATTCTCCCAAAAGGGGTAATGGAAAAAAAAGAAAAAAATTTAATTTAATTTTCCAGTCTGTCTCTATATAAAAAGTACAATTTTTTTAATTTATATCAAATCTCAGGTTAAACCCAACTATATGAGATATCCAATAATCTTCATTACTTTCTTTAAAGAGAAAGCCTGCGTGGTCCTGAACCCATAAAATATCGATCGCAAAATGCTGTCTTTACTAAGTCTATTGATTGAAGCGCTATATGGCATGTGGCTCCTTCCTGTTGGTAAAAAACGTTTTCAGTAAACCAATTCGAGCCCGAAATAAAATAATTGGTTAACATGGCTATAAGCCGCTCGTCTTTGATGGTAAAGATCTCGCCAGCCTTATTAAAAAAAGTAGAGATCAACGATTCGACCGGCCCAAAAAGTCTACAAACAGTGATCTGTTTATGCCTGAAGAATGAAGAATGGATTTTGCTCACTTCACATTGAGCGAAAAATGAGACTCATTACTTTACAGACTAGTTCTATAAAACATGCACGAACAAGTTGTTGTTCTCAAGACATTCTCAAACGTTTGAATTTTAAGAGATTCTAACGATTCTCATATATGTATGTATTTGCAACAATTATTAATTAAATTTTTCTCTGTGTAATTTATGTAGCCCGTACATTTTCCAAGAAAATATGTAAAATATTTAAATCTTGTCAACTTAATAGCATATTTTTCAAAGTAAAAGTATGAAGAAACAGAGAAAAATACAACAGGAAAACCATTAAATGTAACTTATTGAACCGTAAACATGTGGTAAACTTTTTATTTTATTTTTTCAATTGAATGCAGAAGCACTGTTTCTTGGTCCTCTTTTTTTGCTCATTGGAAAGAGTTTGCAACCAACAAATTGTGACTGATTTAAATTGTTTAATTAAAATTAAATGGGTGTGAATTTTTCACTTACATTCATTCGCAGATAATAAAAAATAAAAATTATTGCTAACGAAATGAAATTTCAACAAGTGATTATTTCCATAATATTTTTAATATTATTTACATTGGATAATTAATATTATTTGCATATTTTAAATAAATATTATTATAAAAAATGAAAACATAAATACTATGTATAAAAATATGCAAATAGAATAAATGCCAATGAAAGTATTATTTTCCAGGCTGACAACCTTTGTCAAAAGCCCTGTAGTTAGAAGCCCTACGGTCTAAAAGCGAGAAAAAAATATGAATGACAACTACTAAAAGCTACTGAATGGATTTTGACAAAATTTTGTGAGGAGGTAGGTACTAAGGTACTTTATACTATACTATACGATACTTTTTTCCGCAAAAATGTCTTACTTCCAAAAGAAAGTGGAGAAAAAGCAGTGAAAGTACGCCGATTTATTTGACCGATTTAAAGGTACTGCATACTTTAGGTCATCTTTTATTTTTGAAAGTAGTATATTTTAAGTAATGTTTCGCAACAGATGGCGCTGTTTTAAAACAATGAGTAACTCATTTCCTGTCTGTCTTTTACAGAGCTTTAAAATAATTTTTAGAATTTTTTATAAATTTTAGAATTTTATTTAGGGATGGATACCTTTGTATAAAGTAAATACGTAAAAGTCTTAAAATTTGATGGGGATTACTTTCAAAGCAAATTCGAACAAAATATTGTCAGGACGCACACAACGTGTGTGGGCTAGTGAGTCTTAAAATAAAATAAAATTTTGTCACATAAAATATTTAAATTTAAGTAAAAATGTTCTTCATCATCCTGTACACAATTTACCCATAAAACAATATCGAGCCCATGTTGTTTGTTAAATAATTTCACTTCCTTGCTATGTTGCAGAAGTGCCTTGACAAACTCTAAACTGCACACAAAGACAAAAAATGCCATAAACGATATTGCAAAAAAAATGTATTAATGAAAAAAAAAAAAAAATTGTTTAAACAATGCAATTTAATATGGTTGGTAGGCAAAATATGTCATTATTAACATGCCAAGCAATCAGCAAACCAGTCATCATACCTTCTTGTCACAAGAAACAGGGAGAAAGAGTAGTTAGTTGACATGTAAAATGTACAACATGCATACGTCACAACATTGCATTGCATGCTTCAAGTCAATGGTTACCTCTCAATAAAAATAAACGTCATAAAAAAGAAATAATACAGCAACAGCAGCAAGAACCTCCTGTAAATGTTAATAAAAATCGTATTATGAGACTTTGGACATTCATACAATTGTATACGTAAAAGGGAGCTACAAAAATACTTATATACACAACAGATTCCCATAAGCTCACCATTCACCCATCCATCC
Source organism: Phasia obesa (assembly GCA_949628195.1). Taxonomy (NCBI): domain Eukaryota; kingdom Metazoa; phylum Arthropoda; class Insecta; order Diptera; family Tachinidae; genus Phasia; species Phasia obesa. The sequence continues at coordinate 3,287,870 of OX451219.1, forward strand.
ATCCATCCTTCCATCCATTCACTCAAAACATTAAAACGACTAACAATCCAAGCATACCTTTTGTTAAACAAACATATTTATATCGAATTCATAATGAACAACCCCAACCAAACAAGCAACCAACTAGCCAAGCAACTAACTAACTGTCTTCCAACTCACCACTTAAAAACGAAACGAAAAACTGTAGCAAGTAACTACCAACCAACCAACCAACATTTTGACCAATCTACTACTGACTGCATGCAACATTCATTCGTATGTTAAGTACAACGAGAAGAGCAACATTCAGATGACAGCATAGCTAATGTGCAAATTGTAACACATTCTTGTGGTAATTAAGATAAAGTGTACTGAAGCAAATGAGATAAAGAACCGAATTAAACAAGGGGAAAACAAGATAATAATCATGTTGCTTTAATGGCTAAATGATTTTTATTTTTGCTTAAACACATACACACAGCCTCACGCAAATATTTTATCACTTTAATTAGGTTTTTTTTTTGTTGGTTTTAGTCATGACTAAATAAATGTGATAAGCTGTTGTAATTTTATAATAAATGGAAATTTTTAAGCTTAATGCTTAGACAAATGTAAAAGAGAGATTTTGGTGACAGATGTTCCTAAAATTTAAATTGTTATAAATGTCTTCCTATTTAATTTTATTTAATACTAGCTGCGCCCACACACGTTGTGCGTCTTGGCAATATTTTGATCGATTTTACTTTGCAAGTAATCCACATTTAATTTTATACTCTTATGTATTTACTTTATATAAAGGTACCCACCCCTGGATAAAATTCTAAAATTTATATAAAATTCTAAAAATTATTGTAAAGCTCTGTAAAAGACAGACAGGAAATGAGTTAACCATTATTTTAAAACAGCGCCATCTGTTCCGCAATATTGCTTAAAATATACTGCTTTCAAAAATAAGAGGTGCCTTAAAGTATGCAGTACCTTTAAATCGGTGAAAAATCCGCTTACATTCACTGCTTTTTCTTCACTTTCTCTTGGAGATAAGTAACCTATATTGGAATCAGGATACTAAGGTACCTCTTCACAAAAGTTGGTTAAAATCCATCCAGTAGTTTTTACGAGATGCGAACATAAAAAAGAAAGACAGACGGGCAGGAAATGAGTTACTATTTTATTATATGTATGTGTGTATTTTGTTTGAATCACCTAAAGTCTTTGGTAGAAATCGAACTCACAGCCCCCTAACTAGCCTATCGGGGTATCCAAGAAACAAAAAAACTTGCTTTTGGTAAATACTTTTAGGATTATGTACGGAAATCGTGACATCAATATCGTACCGCTGTCTGTTCATCTGTCACACTTGAACCGTAATAGGTAGACTTTTCTGTAGAGGTGTAATTCTGTAGTCACAAATTATAAAACTATAACAAGTTCAATTTAGTAATTCAATGACTTTTTGGGCAGAGGATATTTTCAGGCAGGATTTTATTTCTCAACAAAGTTCCCAGTCAGTTCAGCGTCTTTATAGGGGTTTTTATTCTCTCCAAATAATAAGAATTCGCAAGGTTCTTAAAATATTCATTTGTTTCAATCATGACTGCTTCATTTGACCCAATTCAGCCAGCCCGTAGTGAAATCTTTTGATTAGCCATCTAAGTCTACGGCCTTGAAATAACGGGCAGTGACACTAAATGTGCTCTACCGTTTCCATTGTAGGATGTGCAAGGACATCCTAGAAATTTCTGATGTACCGGCAACCCATCTGCTTTTTCTTGCTCTAATGGCGCAGTGGCCAGTGATCACACTTACCATGACTCATAGAACATTCCTGTCCAAAACAAGAAGTAGCTTAGTTTTTGCTACGTCCAGTCAGCGCCAAACTGCCCGTGAGACACCGAAATCCTTCCTATCTTTCCAGAACTGATTACTTCTTTTTACAACCCAATCGGATAGGGTGGAAACCATGCACGGATAGCAACCACTTCACGCAATCTTATTCTTCAATCGTTCATTTAAATGGATTTTATTGATTTCTTGCATGACGATATCTTTCGGAAAACCTGAACATTTGGCGTCACATAATTCACATGTTTTCATTTTCCTTAAAATTGAAGAGGTTGTCTGTTTTCAATGGCTACCGAAACCAAACTAATAAACGCAGTTGCTCAGAAACCGATAGTAGTCGAGTAATACCTAGCAGTTATTGGGGCAGTGTTGCATTGAAAGTTTCAGCGTTGGATATAGAAACAATTTCAAATTATGAAACATCACCCCTAAGTACTCTTCCTATTATAGACATGGATGAACAATGGGGTATAGAATAAGCTGTAAGGTATTAACAAAATTTTGTTTTTATAATGCAAGGACTATGACATAGTTCCCATTCCAACCAAGGATTGGGAACTGCCGCACACGTCCTGCTGAATTTGAGTCATCTCCTGTATTATGTTTCAGAGGAAAAAGTATAGCGGAGTCAAAAAGCACAATCTTGGTGACCAATTCAGGTTATATGATAATAAAATTCAGGTTTGATATTGTCGTCAACATCGATCTGTTTTAATTGTAAAACACATTATTTTTAAATGCTTTGTTAAGAATTGCGTTAAAAAAAAAAAACACTTTTTTTAAAAGTAACTCCTCCACAATAAGAATAATTTAAATACTATATTTCTTTACATTTTTAATAGGAAATATGTCATACAAAAGCTCTTATAACACATAACACCCTCTGTTGACTTTCCTATTCAAATGAATAAAATCAACATTTTTCAATAATTGAATTTAAAACGCTGTATTATTTTTTGAGGTTTTTCCTCTTCTTAATTCTACACCCAGCTTGTATTTAATGGTTGTTATAAAAACAAAATATAACAACAACAATCAGCAATAAAAAAAAAGAAAGAGAAAAAAAGTAAAAAACGTGCAACGAGCTTAACTAAGTTGAAATGATTTAAGCCTCGTTGTTAGCTTGTTGTATGTTAAGTGATGGCTGTCTGGTTCGTTGGCTGCTAAGAAACTAAATATGTTGACTGACTAGTTGGCTGGCTGTTTCTCTGTCTGTCTTGCAGGCAGGTTGGCAGGTAGGCAGGCAGTCAGCCAATCCAACTCGACACAATTCAGCAGAAACAGAAACAGAAACGCCAAACAGCTAAACCTACTTTTACTTTGGGTTTTAGTTGAAGTACGACTGTAAGTAATAGAAGAAATACAATATACAATACAACCAGTATGATACGAGTACGTTAGATGTTTACGATTCGAGATGTTTGAATGTTGTTTATTACGAGTATATTTTAATGCTTGCCTGCCGGGCATAATGTCGTTACCGATAAGGTCCGCTTAGTTAGCTATTGCACTGCTAGTTAAGAGTCTGTATGTGTTTAGGTACAGTAGAGGAAAAAATTCTACACACACCCTACGCGTTGAAATTGTTATATATTTGGTGGCAAAAAGAGAAAATGATTTAATACTACACGAAGAAAAATTTAGGTATTTATTAATAATATAGAATAATTAGCGATAAACATATGCATTTGTTTGTGGGATAAAGTATTGTTATTCTTAGAATTACAATCATTGGAGTCCAGAAAGTGGTTCGACATTAATGTGCGCTTTCTGTATTACAGACGAACGACTCGTCTAGAAAACTTGTATGAAAAGCACTAAATTTTTTGAGTGATTCCTATACAAATTTTTTAGACGAGCCGCTCGCCTGTAATACAGAAACCGCTCATAATAGTTAATCTCTGAAAAGAAAATAATTCATTTTGAAAAATATCAAAAAAATTATATCATTTAGTGAAAGCCGACAAAGTCGTTAATTTTAAGCGAAAATGGAAAAAATTAAAATTTTTGAGCTGATTAAACATTATTTCTACGCAAAAAACATCACCGAAACCAAAAGACGTGATAATTACTATGGGGACTTTGCACCACAAATTTTAATGGGTGAATAGGAACTTACCGAGTTTCGTTGTGGTCGTGCCAGCACAAATGATGCCAAACGTTCAGGACGTGACACACAATAAAAGTCGATAAAAACCATGGAATCCATATCTAACGATCTAATAATAAAAGTTCGGGCAGAGCTGAGGCTGGAGGCATCTCATCTAGTATAGTCTCCAGTTCTTGCCTCTGTTTTCAAATTTAAAGATTTGAGTCAAACAAAGGGTTTGTCATTTAAACAAACTTCTAATTTGAAGGCCTTAAGTAACCTTTTTGTTTAAGGAAAAAAAAATAATTAGAAAGACGCTGGGTCATTCCGACAAAATATACTTAATTCACAAAGTTTCGAAATTATCACATTGCTCTCGTACTGAAAGAAAATTTTTTTATTTTATTTTATGTACAAATTTTGAAACAGTATTTATGTTTAAGGCGAATTCATTTACTAGGTGGTAACAAGAACAAATTCAATTATTTTCGTCAAACTCTATTTAGAACTACAAAGTTTCCATTTACGGAGATTCATTTTTCGAGCAAGGGCGTAAATGAATGAATTTGCTTTGAAACAATATTTATGTTTAAGGCGAATTTGTTTACTAGGTGGTAACAAGTACAAAGTCATTCATTTTCGCTGGTGCTGGAGTTTGACCTTTCAAGTAACGGCGAAAATTAATGAATTCGCCTTTTCCTCCACCTACTAAACTGATTCGCCTAATTTTTCGTTAAACTTACTTAAAATGGTTCATATTTTTTTAAATCCACTTAAATAATGAAAATTAATAATTCTTTTACATGCCAAAATAAGAGGGTGTATGTAGAGTTTTTTGCTGGACTGTAATTGTGGTTACAGTAACAGACAGATTCAAAGATTGGGTTTAATGTTTATAGGTTTTTATGATTATGACGTCTATTAATGAAGATCATGGTGATCATGATCCAACGTCATTAAATTGTAGCTGTGTTAATGTTGTTGGTGTTTTGTTGATAATTTAAGTTGATGTTTGGGTGTGAAGTCTTTATATTTTTTAATCGCTTTTTTTACTTTTTTTACTTTTTTTTTGTTGTTTCTACATAACCATGCGTAAATTTATGTCTTTCATCTGGGGTGTATGAGTATACTCGTAGGTATTTAAATGTTTAACATAAAAATATGTATTAAAAAAGAAACAATAATTTGTATTTATTGTTCATACAAATTTGGTTTGTTATTTTCTTTATCTTGTTTGTTGCTTTTATTTGGCTCCGCTGGACCATAATGTTGCTTGCAATAATGATATTCTTGTATTGGATTTGAGTGAGAGGTGAAAATGTTATGCGTTCATTGGCTTTTTAAAAAAGGTGATTTCTAAAAGAAGGTACACTTAGTTCTCCTATAACATGGAATTCATTCAATTCATTCATGTCATAATTGCGTTGCCTCCTCAACACGGTTAACAAAAGAACTGATTTGTTAGTTCCAGATATAACACGACTAAACTTATATGTTCAAATCACAACTTCCTTGTATTGTGGTATCGGTTGTATTATTGTATTGCTCTACAATAGTGTAAACTTATTGTTGGTTATATGTTTAAAAAATGGTAAAAACTTCGATAAAACTCTATCATTTCTTATGTTTTAAAAGAGGTTGTATTAAAGCCATACCTGGGATTAATTTATTTATTTGACTAATTGCTTAAAATCTTTTTATCAAAGAAAGTAAAAATTGCAGCGTAAAAGAACAAAAATGGGACTTAGAGATATGAGGTGAGGAGATACCCTAAAACCAGCTGTTTACAAGCTGCTTTTAAAAGGTTTATTTCAATAAACGACAGACGAAACAAATTTACTGTGTTAAAAGAGGTAGGACTGTACGTACATTTTTGTGATTATTTTTGTTTTTTTAAGTTTTCCATCTTATGTGATAGGCTTAGAGTTGTTTAAAAAAGGTTCAGTCAAACATTAACAAGGAAGTAAAGTAAAAATTAAATTAAAAATAGGTTTTGCAGAACCTTTAAATGCTTTAAGTAAGTCTGTCTTAAATTTAGGAGTAAAAGATAAAGGGGGTAAAATAGATTTATATTTTCCTGTTGTTCTAATAAGGCGCATAGCGCCTCAACTGTTGCTTTTCATTTTCGTTTATGTTTTGCTACGGGGGTTCAGCTTTTTACACGGTTTGTTGATTTTTTCTACTTCTTTGTAGAGTTGATAAAGCCAAGTTCATATTACTAAGTCGACCTTTTCTGCATCTGATATAAAAATTCCAGTCTATTGCATTACTAGCATGTTATACTGGCATGATCGGCAATTTTCGTTTTCTAATTTCGTACCCTCTGGTACTTGTTCAGTTTCTGCCATAAGTTACTGAATTCTGATTGCTTATGGGCAAGAACCGAACAAATTGATCATAAGATTACCTAGCCCTGGCTATATGGATTTCGCTATACTTTTTAGCCCCAGGTGTTTGTTATCATGCTACCTAAATAGCAAAAGAACTGCATATCACCCATCTGTTGCCGCTGTAGGTACCTCTCGGGGAATGCAGTTATTCTCAACTACTTGAAGCTTCTGCTTCCGGGTTATATGGGGCTACTAGTCCCCACGGTGTCCTGAAACTGGATAATAAGAACTTTGAGATATGATCAGAGTCCAACCGAATGGTACTACAGAAACAGATTACCCCCTAGGCATCTAAAGTCTCTGTCAGGTTATTGGAAAGGCCCTTCGTAATATAACGTGGTGGCTTGGTGATTTGAGACTATTCGTAGTGTTGTTGCACTGCAACATATGCTGACAATAGTTTGCTGGAGTTTATATAGTCTCCAATTCCTAAACAAGGGTATAAGCATGGTCCTGCAAATTATGTTCTTAAATTGCTACTTATTCTGTCGCTATGCGCAATAAGGGTGTTGGTCTACGCATTTTGTTTACCTAGTAGTAAAAACAGCGTCAGGTTAAAAGTCCTTGCGGTCAGTCACTGACGTAAATCTGTATCACATATGTTGCCGCTGTAGGATGAGTAGGTACGAATCTATGTTAAAGAAACAATATTTTGTCTACTTAGTTTCAAGTCTTTCAGCGACTTTACTTCGCGGATGAGTAGGTACAACTTATGTGAAAGAAACTATGTTTTCTAGTTCGGGATTAAATAGCCGCCTGAAATTTTACTAATTTGAATCCTCTTGCAAAAGAAGGCGTTTATCGTTATCGTGTAAATCTTGATGAGGGGTACAAAGAGGCCTAAACAGACCGTGTAGCGAAGTGCATTCCATATTGCAGTTGTGTGTCTCAAATGTGATAAAGGAATGGTATAACGGAAAGCGCCATTTCGCTCATGTTTTATTTATTATTCTTAAGCTTTGACCGATGCCAGTTTTTTCCAGACAAAAGCCAATTTATTCCTTTCAAATGTCATGGGGCCTTGTTTTTTATAATCGCACCTTATTAAAAAAGGTGTTCATTTAATTGGTTGTTTACTTTTACAACTTGTTTTCGCCGTATCCACTCAAAAATTTTTTTTTTCACTTCAAATAAAAAAAAAATTCAATCAAGATATTTTATTTCACACTTACAGCTAAACATGAATAAGCGCGTAAGGCGTAAAATAACTGTCAAAAATTCTCATCTACATACAAAATGTATGAATCAAACCTAAATAGAAAAGAGTGGTGTCATTTTAGCTACTTTCTGCTTTATCCAGCGATTTTATTTCTTTTTTTCGTTTACATTTATTAGATTTTACTAAACAAAATAAGTTAAAATTACTATTTATTACAAAGCGTTGCGCTCTTATTTAGGTTTGTTCAAATTAAGGCGCTAGACGTCGTTTCGCCTTACGCGCTTGTTTAGGTGTAGCTGTTACTTGTAAACTAATTTATATTTTTAATTTACTTTTTCATAAAATCCATTTAAATAATCTGCTTTTCTATATTTAAACCTGTCTTGTGCTGTCTTAAATTTGTATGTCTTTTCAATTATAATTTCCAAACTCACTATCAAAAATATCATCTTGTATTAAAATCCTCCAACCATAATGGAAACAAATCACTTTTACAATTAAAAAGATAAGAGGAAAGAAACTGCAACGAATGCAGGCAGCAAAGAAGGCCAACAAAAAAAAAAAAAAAAGAGAAGACGCTTAAACAAATGTATTTAAAAAAGAAATAAATAAAGAACCAGCGATAATAAAGTGAGTGTTATGTTGTTTTATGATCATAATATAATAACACGATCAAAACGCATACATCATTTGTAATGGCATGCCATAACATGGCTAAAACCAAAAACGTTAATACCACAGCTAAGCTTTAAAACAGTCACTCAGATGCACAGTTGAGCGAATAAACATAATCTTGATAATTTTGGGATGACCCTGTTAAAATAGATTTTAAAACATTCAGATTTATTTCATTATTCCTGCTAATAAATCTGAGAAAATGCTTGTTTCGAAACAAGGCTCAAAATAAGTAAATATTTTAAACATTAAGAAGGAAGGGAAGTCAAAAATGGCAACACCGAATGTACGTTACATACGTGCAATTTGGCATAGGGATAATAAAGCTTAATATTGATATTCTCAGCAAGTTTTTTGTTGATTGTAATTAAATCATGAAAACTTTTTTATGAGTTTCGTCGTGAATTAATAGGTCGATTATAGATGGCAACCGGAATTCAGTTGCGTTATCAAAAGGCAACGCAACTGGCAAATAAATTAGTATTACGTATGGCAACTTTTTTTAGTTGCTAAAAATTTTGAGAGTTTAGCAACTGCAAAAAATGTAAACAATCAAAAAGTTCTTAATAAATAAGCAAGAAAAAATAATTTAAAGTTCATAAAAAAAATAATACTTCCAAAAGGCCATATGACGAATCCTTCTCTTCCTTTTTTATATTAAATGCTGAAAGTGTTTTATTTTTGTTTTTTCTACCGCTTTGTAATTTACAAATGAAAGAAATTCATATGTATGTATATAATATAAGTTTTGTTTTAAATACATAAACCTCTAAATTTTATAAAACTAAACCAGCTTTTCCTCAGTTTTACAAACTTTTCTACTTTATAATCTGTAAGAAAATATCAACAGCAATCACAAATTTATGGTTGTCAATTTGGCAACTGAAAAAATATTAAAAACTTTAGTTGCCAGTTGCCATACGTAATACCATTTCGGCAACTTGCAACGCAACTGAAATTGCGTTGCCATCCATAATCGACCTATAAATGAAACAATAGGCTAGTCAACTCAGTCGCTATGTACGGGTAGTGAGTGGACTTTCAACTGAAAATACTAACAACTTTAGGTGCCAGTTGCCATACGTAATACCATTTCGGCAACTTGCAACGCAACTGAAATTGCGTCCATAAATAAAACAATCCATCCATAGTCAACCTATAAATAAAACAACAGGCTAGTCAACTCAGTCGCTATGTTAGTAAGTGGACTTTAATAATGGAATCCGAACGCTCTATGACGAATTCCGTGAATACCACTAAAAATGTTTGTTTGTTTTGCTATACTTGACCGGTTAATGCAAAACCGAAATATGATCTATAGTTAGACTAAGGTATTGTTGGGTATTTGTTACACTAACGTAAACTCAACATTTCACGAAAATTTGGACGTCGAAAAGATTTTATCCCGTTGGATTCAACATAACTTGGGTGAAGCTCAAAAAAGGCTAGCGTTATTTGGTAAAATGTAAAAAAATCCGACAATGGCATTTCAAAGAGAGTATATAAGATTTTAGTAGATAAAGAAACATGAATATTTGGTTATGAGATCGAAATAAAAGAGTAGTCGACAGTATGAGTGTGTGGTTTCAAAAAATGAGCCAAATCCGTTAAAAATTGTTCGAGTTTGATGCACATTTAAGCAAATAGTTGCCATGAACTATTACAGTATCAACCGATTATTATTAATATATATGGAAAATTTAAGCAGACCACTTCCTTTATGGGACCGCCTTCCGTCCTCAATGAATAAAAGTAACCGATTTGTAGTTTACTGCATCCTTACTTTCATTGAGTCTCGTGCTAACAGTAGGCTTTACTCTTGACTTTAGTGATTTCAAACTGTCGACAGTCACTTCCAGGCACAGTCTTCGATTTTCATCTTGGCTAGATGATACGTGAAGTTGAAGTTTCCAAGAATTTTGATTAGAAAACAGTCAGTGCGGACGGTCTTCACCAGAAGGTATAACAAAAGTATTTATTTTACTGGCGGAACAAATTCAATGAACTTAAGATATAAATTGTTGATGCTTATTTCTATAAAATAATGAAATAAAAGTGGTCACCCTAAATCTTGTTTTTTTTTCTCTTGCAACTGATTTTAGTCTGCTTAACACTACGATCATGACACCGGCTGGCTGGATGGCTGGATGGCTGTCCGACTAAACTAAACAAAATGAATGGAACAGAAACTAAAGGAAGACATCGATCGTTTGTAAATGTGAAAATTGAAATTTTATTGAGACTGTCTTAGCTTAATGCTTTAGTAAAATAATTGAGGTATAAAATATGGCTAAAGCTGTTTATAAAACGTTAAACAAATTGCTGTTGAGCAACTGGTAAAGACGTAGGCAGGACAAGCAGGCAAGCAAACAAACAGCATTTTCGATGTTCGTCTAACCTGGACCGATTGTACATTATGTGCGTTAATATAGAGACGACAGACAAAACTTTGACGCTCTAGAAAATATGGTGCTGAAATTGTATCGAAATGTAATTCCACAAATTTATAAATCAATTTTAGAGTCTGTCTTAAGGTTTTGATTCTGTAGTCGAAGTTTTGTTTTTGCATTACGTTTGGGCTTTTATTATGTTTTTTTTTTGGTGCAGTGCTGCAAATGTAACCAAGATTTAAATATATATTTTTTTTCCCTCTACAATTTTGCATTTACAAAAGCTGAAAGCAAATTAAGAAAAAGTTGTTTAAATAAAAACTAACACCCATGAACGCAAGCAAACACATGTTAAATGTTTACAAACTTTCGTAAAGAGTGTTTCAAAATTCACCGCAGATTTTTATTTGCTGCCAGTATTGCCAACCAAACGAAATTATTTTACAGCTCACAGTTAAGAGATAGTTTTTGTTTTTAAGAAATACATTTAAAAATGAAGAAGTTATGCGGCTACATTTCGCAATTTGAATATTGAGTTGGCATATTGAGATGCCATCGCCGCTCGACAGGTGTCGTCAGCCATACAACCTTCCATTCCTCAAAGAGCATAGGTTTTATTTTTAAAGCTTACGGTTACTTTTTATGTCATCACACAAATGTATTATAAGGTTCAAGTCCGAACTAGGTGATGACCGCTTCAAAACCTTGGCGATATTGTTTGCAAAACCTTTTTTTTTATTAACTTTCCTTGTATTTTGGGTCTTCACCATGTTTAAACTGCCCTATAACAGGTCAACTTTTCTTAGTCTGAGGTTGCAAAGCATCATGGAAAATGTCTTACTCTTTATTTAAAATTCCATTATCTTTATGTATTCGTTCAATGCCATTCCCAGGGTAAACGTCCATATCCTCCTTGTAAAACATAGCATGGATTAAATTCCTGATTAATCGGCCATTTAAGAAATCTACGAACCATCGCTTCAAAAGCAAATATTTGCATTGTTTTGCAGTAGTGCTGGTAAAGTATTGAATAGTGGTTATCGAGTACTTGATCTCTTTTATGAGTACTCAATACTAAAAAGTAGTTACTCGATTTTAGAAACAAATTGATTAGAAAATTTCACGAATTCATTAAAACACTGATTAACAGTGCGTTTTTATTATTTAAACAAAAGTATTGAGTACCAAGGATAATAGAAGACAAGGTTACGTCATACCGAGATAAAATTGAAATTTTCTGGGCATGTCAGCCTAATGACGCCTCGAAATTGTCTTGCTATTGGCTAATAATTTTGACTGAGAGCATTACTATAAATTATGAGAGTTTTTTTTTGCAGGGTTGCCAATTTTTGCCTATTGCTTAGATTTATTTGTACGTATTTATTGGGAGCAATTTGTTGATGGCAGACTTCGCAACCTTACATTGGCCGAACAACGTCATCTAACAGGAAAACATGCGCATGGCATAATCTTGTCTTCTATCATTCTTGTTGAGTACTATGGAGTACCCAATTGACAAGTATCGAATAGTATCGAGTAATTAAAAGTAGTAGAAATTGCCAGCACTATTTTGCGGTAATGTTCCACTGTTTTCTTTGAATACTCCTCAGAAGTGTTTATCTAATTTTTCTTAAACATCATGATGGTTGACAGTAAATAAGATCTTAGAAAATTCTTCTTATCAGTTGGGCGGTGTGTACTAATGTCTTTCTTGGCATATTTCTCCGTGGAACGTTAGCTAAAAATTAAGGGTTTGCAGCCATTTAGAGTTAACTCTAATTGTAATAATTTTGTTAAAATAGAAAAAACAACGGTTCAAAAATTAAGAATGTATTTAAATTCTATTAATTCTGTTTGGAATAAAGAATGGAGTTAACTCTTTGTTGTTGCAAGGTCTTCAATTGCCATAATTATTTATATGTTTCAAGCAATGACCACCATATGCTAAAAGCCTTATAATAATATATACATACTTGTTAAACAATTTTGGGCCACCCTTTATGTATTTATTATCATACACACATGCATTACCATTTCTAACGTTATATTTTCTTAACACAGTGTTGCATTTTGATTGCATTAAGTTTTTTATCTTTTCTACTCTAAAAGTTAAAAGAGAAAGAATAAACGTGATTGAGTGAGCGAGTAAGAACGGGGAAGAAGTGTGTAACTTTATGTTTATCATTTCGTTAGTTTATGTCAGATAAAATAGACAAATATGTGTATAATTTGCTTTGATGAAAAAAGGCAAAAAATAAACGAAAAAGATTAGTTTTTTTTTCTTCTATTTATTCAAATTGTGTTTACTTTTTTCAAACGCCATATGGTGTTAGACATTTAACAAGAATAGCAACAATATTTTTATTAAAATTTCAACATTTTCAGAGCATAAATCAAAGCAATATACAGTCCCGCACAAAACTATTGGCACAGCAAGCATACTCAGCTTTATCATTATTTTAATGCTATTTAAAAACAATATTATTCGAAAAAAGCTGTATTCTTAATACGCTCTATAGTGTTCGAACTAATAGCAATGTTTTTTTCTTTTTATATATGGCAAAAATATTTTTTATAATCTTTTTATAAAAAAAAGCAAAATTTTGCCGAACAAAAGTTTTGGCACACACAGGCAGCATTTTGATTTATGGTGAACCTTTTGGAAATCTGGCAGCGCTGTTCAGCAAATATTTTTTTATATGTATACCATAAAGCTTAATTTTTCCGTTATATATTTTGCATTGACGTTTTGGTTAAAAAAATTCAAAAAAATAATTTGTGAATACTAAAATGAGTTCAAAACAAAAAGAAACCACGGAATCTCAGCGAAAAATAATACTACATCTTCATAATCAAAGCAAGTCATACGCTGTGATAGGTGAAATAATGGAACGAAGTCGTTTTACAATTCGCAGTATTATAAATCGTTCTAAAGGAGAGACAAGCTACAATAGTGCTAATCGAACAGGCCGTCCTAGAGCTTTAACTGATCGTGAGAGCAAGACAATAGTGCGAAAAATAAAGCAAAACCCCAAAAAAACATCGACCGAACTTGCCGCTGAAGTTCAAGAGGAATTTGTCAAGAATACTCATCCCATGACTGTTCGCAGAGTCCTACATGAGGCTAATTATACTTCAAGAGTTGCAAGGCGTAAACCACTTGTTTCTTTAATTAATCAAAAGAAGCGATTAGACTATGCGAAAGAATTTAAAAGCAAACCTAATACAGTATAAGAAAAACAAAAGCTTTCTCCTACAGATAAATACGGTGAAGGTCCTGTAATGGTTTGGGGCTGTATGTCGTCTGAAGGTGTCGGTGAGTTGGTTTTTATAGAAGGTATTATGGACAAATTCGTTTATTTAAATTTACTCAAAGAAAATGTAAAAAAAAGTACCGAAAAGTTAAATTTGTCAACATCATTTACATTCCAACATGACAATGACCCCAAACATTCAGCTCATGACGTGCGTATGTGGTTAGCATTCAATGTTGCACATGTTCTACCGCATCCTCCACAGTCTCCAGATCTCAATCCAATTGAGCATTTGTGGGAAGAGCTTGGCAGAAGGGTAAAAAAGCGATCAGTTTCAAATAAAGTTCAATTGCAGCAAGCGTTAAAGGAAGAGTTGCTAAAAATTGGGAAATAAACCACAAAAAAGTTAGTGCATTCTATGCCCAGGCGTCTGAACGAAGTTATAAAGCAAAAAGGCTTGCCCACTAAGTATTAAGAATGGTAAAATTTATAAAAAAGTTAGCTTATTAAGTATAAATGTGTTAACTAAAAATGAGCTATAAATTATGTGCCAATACTTTTGTGCGATAGAATCGTCATGTTTTTATGTTAAACGCGTTATATAATGAATTAATAAAAAAAATATTGATTTACAACAACTTAAATGGGTAACTTAACTGAAAGGACATTTATTTTTATCTTAAAAAAATTTAAAACGCTATAAACCAGGTAAAAATTAAAAAATGCTTGCTGTGCCAATAATTTTGTGCGGGACTGTATGTATTTTTTTTTTTTTTTTGTTCATAAAGACATTAAGTTAAAAATTGTGTTTTCCGGTGACATGTAAATAAATATTGCAAAAATTAGGAAAGTTTAAAAAAAACAGTACATTTGAAATCTGGACGCATTCAACTTTTAATATCTTTTGATGGAAAATATAGCAATAAGAAATAAAAGAATATTTATTTATTTATATTTTTTAAATTTTCACAACAGGTGGAGGGGCGATTTTTATTTGTTTTTAGGTTGTGAGGGTTTTGCTGCTTTGATTTGTATTAAAGGCCTTTATAGAAAGCAATACACATAGAGGTAGTCAATAGACCCACAGGGTGTTCACTGCTCAGTCAAAAGACATATTGAGGGGGAGGGTCCCTATTTTGAAATTTGTGTTAGTGATTTTTTTGCTTTTGTCTAAACACTCTAACATAATTTAGATTGCAGGAGGGTTCTAATTTTTACAGAAAATTAAAATAAACATTTTTTTTAAACTTACAAAAAATTTAAAAAAATGTTAACAAAAAATTTTCCAAAAAATTTTCAAACAAATTTAACTAAAAATATTAAAAAAACTAAAATTAGTTAGTGAGAATATTTTTACAAAAAAAATTTTTAAGAAAATTTTTACAAAAAATTTTCAAGAATGTTTTACAAAAAATTTTTAAGAAACTTTTTAAAAAAATTAAAAAAATAAATTTAGAAAATTTTTACACAAGATTTGTAAAAATATTTTACTAAAAATGTAAATAAAATTCTAAATATTTTATTTATTTATAAAACTTTTTCAAAAAAAAGTTTAAAACAAATTTTTACAAAAAATATATCAAAAAAAAAATTCCAGAATATTTTCTATAAAATGTTTACAAACAATTTTCGCTAAAACTTTTTTTCAACAAAATTATTACAAAAAAAAAATTCTATAAAATTTTTCAAAAGATTTTCAATAAAATACAAACAATTTTCAATTTTTAAAAAAATTTTCAGTAAAATTAAAAAAAAAATCAAAAAATTTTTCCAAAAAAAAAAGTTAAAAAAATATTTGAAAACAATTATTAAAAAATAAAAATTTCCAAAAAATATTCTATAAAATTCCTCCAAATGTAATTTTATAAAATTTTTACAAAAAGTTTTCTATAAAATTTTTATATAGTTAGGCATCAGATGACTATATAAATCGTACGAAATATTGGTGATTAGTGGAAAAAAGCGCTGTTCTTTTTTTAATGCGTTTCTTTTTTACTTATGTTTGCCAGCTTACGCACCAATAATATCAACGCGGACCAACAGAGGAAAGGGTATGGGGCGACCAGAACCCTCTTCTAGTAATAGGGAAATATTGCAGGCCTTCTCTTCTGGTTTTTATGTCTTTTTTGCTTCGATTATGGTCACACAAAAATTGCCATTCTTTGAGACCAATGAAACTCAACAACGCCCAACGGTTAATAAGGCGTGGTGAAGGTTATAAAAGATTCGGCACGACCGAATATAGTACTTTTACTTGTTTTATTTAGTTTTGTCTTTAATTGATAACTTTAAGAAATTCATTTGTATAACAGTTTTATATTTTTATTTTTTTTATATTCTTTTCGATTGGTTTAATTCTTTTAAATTGTTCAATTTAAAAAAATGCGACAAATTTTTAAGAGCGTATAAAATTGTGTAAGTAAATGTTTCTCTTAATTTGATCCTATATATGTAAATACATGTGTACCGCATACCTTTGTATACATGTGTTTATTTGTATATGTATTCAGTATATTTAATTTAGGTTTCACTGATTATATGGCACAGACATTGATTATATTTGCCCTAAAATGTTGTGTCAGTTGATATAACAACTGCTGAAATTGGTATCGATGATGATGATGACGAATGATAATGATTATAATAATTATGATGTTGTTATTGTTGCTGCTGCTGACTGCCTTACAATTACTTATCAGTCTCTTATTGAATCAATTTAAATCAATGCAAACAACAGCCTCAGTAGCAAAACAAATTTGTTTTACGAGGAGCGATCAATAAGTCTTTACAAAATCATAAAAAGAGTACTGAATATTTAACACTAGACAATAAGTTACAAATGACTACTGCCAATTTTCCTAAAAATCCATTAGAATATCTTCACTTGTATGCAGAACACACCACCTTGAATCGAACCCGCAATCTCTAGATTGATAGAAGAGAGTCTGTTTTAGGCACCGTCTTCTGCAAACTTGTTTTTTGAGAAGGGCTTAAAAAAGATTCAGCCTATAAAAATGTGTTCTATGTTTTTGTTTTTATAATTATTGACCTTCCCTCGTATAACATTTGCAAAGTTTATGGATAAATGGTTTAAAGTATGTCTATGCAATCAATTTAATTTATACATATGAATGTATATATTTTATATTCATATACATATTTATGATACTTGGATGCAGAATCATCATCAGGAACAAAAAATCCAATATAAATATTTATGTAAGAATAAATTTCTACAAGATGTTACTTAAACACCAAATAAGGGTTTGCCAACACAATAACTTTTTACCAATCACCCCGTTGGTATCAAATTTATTTATTTTATTTATTTATACAAAATTGACTATATTAAAAAATGATGAGCATTTTGCAAGTTTTCACCAGATCTAAAGCCTCCCTCAGGTTTAGTGAGTTAAGCCATTGTAGGACCTTCGCTCGCATTAGCCAATTTCCCAGTGCTACTCTAGGTTCTGGTTCACAGAAATTCACAATTAGTCTGTTGCTTTCTTACTAGCTGTGCCTATGTGTCCTTTAAACCACATCAACGTTACATCATTAACCGAGGCACGTCCGTTACGTTTTAAAACACACTCCAGCACTAGATTAGAGTACACGTTCACTTGCCTCAAGTGTTTCATAACCGACTGGTTGTCAAGTGCAATGAGAAACTTTTTTCCATGCATCCGATTTTCCAGCAGGCTGTCCCAGCATTTCTCCCTCCCCAAACGCAGACTACAGGACAGGTTCAGCTCAACTGAGAATATAACCTGCTCTACCATCAATAAGAGAACCATCAGTAAAAATTCGGACTGCGTTCTTCATACACGCATTGTGTGCAACGCCTTCCGCAATGAGTGCAGTCGTTCGACTATTTTTCTTCAACTCATGCGTTGCATCGGCATTGGAGCTATCGTAACCTCCTTACTTACTAGGTCTAGAATACTCGTATGTCCGCTGATCTTTCCAAAGCTATGCCAAATGGCATCGCTCTTCAAACGCAATGTTGGAGCAGTACGCATTGCGCCACATACACTCATGCTAGTAATCCTTAGAACCCCATCCAACTTACGCTTACTTCCAATCTGAGTGGCCACCAAATCACAGATGCATATTATTATAGGTCTCATGCAATAGTAAGTAGCCTTTAGAGAGGTTGCCCACGGCCATAAACTCGTTTACGTTGATGCAAGATCCTTTTTGTTTTCCGTATCCCCATTTTAATAGGTTCGTTGCAGGTAAGTTCCTTCTACAGAATAACACCTAGATAATTCACCTTCCTTGAAAAACTGACTTCCGATCCGAGAAGTTAATACTCTATGCTAGCATTTAGGGCTAGCCCCTGTTCATTGCACCATGCCTGGGTAGTTATGAGAGCCTGTCTTATGCATCCTTGGATGGTATCGATGAACTTTCCACCAACCATAAGTGTCAGATCGCCCGCATAGGTAACCGTATGGACGACTACTGAGTCCAGTTTCTAAAGCAGGCCATCAACGGTGATGTTCCACAAAAGAGGTAACAAAACAACAACCCCTGACTATAAAACCCCGGATTCTGGAACTCCCATTTTTGAGATTTATAGCTCTTGACCTAAGCATAGCGTTGATCTATCCGAAAACAATGGGTTCAAACCCACGCTCAACAAGAGATTATCTCAACCATTTAGAGTTAAAGGATACTAGAGGGCGCTTTTTATTTTTTGCTAAGAAGCATCGTTTTAGAAGAGAGATACCAGTTTTCGTTCATTTTAAAAGCTTTTTTTTAAGATTTAATTTCGTAATTTACATTTATGAACAGCATTAGGTGCTTTTCGATTTGCTTTACCCCACATGCTATTATAAGGGAAACCCTTTTCGAATTCAATACGGGCAATATAAACTACATTTTTGATTATAGACGAAGTAAAACAAGAAGGGAAAGAAGTAAGTAGAGAGGGAGAGAGACAGACAGACAAACGAACCACTGCAACAACTAAATTAAAACATACACATTCTGTGATGGCATATTTTTGGTTGATTCCTGCTACCAATTAAATAATCATACATAATTTTGTTTGTTTATTGGGAATACTTAACCGTTCCCGGATGGACAACTTATACATATACGAGTAGTTTACACTTGTTACTTGGTTCAATTGACTGGGTTTCATGTTTGTGTGTCGCTGTGTGTTAATAACATGTATGATTTTAACGTTTCTCCTCTAAATTTTTTATTAAACTTAATTTTATATTCCACTCACATAATTGACGCAGTGGTCAGTCAGCGAAGTCAGTCAATTATACAACATATTTTTAGTTTCCCAGGTTGTTGATTTCAGTTGAAGGTAGTAAATTAAAATCATGTTGATGTTTGTATTTATATTCGGTATTTGCCTTATTTTGCATATTTATGAGAATTTAAAAATGCACAGACCTTTAGTAAGAATCCTGTTTTGTCTTTATTTGGTGGTTAACTGTTATTTTTTAGTTTTTTTTTGTTTGTTTATAAAACTGTCATAATTAATTCATCTTCTTAACATATGTATAATTCTGTACGTGTGTATGCCACTAAACGACTGTACTGATTTAAATTGTTATTTTTTTTTTTTTAATTAGAATGGGTTTCTGCATGGTTTAGATTTGCAATTGGATCTAGTCTTCGGTGGTAGCGTTCTAGAATTTGTGTCAACACTATAATTTTCTCCATTTTTATACCCTTCACCACAGGTGAAAAGGGTATATATGTATAAGTATGTCATTCTGTGCGTAATTTCTAAAAATTCTTTTCTGACCCCATAAAGTATATATGTATATTCTGAATCCTTATACATAGAGAAGTTGATTAAGCGATGTCACTCTGTTTTCGGGTTGAAATCAATTTTGCCAAGACATCATAAGAGATACAGAAAATTTAAGCCCACCAGTCTGCCGGGCATAGTTTCGAAAATTTTGCTATTGTAATTCAGCAACATCAGACCATTCGAGGCTGCGGGTAAAAAAAACACTCCTACCTATATTTTTCAGGTTGTTTTTTTTAAATTTTAATGATTTTTATTTACTTTTTTTGTTACGAAATAAATCGCATACAAATCTCGGCAATAACCCCCTTGGAGCTGGGAGGGGAGATTATCTGTTTGTTTTTATGTTTGTAGGGTTTTTCTGCTGTGATTGTATTAAATGCCTTTATAGAAAACAAGAAACATAGAGGATGACACTAAACCCACAGGTTAGTCACTGGGAACCAGAAGCTCCTTAGGGCGGGGGTAATATGGGCAAAATTTTGTTTAAAGATTTTTTTCCTATAGTCTGACCAGTCTAAGGTAATATTGATTGCAGGACGGCCCTACGGAGCCCAGGGGGAGGGTGATGGGCCCTTCGCCGCGGTGTAGGGTTTATAATATTCTTACTTGTTTAGTTTATTTTCACCCATCAAATCCTTAATTTATTTACACTCCCCAATACCTCAATATTTTTTTTAATGATAAAAATATCATTAGTATATGAAGAAATTGGCAATAAAGACCTTCAGAGAAGTATAGTAAACTCTCGATTATCCGCTTGTGGTTTATCCGATTTGCGGATTATCCTACGGCGTTTTATGTATAATAACAGAAAAACTACACAAAAACAAGTCTTAAAACTTGAATTACATTAATATAATAAAAGACATCATAAAAAGCACTTCTGTGTAGGTTTTCAGTACCTTCAGCCATTGTTTACCCGTTAACGGAAATTTTGTGGTTTATCCTGACATTCGGTTATCAGCCGCATCCGCATCCGCATCAGTCAGTTCAGCGGATAATCGGGAGTTTACTGTACACAAATAAATGATCTTTGGAAACTGTCGTAAATAAAAACTGTGAAAAATTCTCGTATTGTTTTTAATTTTATTATTTATTAATAATTTATCAGCTAAAACTACCAGTATGTACTGTACGAAGAATGCATTATATCACTTTGTTAAAAATTCAACTTATTAAAAATAAAATAATAAAATAAAATATAAAAAATATTTTTTTTGTTTAGAATAAATCGAAAGGATCTTAAGTCTCCTTAAAATTTTTAGTAGTTTTTTTATAACTAATTTAATGCTTAAAAAACTAATATAGCAATAATATCTTTAATTTTGTCTCTTTTTAGGTAAGTTTTTGATTGGAAATTTCTTAGCTAAGAAAAGTAGGTAAGTTTTTTTTTTTGTCATTTCAATCAATTGAAATATTTTTTGTATGCTAAAAAATTTCTTTTACAAATCTTGAGGTGCTGAATTTTTTTTGAAACTAGCGTCCTGATAATATTTTGTTCTATTTTGCATGGAATGTAATCCACACCAAATTTTAAGACTATTATTGTTATAGTGCTTCAGTCATGGTTTATGTATTTTCTTTATATAGACATACCCATCCCTGAAAAAAATTGTAAAATTTATATAAAATAATAAAACTATTGGAGATTTCAGTAAGCATTGTTTAAAATTTCCTGTTGACAAAAATAAAAGGTTCTGTAAAATTGCGTACTTTCTAGAGTATCCGTTTAATCGAGGTTTGATTTTATTCGAGCAAACATTTAATCAATTTTGCAATTTAAATTTTCCTCGATTAATCGATTAAGGTTTTCAAATTACTCGATTACCTCGAATTACTTGCACATATTTTAAAAATTCTTTTTCAATGAGAAAAGACAACAATGAAAAATTGATTTATAATATATTTTATTAATGACAACTTAAAAATGTTTTATCGATTTGTTTATTTCTTCTTCCAATACGCAGAAAAAATTTTGAAATAATATAAATTGATTTCATAACTTTTCGCTAATATAAAATATTGATTAGGTGCCCCAGTAGACTAGTATTTAGTATGCTAGTCTTTCAGTCTGGGGCTCGTGGGTTCGTTTCCTAAAAAGTGTTTCACTACAACGAGTGAAAGAATCCTCGTAGTAAGACGAATTCTGAAACATGCTTTAACTGATACTCAGACACAGGGCAATATTAAAATAAACTATTCGGTGCTAAGAAGATTTGAATTATGTAAACACGTCTAGATCGAAATTATTCTCAAACGAACAAATAAGAAGTAAAAAATTATGAAATTAGAGATTTTAATAGAAATTAATTAATTTAATTTGATTTGTCGATATAATTTGTTCGAGTTATTTTTTAATAAAAATTTGCAATTTTTCTTACTCGATTAATTAATCTACTTTAAATTCTACGATTAATCGAGCGATGGTCGATCGAGTGGATACTCTAGTACTTTCATAATTTTTGTTTTTTTTTAATGAGATATTTTTGCCGAAAAAATATACTATATTTGAGCCAAGATACTAAGGTGCCCCCTCACAAAATTTTTATGTGATGTGCACACAGACAAACAAATATTCTAAAAATGCTGTTTTGTGTTCTATTTCGACCTGCAACAGCAACAAAATTTTCAAAAAATATTTAATGTAAAAAAAGGGTCCTTTTACGGTTTTAATATATATGTATAGAACACAAATTGAAATAAGGAAATTTCTTAAAAAAATATTTTATTTAATTTTTTATAAAAAATAATAATAGGTTCAAAAGTTCTTCCTGGCTTGTCTGCAGAAAACACACAGGGACTTGTAGGGTATCGAACCCGCAACCCCCAGACTAATAAACTAGCGTACCAGCAATAAGAGAAAGATAAGTTAGTATCTATACGTATTTTACTGTTTGCTCAAGCACCCATTAAAATTTATTGAAAGGCTCCGCTGTTGTTTGCTACATTTTCAACAAAAATTTTTATTTTTGAAAATCAATTTTAATCAATTAAATATATATCTATGACTATTTGTAATTTTTCGGGTTTAACTTGATCATTCCATCGGTGTAGAATTTCTGCGGTAAAAAACTGATTAACAGATCTTTACAGTTACCAAAACACTATCGTATAAATGCATCAGAACTTCCGTACCAAGTTCCGCCAATTTGATCCGAGCCATGGAAGAAGCTTTGTGTGTTAGCGCATTGTCACGATGGAACACTACTCTCTTTCTATTGGTCAATACCAACAAACCATTACACATCTAATGTACGATATTCAGCCAATTTTTACTCACTACCATTTAAGATGTTTATTCTTTTTGTTTACCCTCGTATAAATTGAAAAAAAAGTGCAATAAACCAAAGGTAACCCTTATTTAATTATAAAACTTATATTTTGTTTTATTTTTGGACTTTTTAAATAATTATTTATTAATTATTAAATTAGTCAATTGAAAGAAAGAAAGAAAATAAAAACAAAACAAGAACTCAAGTGTTGGTTTTACACAATGTTGTAGAAGATTTTTATTTCCATTTTTTTTAACGAAATAAACAAAATGGAAATATATGTAGTATATAGTTTTTTTAACGTATTTTGTATCCCTCTTTAATTAAAGTTTTCTCCCCATTTTTTTTATTACTTCAACCAATAACATTTTTCCCAAGAACTTTAATATTTCGCATATTTTTTTAAGCTAAAATTTTGTTAAAAACTTTTCGTTGCCTTTTTTTGTATTTCCGTCGTTTTCAGTTAATATATTTACTATTAAATTTCTGAAAGTAAAACATGTTTGGCTAAAAGTTTATATTACATCCCTTGCTAAATTTAAAAATATATAAATTTTTTGCTTAAACTGGCTGGGGTTCGTCCAAAAAAGAAAAAACAAAAATGCTGTAAATGTGTTTATGAAGTTAGAGCAACTCCTTGGTAAAATATAAAAGGATAGAAATTGCAAAATGTTTGGTAGTGGTACATAGAAAAGTTTAATACATAAAATATAAAAAAATCAACTTTTAAATTCATAGTTGAAAAAAATTACGAGGGTGGTCCTGACATTAGCTGAACTGTCCCTCGTTTCTGTATCTTATTTGAGAAACTTTTCACACACAATTGTTATAGTCATCTTGCTTTAAACAGGGTGAGCTAGAGATAATAACAAACTTATTCATTACTTTATTTTAAAAAGTTTAGGATAAGCTATAGGGGAATATCTCACTTTAGTTATAGAAACGAGGTACTGAGAAGGAATTTTATTCTAAATAAAATCTGACGAATATGGTACAGAGGTTTCGCCCATAGCACTTAATTTGTTTGCATTCCTAAAGGTCTTTTCTAACCTTGGAGACCGTTGTTTTAATTGTAGCTTCATTTCAATTGTAAAGGCGCGAACTCATGTTTCATTAGTGGTTGTGAATCGAAACAGAAAATTTCTTTATTGCCGCGAAACATTACCAAACACTTTAAAAATGGTATCCGTTACAGATTTACTTCCATTTTTTTGCCAAATTACCCACTGTACAATTTTCAAAGTAGTCTATAAATATAATAAAACAGTAACTCATTTCCTGCCTGTCTGTTTTTCTGTCTGTGTTCGCATCACGTAAAAACTACTGGATGGATTTTAACAAAAATTTGTGAGGAGGTACCTTAGTATTCTGATTCCAATATAGGTTACTTTTTTTCCGCAAAAATATCTTATTTTTCAGATTTAAAGGTACTGCATAATTTAAGGCATCTTTTATTTTTGAAAGCGGGATATTTTAAAAACGGTATCCCAACAGATGGCGCTATTTTAAAATAATGAGAAAATATGAATTGAAAGCTTGATATTTTAAACACGGTTTCCCAACAGATTGCGCTATTTTAAAATAATGAGAAAATATGAATTGAAAACGGTATATTTTAAACACAGTTGTGCAACAGATGGCGCTGTTTCAAAATAATGACAAAATATGAATTAATTACTGCTAAATAACCGATTGAATAAAATTTGTATTTGAATTATATTTTTATATAAAAGTAAATACGTAAGACTTTTAAAATTTGGTGTGGATTACTTTTATATCAATATCCAACAAAATATTGTCAGGACGCACACAACGTGTGTGGGCACAGCTAGTCAAATATAAAGGTTCACAACAGATGTCATGAAATCATCAATAATATCCAAGATATATTTTGCTATGTTGGTACACCTTCCAATACAGCAATCGTTTTATTCATGCATAGCTTTTGATTTTATTATATTACTAGCAGTGCCCGCGAAGACGTCAGTATCCTGACAATATAATTTTATTCGATTTTATGTATACATTGGTGGTAAAAAATACCACTCCTAGAGTGCTACAACTTAAAGGTCTACGACCGGAAAGACATCGATGCGATATTGTTAGCGCCCTATGAGTATAAAGTTCTAAACATCATTGTTTGTTTGTTGGTGTCTTGGTTAAAGCTTTAATATTTACCGGTCTTATTAAACTTCCTAAAATTCTCGTTTGGTATAAAGTTTTAAATATAGAAAAATTCTATTATTTTAAAAACGACTAAAGGTGGGGCGATTTACCCTCTCACAAAAAAATATTTTTTATAAAGTAATAATTAAAAAACTATCGTAATAATCTAAACGAAATTAAAAAAAAATTTTGCTTTAATATCCAAGGGTTGTATAAAAAATTTAAAAACAACTTTTTGAACTTGATTTTTTCAATTGATGATATTTTGATCCCACTATTACTATATAGAGTATCCATTTAATCGGTTTTTTTATTCGAGCCAACAACTAATCCATTTTGCAATTTACATTTTCGCCGATTAATCGATTAAGGTTTTTAAGTTATTCATTCGACTAAATCAAATTAATCTAGTATATTTAAAAAATTGGTATCCAATGAAAGAAACGTCAAACATACAAAAGTGATTAATAAAATATTTTGTTTATGACAATTTGTAGACGATTTTTAAAAATGTTTTTTATTGATTTATTTATTCCAGTAAGAAAATTATTTTCATTTGATATTTTTATTTCGTCCTCCAATACTGAAATTGGCAATTTTTCTTACTCGAAAAATTAATCGACTTAAAATTCTAAGATTAATCGAGCGATGTTTGATACTATATAAGTATGTATGCAGGTTTTTTCTTTTTCTATGTTCTTTCAACACGTTCTTGCTTGTTAAAGAATTTTAACAGCTTTAACAGTTTTTTGTGCTTTATTTTTTTTTTGTTTTTGAAGAAGAAGAAATAATAAAAAACGCCAGCCTTAACGAATTTGAAGTTTCGTGACCATACTCAAATGTTGCCAATAACTTTCTTTTGTATTTACAACTTCCTACTATTTCTACTTCTCTATACTATTTTACATGTGGCTGCTGCATACAACTTAATACGGCAGGCAGCAGGAACATGAAATATTTGCAGCTGCAAAAAGTTTACTTTTGAGACCTTAACTCTTATTGACTTGAGTTTTTCTCTTTTTTGTAGCTTTATCTTATATTTTTTTTTAACTTTTTCTACAATTTAGTTTTTCAGAAAAAAAGACATTTTTATTTTATAGACAGATAGGCGGACGGACAGATAGCCAGACCAAAATATATGTATATTGTACTGCACGTACGGTTGCTCGTCCATATGGAGTATGAAAGTAGTATTTAACAAAGAATCAACCCGAATTTAAAAAAAAAAATGAGTAGGAGGTGTTGGTTGTTACTGTTGAATGTTGTTCATATGGGTTCCTTGATATTAGTATTTGTTGTTTTTCTTTTGACAGTAACGATTACAATTTCGCAGACTTTTTTCTTCTCTGCAGAGGCGTAAGTGAAGAAAAACTTTTATTATTGTTAGCAAGCAGCCTGCAGGGATATTAATCAGTATGAATTGCATGCTCTGTATATTGAGGTTGCAAAAGATAGTTTTCAATGCTTCAAAGCTTCTTTAAAATAAAAAAATAAAAATTATTCGAACTCATAGCTAAAGTTTCCGGTAAAGGGCACAAGATGTTAAACTTTTTCTTTTTAAATTTTCTTTTAATAAAATTATAAAGTTATATTTTTAAAATTTAATTTCAACACGTTATTTTAAAGTGAAATAACTTTTTTCAATTGCTGTACCAAAGCAGTACACATTTATTTGTGAAGGCTAAAAGCATAGAAGTAAACTAATTAAAGGAAATTATTAAGTCTCGATTGAACAACTATACAACTAGGTCGCATAGTAGCTAGTTGGTTACTGTACACTGAAAGAAATGTTCTTGGCCCAGATTTAATTTAATTGTTAGTTTCCTTCATTCAAGTGAATACAAATAAAGCTCTGGAGAAAAAGTTTCAGAATTTATATGTAAATTTAAGAGTAAGGGTTTTTCGCTACATCCTATACCGTGCATTTATCGAGTAGGGGTAGTCAACGCCGGTAGATAATGATCTTCCTTCATAAAATCATTCATTGCAAAAAACCTTTAAAAAATAATCAATTGTGAAAACACAAATTGTAGACATATCGTACACTAAAGGACAAACAGTCACAATATAATTGTTTTCAAAATCAATTTTTTCATAAATCGTTCACAGATTAAATCTCTAACGACCACCAAAATAACCTTAACCGGAAAAAACCGTTAAGACTTGAACCCAATTTGATTTTAAAATATAAAATTACTATAAAATAGAATTATGTTTTTAACAAGTAAGAGTGCTACATGTTAATATTTTATTAATGTTAAATATTTTCTTACTCTGTTATGTTTCCTAATTTCACAATAATATATGTACATACATACATCGGTTTTTACTTTTATTATTTTCAACCTATTTTTATTGCAATAATTTGATCGAAAATTTTTTGTTAAAATTTTATCGAAAATTTTTTGTTAAAAATTTGATCGAAAATTTTTTGTTAAAATTTTATCGAAAATTTTTTGTTAAAAATTTGATCGAAAATTTTTTGTTAAAAATTTGATTGAAAATTTTTTGTAAAAATTTGATCGAAATTTTTTGTAAAAATTTTATAGAAAATTTTTTATAAAAATTTTATCGAAATTTTTTTTATAAAAATTTTATCGAAATTTTTTTATAAAAATTTTATCGAAATTTTTTTATAAAAATTTTATCGAAATTTTTTTATAAAAATTTTATCGAAATTTTTTTATAAAAATTTTATCGAAATTTTTTTATAAAAATTTTATCGAAATTTTTTTATAAAAATTTTATCGAAATTTTTTTATAAAAATTTTATCGAAATTTTTTTATAAAAATTTTATCGAAATTTTTTTATAAAAATTTTATCGAAATTTTTTTATAAAAATTTTATCGAAATTTTTTTATAAAAATTTTATCGAAATTTTTTTATAAAAATTTTATCGAAATTTTTTTATAAAAATTTTATCGAAATATTTTTCTAAAAATTTTATAGAAAATTTTTTCTAAAAATTTTATAGAAAATTTTTTCTAAAAATTTTATAGAAAATTTTTTCTAAAAATTTTATAGAAAATTTTTTCTAAAAATTTTATAGAAAATTTTTTCTAAAAATTTTATAGAAAATTTTTTCTAAAAATTTTATAGAAAATTTTTTCTAAAAATTTTATAGAAAATTTTTTCTAAAAATTTTATAGAAAATTTTTTCTAAAAATTTTATAGAAAATTTTTTCTAAAAATTTTATAGAAAATTTTTTCTAAAAATTTTATAGAAAATTTTTTCTAAAAATTTTATAGAAAATTTTTTCTAAAAATTTTATAGAAAATTTTTTCTAAAAATTTTATAGAAAATTTTTTCTAAAAATTTTATAGAAAATTTTTTCTAAAAATTTTATAGAAAATTTTTTCTAAAAATTTTATAGAAAATTTTTTCTAAAAATTTTATAGAAAATTTTTTCTAAAAATTTTATAGAAAATTTTTTCTAAAAATTTTATAGAAAATTTTTTCTAAAAATTTTATAGAAAATTTTTTCTAAAAATTTTATAGAAAATTTTTCAATTTCAATTTTTTTCAATTTTTTCTAAAAATTTTATAGAAAATTTTTTCTAAAAATTTTATAGAAAATTTTTTCTAAAAATTTTATAGAAAAGAGCTGCCAAAAACAGTGCTGCTAAAAAGAGAGTTGCTTAAAAATCACCCTGTATGAAATGTATAAGTACTGCTACTTGGTTGAGTTGTGAATCATTATAGGAGCACTATAAAGCCAAATGTTATAAAAATTTTCACAAATACTTTTGGAAAAAAGTGTGAACACAGTTTGTTAGTATGATCTATTATCTTCCAAATAGTACCGGTTTGATTCCCTGAGATGGGGGTTTGGACACAGTAACAATATTTCTTAAAAAAGTCCGAAAATCTATGCAGAATACGTACTAAATGTATGGGAAAACTTTTTTATTGTATGATATATTTTTTCAATAAAAAATGGGTTTTGTCTCTGATAGTTAAATACGTATTTATCTTCACACACATTCTATTTTATCATAAAAATGCAACTTTAAAATCTTTGTACTCCCTAAAAATTAACGACGAGTTTAAGTAAACACATCCTAAACCAAGTTAAATCAACACAGCCATATGCTGTATAAAAAATAAATTAATTAAAGACATAAAACAAACTTCGATTTACGAGAGAAATAAAATATATATTTTTATTAAACTATACTACCTTCACCATTTTTTCTTTAAATTAAATAAGTTAAAAAAATATGATGGTTGATTTATAAAAACAACCAAAAATAACAAAAGGAGAAAGGAAACTACTCGTTAAACATATGGCTTGCAGAAAAATTTACATTATTCATCAATTATGCAGCTGCATTTTGAAAGAATAATGGCGAACACTACTTGCAGACAAAATAACTGAATAAACTCCAAATGCCTCCTCCACCAAAATCAACTCAGTTTACTTTAAGTGTATGATTATGTAGGTGGTGATGACGATGGTGATTATGGTTTATAATGGTTGGAAGAGGTATTTGTTGGGTTATAAAAAAACAAACTCTTGCCATTTTCCAAAGGCACCAAACTATTGAAAGCGGACTGTACATCAGCAGCAATTTAAGAAGCCTTTTCCACATCGTGATGCTGTTGTCAGTATTTTGTTATTTTTTAAAATTTTATTTTGTGTATCTTGCAAATGTCCATCTGCCTGTCAACTGCCAGCAGGCAGTTCTTAACTTTTCTGTTAAAAGTTCTGCCAAAATACAGTGGGAGCACATAAAACAGAAACCTATTTGTGCCAAAGTAATCATTATCGGTGTTCTTCGGTTATTCCATGTTCACTCGAAGGTAAAATATTTTCACATTTTTTTTGTTCTCTGCATGTATGTATATTATTTTATATGGAGCATTTTATGAATGTGAAATATAGAACACTAAAAATGTAAAAATATTCCACTTTCGAGTGGATGAGGAATGACAGAACATACGCGATAGTGTCTATAGCGGCCATAGTAATGCACACTCTATGTAAAATTCAAGTGTCAATCATATGCCTCAAAATCATGTCTTTTATTGGTACACCTTTTCATTGAATTTTATTCTCTCAAGAGCTGCCATAATAACTCACACTATTTGCAATTTTCAAGTGGCTGTCTGTCGGGGTTCAAAAATAGGGCCCTAAAAACCAAAATAACGTTTTCTATAAAGACGCCCTTTTATTACGCTCTTCACCACAGTTGGAAAGGGTATATACATATAAGTTTGTTTTTCCGTGTGTAATTTCTACAATATTCATTTCCGACCCCATAAAGTATATACATATGTATATTCTGTATCCTTGTACGTAGGAAAGTTGATTAAGCGTTGTCCTCTTGACCGTCTGTACGTGTTGATGTTGAATTGTCATTTGCCAAGTCGCCAGAAAATTTAAGCCCACCAATCTGCCAGGCATAGTTTCGAAAATTTTTCGCAATTCAGCTACGTTAGATTATTCTGTTCGTGGCTACGGGCAAAAAACCACGCCCGCCTATACTTTTTTACGTTGTTTTTATTTTTTTGTTGCAATGATTTTCTTTGACTTTTTTTGTAAAATAAATAATGCACCGCGACAAGTAGATCGCAAGGAGTGCATACAAACAATTTTCGAAAAAAATTTACAAAAAATTTTCGATAAAAGTTTTACAAGAAATTTTTGTTAAAATTTTTGTTAAAATTTTTACAAGAAATTTTTGTTAAAATTTTTACAAAAAATTTTCGTTAAAATTTTCAAAAAATTTTCGTTAAAATTTTTACAAAAAATTTTGGTTAAAATTTTTACAAAAAATTTTGGTTAAAATTTTTACAAAAAATTTACGATAAAATTTTTACAAAAAATTTTCTATAGAATTTTCACAAATTTTCGATAGAATTTTAACAAAAAATTTTCGATAAAATTTTAACAAAAAATTTTCCATAAAATTTTTACAAAAAATTTTCGATAAAATTTTTACAAAAAATTTTCGATAAAATTTTTACAAAAAAATTTCGATAAAATTCTTACAAAAAATTTCCTATAAAATTTTACAAAAATTTCGATAAAATTTTTACATTTGAGATGCCCTCTTTTAAGATTTAAAAGTTACGTTAAAGTCACATGGTGTGTATGGTGACACTTCATTTTGTTGAATTTTTTTCTGCAAGCATAACTCAATTATAAAAAAAAAAGTTATAAATCGGTTCAGAAGTACTGAAGAGGAAAGCTTAAGAAGAATTCACAATAATTAATAAACTTCTTTCTTTTTTTGCAGTCGGTTAAAAAAATTAAATTTTTTAAAACAGAAATGTTGCATACCCCCGTGCCAAACTTTATGTTAAAAGTACCAGAAAATAAGGTGCTTAAATTGTCTAAATTTTTCTATGGTTTTTTCGGTAGTAAACAACACTGATTTTTCTACTCATTGATTGATTTTGTACCAAACAAAACAAAAAACGCATCGGTAACTTTGAATTTTTTTTCTAAATGATAGAAATTGTAGGCAAATTAATGAATTACGCTTTGTCTTTATTGATTCAGTTTTTTTTATCCTTTTCACACGAGATGCTATTTAATATTAAAAATCGTTTCAAAAAATGTCTGTGTTAGGATTTCTCTTATTATGAGTTTTAAAATTTATAAAGCCTGCTAGAATTCATATTTTTTCACTTGGAACCACTGTGTGTATTTTTTTTTGCTGTTCTTGTCTCTATTGGTCCTTTAGTCGTTGTTAATTTAAGTTGTATTTTTTTTTCAAATAATGCAGATTTGTTTTGTAAACACATAATGATGTTGACTTGCCACATCGCTGTTAACGATATCGTCCACCAAAAACCCCTCTGTCCTGTTGTTCAGTTCTGTCCTTATGATTGTGTCATGGTCAACATTTATTGCTAAAATTATGTTGTTGTCGAGCATTTCTGCAAGTCATCAACTTTCTGCTTGTTCATCATGTTTATAAATGTCAGTCAGTTAAGTTTCTGTCTATTTTTCGCCATTTTTGCCTCGTTCCTCGTTTTTTGTAGGCATTTTTTATTTAAATTATTTAGTTTGAGGGCTTTTTTTCTTGTTTAAATTATATCCTTGTTGCATACATATGTATATATACACTATACAAATACACATACCCATACCCACATATGTGCATAAATATGTGGTTAAATAAATGCATGTGTTTATGTTGCCTGGTTCGCTCGTATGTTTGTTTTAGTTATAAATTAACAGCTTGTATTCCCTGTAGGCAAAATAAATATTGTTGACTATTTTAAATGCCACTTATTTCAGTTTTTTTTTTCTCACAAACTTAACTTCTTTATGAGATGGCTTTTTTATATTTTGCTGCATTTTATTTTCTACATCAGTCTATTAAATCATGGCTGTTAAGACGAGGGATGTGTGAGTTTTCAGTCAATAAAACATACCAATCAATCAAATGATTTGAATTTTAATCAATCCGATATAATTTTTAGAAAACCATTCGATTGCGTAAAAAGCCTCCTTCAAAAACTATCTTCGTTTAGAAAGAGCTCTATACGGTACTCTAACAAATCGAATCCGCCAAAAGTGCGGTTAGGAACGCAGTTCTGTACTTCTTTAGATATACGACGATTATTTTTACGTGACCTGAACGTTTGGTGACATTTGTGCTAGTAAAGCCAAAACAGTTCTCTGTAAACCACTTCTTAATCATTGAAATCAAAGGTGCTGGGTCCCTATAGTATCAATACATACATATAATAAAAAAGTAACTCATTTCCTGCCTGCCTGCCTATCTGTCTGTCTTTCTTTTTTTGTGCTCGCATCAAGTAAAAACTACTGAATGTATTTTAAGAAAATTTTGTGAAAAGGTACCTTACTATCCTGATTCAAATATACTTTTTTTCCTCAAAAATATTTTATTTCCAAGAGAAAGTGGAGAGAAAGCCGATCTTTTACCTATTTAAAGGTACTAGATACTTTAAGGCATCATTTATTATTGAAAGCAGTATATTTTAAGCAATGTTGCGCAACAGATGGCGCTGTTTTAAAATAATGACAAAGTATGAATTGAAAACTGGATATTTTAAACACGGTTGTGCAACAGATGGCACTGTTTTAAAATAATGACAAAGTATGAATTGAAAACTGGATATTTTAAACACGGTTGTGCAACAGATGGCGCTGATTTAAAACAATGACAAAATGTGAATTACTTACTGCCAAAAAGCGTAGGAGGTTTAAAATTTTGTGTGCATTACTTTCAAAGCAAAATCGTACATAATATTGTCAGGACGCACACGTGTGTGGGCACAGTTAGTTTAATATAAAATTATACTTTGACTGAAATATTTTGCTCCCCGTTCCAATCCAATCCAGCCCAATTTTATTTTTGTTTCGGCAGAGTATAACATCCTTCTTATTATAGATCTACTGATATGGTTTAAAATGTACTTTGTATTGAAATTGCAACACCCACCACTTGAATACCGTTTAGTTTGTTCGTGACTGCACAGACTTATAAGAAATTCACTAAAAAAATTTAATAGCTGCAGCTACACGATAATAAATATGTCCAATTTCCAATATGTCAAATTTTATGTTAGACTAAGCACCTTAGAAGGTAAGTTACCTACATAAAGTGTGGGTTGGTTATTTTGTTGCTTAAAATAAGAAAAGCCATGCTGAATCTTTTTATTCACAGATTTTTCTAGGAGAGAATAAATGAAATAAGTCTGCACTCCTTTCTGTTCTACAAAAATCAGATATGCTGTAAGAAAATTTCTCACTGTATGGGTCAGATGTCATTACTTTTGAATACTAGTTTATTATTACTTACTTTGAATAAACAGTGCCACGCCCATCATTTCAATGCTGTCCATTTTGTCTTGACTACGCATCTTAGTTACGGGTATATAATTATACAAGTAAAGTTTGAAGATGCTAACTATTATAGATCTATTGATTTAAGTCAAATAATATTAAGTTTGAATGGGAGTGACCACGCCTACTGTTTCATTTGAAAAATATTGGCTTCGCCTTAGCTCTTTAATAAAATGATAACACGCTTTTAAGTCATTTTGCTACTTTTGCCTCTAGCTGCACGATAATTAATATTTACTTTTTAAGGGAATTGCCACGCCCACTTAAAACATCCGAATAATGAAAAAATATATGTATATAACTTACAATCGGCTTAAAAATTTTCAGGAATTCCGGTCCTCTGGAATAGCCTAGATATACAGTTGATTTCAAATCTAACAAATCAAAGCTCTCGAAAGCTTAAAACAAGAAAGCTTTCTCAATAACTTAAATTCAATTTATCATTAATACCCTTGTTACTATAATGGATTTAAAAAATATATATGTACATATTTTCATGAATTATCTAGCGAAAAAAAAAATCTCAAATTGTAATGTTTAAGCTTTCTGGTGTAATTATTGGCATTTTATGTAATTTTTTATGTCTTGTCTTGTGCAAATCGTTAAAAAAGTATTAAATGAAAAACCACCACCACCATCACAAAATAACACATCGCATTTTTCACAAATCTTTTTAACAACTGTAAGAAGACGTTTTACAATACAAAATTTGTAATAACTGCAATCACATTAACCTTAAGTGGAATGCCAAAGGAAAATTAATTTTTAAAATACATTTGACCGTAAAACAAAAACGGGATAAAATCAGCAGTGCAAGCAAACAATAACTACTTAGCGGTAAAAAGTAATATAAAGGCCTTCTATTAGGCCTCTTTACTCCTTCTTTAGTATGCCTTCTAATAGCATTCCATACAAATCTCTTTTTTACACTGGTTGTGCGAAGCAGGCCTTCTACTCTCGCTTCTCTCGACAAGCATTCCAGATTTAAATTTGTTCTCGTTTTTAAGGGAGTCGAACCCGCAACCAGATCCAGACTGTCTGTCAGTCTATCGAGGCATTAAAATGGTAAGCAGTACTGATTTTTGACATTTCATACGACTTGTGCACGCAGTCTAAACACACCTTAAGAATACAACGAAATGTAAAGAGTTCCTAAAAATTACTAACTACATATGTACATATATGTCGATAATCAGTTGCTAGGATTTTAGTAGCTTGTCTAGTTGTAGTGAATAAATAGTGGTGCGGTAAAGTGATGTGTACATAGTGTTAAATATAAATAAAACCAAATTGTTGGTAGCATTTGTGTTTAAAAGTATTGCGGATGCCTTAGTTGGTGGATTTTTTTTTACTTGCATAAATTTGTGATAAAAAAATGAAAACGTCAATATATGAAATGCTGCAACAAAGTAGCATTCAATGTTTGTCAACAAGTTGCACCTCCGCACTCTGTCTCTTTTTAAGGAAAACGAATTTTGTTAGTTGGCTACCAAAACATACAGACTTACAAGAGCGTTTTAAATTGCAGATATAAAAAGAGTTATTTCTTGCGAATGTGAAACAATAAACAAGTTAATTTTCAAAAGGATTTCATAAGGACATTAAAATATCATTAAGTTATCAGAAAACCTTTGTTTAAGTGATGATTTATATAGAATAGAAGGTTGCAAGTGGTCTTATAAAAAAATTCCAGTGGTTTAAGATTACCGGATCTAGAGGGCCAATATTGATAACCAAATTCCTCATGCAATTATTGAAATGTTTTGCAGGCTGTTAATGTTAATGTAGGGCGAAAATTGAAGCAGACCACTTCTTAAATGGGTTCCCATCCGTCCTCAATGATTATAGGCGATCGACTTGTAATTTACGGTAACCTTACATTCATTGAGTCACGTGCTACAACCAGCCTTTAATCTAGACTAGTGATTTCAGACTGTCTACTAGTAATTGTCGGCATACTTTCTCATATCGTAGTATCTAGTTATTGCTAGCATTTGTCTAAGGCTTAGTTCCTCCATGGCATTCATATTTAACAAGTTTCTGCTCGTGGTCCTAAGTCTTATACTAGCCAGTGATGGACATTCACACAAAATATGCACTGCCATCTCAGTCTCTTCCAGGCACAGTCCGCAAGTATCATCTTCGATTGTTATCTTAGCTAGATGATACTTGAAGTTTCCATGACCTGTCACTAACGCAGTTATCCAGCTTAAGGTACCTCTATATACCTATTATATCCTGCCAGGGGCAGGAAGGCCAGCAGAAGCATGCCATATACCCTGCGATACAGTCTTGCGACAGTCATGATGACTAATAACTGAAGGCCTTCTTCCTCAGCATATATAGTCCAATTCTGAATAGAAATTCCCTGGGACTTTTCTCCCTATTCCCTGTTCCCTTGTTCTAGATAAAATCCCCCGGGGAAA
Organism: Phasia obesa; assembly: GCA_949628195.1. Classification (NCBI taxonomy): domain Eukaryota; kingdom Metazoa; phylum Arthropoda; class Insecta; order Diptera; family Tachinidae; genus Phasia; species Phasia obesa. The sequence continues at coordinate 3,324,120 of OX451219.1, forward strand.
TTTTTCTTTTATTTATAAAATTTAATTAGGACAGAATTTTATTAGAGATGGGCAAAGGACAAATATTGCGGTGACGCTAAGGACACCACATCGCTTGAACTATCTAAATTGTCTATACCAGCATTGCATTTAAAATAATGCAGCTCTGGTGCTATTTAGGCGAATTAGTTTGAAGCTAGCATAGCCAACTTATAATTATTTTACTTCGCCGGCAATTTAGTGCTGTGGTAATACCAGCGAAAGAGGGCGCTATTTATTATTATAAAGAGAAATTAATACATATCAAAAAAATGTATGTTGCCACGGCCGAGTATTGAACTCGCGACCATTGCTTTGGTAGTCAACGTGCTAACCACTAAAGCTACAGCACCCACAAACTTAGAGAGAATAAAGCGGTTTTAAGCCTGACTTCAAAATTTCATCTGTATTATAAAAAAAATTATTAAAATTGATGAAAGCTTTCATTGGCTTAACTGAGAATCTACTTTAAATTTTTACAAACATGTTTAAATCACAACAACATCCTTGTTATAAACGTCATCATCATCAACTTGATATCATCGTCGTCCTCATCAGCATCATCAACAACAACATCATGGATAAACAAGCGAAAAATAAAAATACAACAAATAATCAACTACAACAACACAAACAAAAACAGTAACAGTAACAACAATAAAACATAAACATTAAAGTAGCAGTTAAAATAAACATGCCTCTTGTTGATGCAACAACAATATGCAACATTAAAGCATTTTTCGTATTTATTTTAATTTGTCTGTCTGTCTTTCTGCCTGTTTGTACTCGCATGGTGGATGGTAATGGGCGCATCTTTTCGGGATGTTTGTCGTTTGTGCTGATGCCAGACAATCACAAAAAAACGTACAGACGAACTGGGCGAAACATTTACATACATAGAAACATGGCCAACTACTAAGAAATCAGTTGTATTTATTTATGCAAGCAGAGTGTAGTTAGCAAAAGTAAGAAAGTAAGCGAGCAAAGAAATCAGTAGTCAGTCAGTCAGTCATTGTAGTATAGGTAGTTAGTAAGGATACGCAAATTCATGGTTAAATATACAAAAGCAAAGCAAGAAACAAAACGAAAACAAAAAAGGTTTAGAAGATGTGTAAGAAGGCAACAAGGAAGGTGTTGTTGCAACAAGCCAACTTTATGCAAATAACTAAATAAGCATTAAGTCAAGGAGATAAAGAGATGATACCAAGCCAGACGAACAAACAGACAGATAGATACTCTTTCGCAGACCAGACATTTTAAACAGTCAACAAAATAAACACACAGACTTAGGCATAGACATAAGCAGCAAGACATTGTCGAATCGTGTAAATAGTTAAAGTTAACAAAACCATCAAAAGTATTTAATCATCAACGCTATTTTCTATGCTGTAGTTGTTAAATTATAATTTACAAAATCTTTTAGATGCAGTTAGCTGATCGTTGTTGATTACATTTTTTTTTTTTGCAAGTGGAAGATGCTATGCGCAAATATAAAATCCACTTTAATAGGACATGAAGGTGGAAACCATTTTTATATTCATAATAACAGATATTTACTCGATTATCAGCAATTTTAAGACTTAAAAAGACTTTAACAAACTTGTAGTAAAAAACAAAAAATTTAATGACTCTTTATGGTGGATACTATTTTGATTTTAAGCAGCGTTGAAAATTTAATAATACAGATTGATTTCGCGCTGGTTGGGAAATAAATTTGATTGTGTTACGCTTAAAGATATATAGGAAACATTTAACTAGCGGTTTAAGGCAATATTGTAATACAAATTTAAATTCTAGACACTTTGAGTGTAAACATTATAATTGTGGCTATAGTTGGTGGCAGTGTACGGCAGAACTGACTTAAATGAAATATTAAACGAAGAAAGATCAAGAATATAGAAATAGCTGTGTCTAATAAAAATCTGGAGTGACCTACAATCAACTTTACCATACCTCATGGAAACATATATTTTTGTTGATATATTACATCAATAAATATAATATAATTAAGCAATGTTGCTCAATAGATGGCGCTGTTTTAAAATAATGAGTAACTCATTTCCTGTCTGTCTTTTATATAGCTTTACAATAATTTTTAGAATTTATATAAATTTTAGAGTTTTATCCAGGGATGTGTACCTTTGTATAAATAAGTTAAAAGGTGGAAGAGTACAATTTATGTATAAACATTACCTGTTATAGTCACTGTTGCCAGATTTCCTGATTTCTCGCCATTTTGCTGATTTTTCATTCGATTTTCTTCCTCAAACTGCAGATTTTATGAAATGGTTGTGTTTAGGTCACACTTTTTTATTGATCTTCGCCAACTTCATTTCGTTGAAAAAAAAATTTTCAGACGTTCAAACTTCACTTCACCATTTAAAGAAATTCAAAGATTATTAGAAATAAAACGTCTGAACATATTATATCCCTGTCAAACTTATTGGCTTTGAATCGAAAGCGTTGTTAACTCTTTAGTAGATCTATACCAACCTTCAAAGATTTATTTTGCATTAGTGGAAAACGTAGAAGATAGAGCTAAAATAATGGTAGAGAATTTAAGTTAAGATCACTTGATTTTATCTGCAGACAACCAAGAAGCTTCGCAGATAGATTGTGTTCTTCAATTCTTCTATTTTATAATTATTTTCATTAAAAAAATACATTAAAACCTCATATTTATGTGTTTTGTTATTTTACCAGATTTTTTGCCGATTTAAAAAATATCCAGAAAGAGTAGAGATAAAACAGATGGTAAAATAAAGGATGAAATCTTCACTTTGCCAACTCTGCAATTGCTGAATTACTGAATTTATGTTTTTTCTTAAGGTTGACTTGTTATATATGTAGATTATACCTATTTTATTTGATTATATTCATAGCTATTTTAAGCATTTTTATTTTATTTTTGTACTAACTGTACCCGCCACTTCGTCAGCGTCCTTGCAATATTTATTTCGATTTTGCTTTGAAAGCAATCTACACCAAATATCCTTACTTTTTTAGTGCGTCAGTTATGGTTTATGTATTTATTTTATATTTTTTATATATAAGGTTCTCGTCCATACTAAAATAAGTAAATACATAAACCATAACTGAAGCACCAACCCATATGCTTAAACTATGCTAATATAAGGGCCTCATCTTAACTAAAATAACTTCGTATATTCGTTGATTTTCTACACTTTTTCTTGGAAATAAAATATTTTTGCGGAAAAAAAGTATCCTATATTGAAATCAGGATACTAAGGTACCTCCTTACAAAATTTTATTTAAAATCTATCTATTTTACGTGATGCGAACTCAAATAGAAAGACAGGCAGACAGGAAATGAGTTACTGTTTTATTATTATAGATTTAAAATAATTAATAATTTCACTAAATTGGAAGTAAAAAAGTCGAATATTTTTGTTTTTTACTGACTTGTAGTTTTAAATGTAGTTGCCGGGTGTAAAAATTTTTTTTGGCAACTCCAGCCGTTCTGATAGGCCCTTTTGGATGAATCCGTACTAAGATCTTTTTCCCCCCTGCTGAATGTCATAACTTTCATAGGCTTTAGATATTTCATCATTTGTACCATAACTTTTCCTGCTGTATTGTATGTCTATTACTCGTATGTCTAATCGGGAAAACAACTTTTTATTTTTTTAAATATTAAGTTTTTACATTTATTCATTTTGCTGTTTTCAATGGAAGACAAGAAGAACGAACCCTACTTAATAATTATTTTTCAATTTATTGTAATTATAGTACTTGTCGAAAAATTTACTCTTCACAAAACTTCACAAGTTTACTCCTTGTTGAGGTATTTTTTTTTGCTCCACCAAAGATTTCTTAATGCTGATGTTGTAAATAATGCAATTTTCCTGCCATGTTTGAAGAAATGAAATAAAGTTTCTTTAATGCATCGAGCAACAGAGGAGCGAAAGAAACACACATCATTGTTATTATAATCATGTTGTTGTACCATTGTTTTCAGTTGCTGATTTTAACATCGGTTGTTTTGTTTTCTTCTTCTTTTTTAATTTAGTCTGATGTCGTAGTAGAGTTTATTTTATAATTTGTTTTTTTTATTGTATTTTCGAAAACAACTTATTCATCGTTTCGTCAATCAGGCGATGACATGCAAGAACCGCCTTAATACCTTTAAACACTCCTCAATATATTCGAGTTAGTCGCCGTTTTCAGACACAGCCTGCCAGACTTAACAGATAGCAAACGGACATACTACACTTTGTACGAGGGTAAGTCAAAGTGTTCTTATAAAATCATATAAGAAGCACTAAGAGTTTAAAGCAAAGACGGCTTTATAAAAATGTAAAGTGTCAAAGGACGACTGGCGAGTTGTCAGAAAACACGTTTTCATTCGAATTAAAAAAAAATGGCGAATCTTAGAGCGAGCTAAATCGAGTCTATGTTAAATGACCTCAAAGAATCAATTCAAAAAAATACATTTAACTCTATTTGTTCAAAGACTTTATAACGTCCTCTCGTATAACTCTTCCTTTAAAAGCAACTCACTTAAACAAACTGACCCACAAGAATATTTAATTTTTCCCCATTTCTTTCTTTCGTATTTGTAGTAGTTTATATGCCAAGTTTTTGCCTGTGTCTTGTTGCAAGTTGCTGACTATGTGAAATATGTTGTTTGCAAACATACTCAAGATAACAATTCAGTTTGTAGCACCACAACAAAATTGGACAACACATATGGAAAAGATAATAATACATGGAGCTCCCCCTGCCTAATGAAGGCTTGCAAGTTGAAGCTTTGTGTTTTTGTTAGTCCTGTTTGTAAGCTCAAATTTTAAATGATCAATTTTAAGATACAGGATATCCTAAAATGTTCACGTTGAACAAGCTAACAGCTAACTAGTCATATGCTTAAACCTCTTTGGGTGAAAATATTGCATTTTTTCACAAGTGGAAACAAATTTTGGAATTTTTATATCGACGTAGAGGAATTGAAAACGTTGTTTATTTTTTTTAAAGAAATTTTAAGAGGATTTTTATTTGTGTTATTTGTTTACCCTCAGTTGGCGCCAGCCAGTCATAGCTCTACGAGTTGAAAGTTATTGCACCTGTTGGGACTATGATAGATAGTTGAGAATACTGCACTATCTCTATAATTACTGTCTCAGAGCCTTATTGAATTTATTTCCATTGATTCTTGCCGTGGCGAATTTTTTTGCTACTAAAATCTTGTAATATGCATTTTAATTAAACTTTTTTTTATTCGAAGCTATTTTTGAGTTTTCCATTTAAAGAATTTAATCTATTTTAAAGTCATATAGACATAAAACTTCTTTTTTTCATGCAAAAATTCAAAAACATTTATTTTTGAAGTATGTCCGAAATTTCGAAATTAATTTCGAATTTTCGAACATACTTTAAATCTCTTTTTCTATGTAAAAGGAGCAAAATTGTTCAGTTTTATTGTTATTATTTGAAAATTAAATCTTGACTAACCCGAATTAACTGAAAAAAACATGCATGAGCAAAACCAACCATGAGCAAAGTTATAGAACTATTAGGCAATAAATCTCATAAATAGAGCTTAACAGATTAAATCTCAATATACATATAATATTATGTTGAACTACAAAAAAAAAATATAAAAAATTATAAAACTTTAAAACGAAAACCACATCTAAATTAGATTTTTTTAAATTCGAACTACGAATAAATTTTTTTGTATTTTAAGTCTTTAATTCTCACGTATTGATTTTCTCACTACTCTTACCAACTTTAACTTGATGCTGTTAAAGTATACGAAGTTGAGTTCAGGAAACCCATTTTGGTTTTCATTTTTAAAAGGGTTAATTGGAGTTTCCTTATTTTTTTGTATTTATTTTAACTTTCCTTTCCTTATTTGGTGGCTACTTTTTTGTTGCTGTTGCTGTTTCTGTTGTCGTTGTATTCATTTTATATTCTTTTTACATATTTTATTTAAATTACCATCACGCATCTTAACGAAGCAATGTACAAAATGAATCCACTTAACTTCAACTTAACACATATGCTCCGTTGCCTTCACTCCTACTGCGGATGCTAAAGTTGTTGCTGATGAGGATGAAGATGAGGATGATGAAGATACAGACGATGATGTTAATGACGATGTCGATATTACTGCTTCAGCTAAATATGATGATAATACTGTTGCCAGTCGTCTGCTTGGTGTTGTACTCGTATGTGTAGCTTCTCTTATTTTGTGTTTTTGTTAAAGTAATATATCTGCCTCCACTCGTACCATCATCCTCATCATCATCATGAGTGTATTTTTGTTGAATTCTTACTTTTTGTTTTGTACTTCTCAGGTTTCCAGATACAGTTCAGACATTCATTCGAACGAACAAAGAAACGCATATACTCGTACTTGTGTGTATTAATTTGGATCGTTGTTACTTCCATGCATTTGCTTTTCGACTGTTTGGTATTGTAATGTTTCGTACTTCCATATATTTGTTGGTCGTTCTTTAAAATACAATACTATGAATGCATTCTAAATTTTTATTCAGGTTCTGTGGTGTTTCATTATTTATTTATTTTGTTTAGTGAAGTTTTGTTCTGATTGTTGTTATTTTTTTTTTTTATTTTTAAATGCTTAAGCTTTCCTTCAACATTGTTTCACATTGAACATCATGAAAAGCATCATCGTTACTTTAACATTCACACATGCAATTTTATCTTGCCACGAAAAGGAGTTTGCTTACATTTAAGTTTAATGTTACCTAATTTTTTTGTTTGGTTGTTTATCTTTCTCCTTCTAAGAGACTACACTGAAAGAAAAAGATTTTATCTGTTAATTTAATTTAAATACTAAAAAAATAAAGAAATATCGAAACACTATTCAACCCAACTCCAATGCATATTTTCAAAATTTTGTATATAAATGGAAGTAATATGTAAGCAAGCATAACCTTTCAAACATAAAAAGGTTTAAAATCGGCCCAGAAATGACAGGGTTCTGAAGAATCGAATATTAAATAAAACAATACAGACGGAAAGATAAAATTCCTCCTTTTTTGAAGGCGGTAAAAAATATACAGAAATAAAATATCTAATGTAGCATCTCTCCTCAATAATAAAAAGGCAAAATTAAACTGACCGCAGATAGAGAGAGATAGAGAGCACAACACCGTGCTACCAAGATTTTTACATTCACTTTACTTTTACTTTGTCGAAGAGTTTTGATCTTGCCTCATGTTAAATATTAATAATCTATATTATCATGAATTATTATTCTTTTTTTTATACATTTATTTTATACAATTTTTCTCAGTGTCTGAGTTTATTTCATGCAGGAAGTACATGATTCATTTAAATTGCAAATCTATTCAGTTCTTATATTCGAATTGTAAATATTGTTGTTTTATTTTGCGCTATCAGAGTAGCAGTTGTTATTAATCAAATATAGTTTTTTTTTTTCAATATTAAATGAAAACTAACAAGATTATACAAACTATTATATAAAAACTTTAAATAAATATGGGTTAAAGAGTTAGATGAAGCAAAACTTTTCACTTTTTATAAAATTTTAATAAGGTTAGGTTAAGCGGGCTGCCCGCATGAAAGCGTTCTCACTCGGACGACATTAAGGCCCGTTTTGATACCCCATAAAAATGTATCCCTATATTTCCTAATAAATCTCCAGTACCTCCAGCCCATAAGAAACACCTATAGCTTTTCGCAAAACCTAACTAGACTAACTAGTGCCATGTCGCTAAGACAGTCCAGAACCAGACAGTAGCAGAGAAGGTTTTGAAGTAACTGTTCGACCCCCTCATCTTGACAGCTTCTGCAGCTCTTATCACGAAAGATTCCCATACGCTTCGACATACCTCCAATCATAATGTGGCCCGTTATGGTGCCTACTAGAAGCGTTATCGAGTTTATCTCGAGGGCCAGTAGTATCTTCCTTTGTTGATTGAGGGCCAAAGAATTTTAAATAATCTGCAAGTGGTTATTGTAGACTAACAGAGGTTATTGTAACGCGTTTGAAATTTTCCTACTTTCACGACAATAATTTTTGACATTGTTATCGAGCTACGACGCCCAGTCAGTGTTTTGCATGACTATGCTCAGTAATGGTTATAGTATATAGTATATTATTACAAAACCTTACCTATTACAGTTCCAAAATTACATAATTATAAATATATTTACTTTGCGGCAATACACAATATGGGAGGGACCACGCCCACTGTCCCAATCCAGTGTGTGTTTCACTAGGCTGTGCACATTAGCATAAGGTTTAGCTGTGCAAAGATTCAAGACTCTATTTAATATATTTAGTTCTTAATTTTTCATTATTATGGGAAGTACCAGGCCCACTACTTTAATCTAGTATGTGCCGCTAGACTATTTGTACTTATATTATAATTTCAAGAATCAGACTATTTAAGTTCTCTAGGTACACTATAATTATTTTTCACCTTCTATGGGAGGCACCACGCCCACTACTCCTATCCAATCTGCTAGAATTGATATACATAGGTGTTATTTTCAATACTCTTCCTGTTATAGTTCTCTAGGTACAGTTTTTCACCACGCCCACTATTCCCATGCAACAGTTTTTTTTTACATTATGCATGATAATAAGTTTCTTCCAAAAAATTTTAAGATTTTACGTAATGCAGCTCCCAAGTAACATGATGAGAAATATCAAATATATATTCTCTTTATATTTACCAACCGTATATCTATATAACAAACTGTGAAAATTTCAGGAAGTTCGGTGCACTGATGTAGACAGCTATAGCTTTCCTTCAAACAAACAAAAACATTTTATTTATTTATTTTATTTATTAAAACTAAATAAATTTACAAAATAATAATTACAATTATAGGGATTGGCTGCAGTGGCCTTCGTCCTTACATATTTATACATATTTTGAAATGTTTATTTACATTTTTATTTAATATAGATTATAAGCCCCTAGATCCAGTTTAAATATATGGTAAATCTATACACATCTATACATATAATAAAATAGTAACTCATTTCCTGTCTGTCTGCCTTTCTTTTTTTGTGTTCGCATCACGTAACAATTACTAGATATATTTTAACAAAATTTTGTGAGAAGGTACCTTACTATGCTGATTCTATTATAGGATACTTTTTTTTAGGAAAAAATATCTTATTCCCAAAAGAAAGTGGAGAAAAAGCAGTAAAAGTACGCCGATTTTTTACTCATTTAAAGGTACTTTATTTTAGAAAGCGGTATATTTTAAGGAATGTTGCGAACAGATGGCGCTGTTTTTTTTTAAATAATGAGCAACTCATATCCTGTCTGTCGTTTACAGAGCTTTATGATAATTTTTAGAATTTTATATAATTTTTAGAATTTTATATAAATTTTAGAATTTTATTCAGGGATGGGAACCTTTATATAAAGTATATACGTAAGACTCCTGAAAGTTCGTGTAGACTATTTTCAAAGCAAAATCAAACAAAATATTATTAGGACGCACACACGTGTGTGGGCACAGCTAGTACATACATATAATCCTCGAAGAGTTTTTAATGACCGATGATATAAGGTATCTATGGAAAAATCCTGTAATTTTTATTTTAACCAGAAACCGGTTATATATGTATAGAGTTATTGACTTCTTACTTACAGAATTTAAAGTTTCTTTCAACTTTTGTTACGATTGTATTTAAGGATGTACAAGTAGATTAACTCTTGTTAATTTCATTTTATAATTAAATAATAAACATCATCATCGTCATCCCTTATTAAATATATTAATAACAACTCTACTAAAACTCCATAAAAAAAATGTCAATTTTAAGCTTCACTTAATTCAACTTAAAACAACAAACTAAATACTTGCCTGCCTTCATACCAACAACAACAACCAACAGTGGATTAAAAAAAAAATAAAACTACAAGCAGCAACAAAAACCAACCTTAAGTAAACTATTCTAATGAAATACACCCCCAAATATTTTCATCAACTTTATCAAGTGGAGTTTGGTTCCAAAAAGTTTGTTTGTTGAAGGAGACTCTACATTAATTAATCATGCCTAACTTGGCAATTATGAAGGCTGCATTCGAAATAAAAAAATTAAATAAATAAATAGCACACACTCTCTCGCACCATCATATCACATCACATCTACTCTACTTAATAAGATTGAAAATTAAAAAAAAAAATAATAAAAATTATATACAAAAAAACTATGTTTAGAATAGACGTTTCTAGAGGCAAAATCAAAAACAACAAATTATTACTAAGCCTACTACAAACTACTAAACACAAACCCCAGTATAGAAAATGTTGCATTCATTCATTTTGTCAAGTGGCATCATCAGCATTCAACAACCTCAACCAACATCATGACAAAAAAAAAAAAAAAGAAATATAGAAAATAACCAACAACAGCAACAAGAACAACAACAACACCACTAGAACACAACTGCAATTCCACCTGAAGTGGTTGGCTATGTACCTGTATTTGTATATAAGTAGTATACATATGTATTTATGTTTATATTACATACATATAAACATGCCTAAATATGCAATATGTATGCAGGTACTAAGTGTGTACGTGTATGTGTAGTCATGTAAGTGTAATTGATGCAAGTAGGTTTGTATGTTTATGTATTTTCGAATTCCTCAATCTTCTTACCTTTCCCCACCCAACAACGGCTGTAAGGGCGAACTGTAGAAGAAGAAGGTTATGCTGCATAAAATAAATACATATTTCAAGAGGGTGAAAAAGTAATGTTGTTTTCAAATTATTTGTTTTTGTTTTTTTTTTTCTACAATTTCATATACTCGTATTGGATAAATGTTTAAGTATGTTTCGTAAATGTAGGCATACATTTGTGCGTCAGTGTATGTAGCAAAATAGTATTAATGGAATTTAATATTAAACATTTTTCTCATAAATAAATTTAAATTAAATTCCACTGCTTATAAACGCAGCCATCACACTAACTAGACAGAGTGGTAGTTGATTTATTTTTCAAAACAAAATGGTTGCTACTAGGATTTGGAAATTTGCAGTCTTTTTCATTTTCCGGGAAACGGAAAAAAAATAAACGGAATTCCTGCGATTGCAAGGCAGGCTACTCATGGATCCTAGATTTCTGATATCAGCAACAATATCTAGCCGGAGAGTAACTCAAGTCAGCTCTTATTGAGTGCCAGCGGCATTGGGAAGTACCCCGAGATAGTGTTATAACACTATGAGTCCTGTCAGATCTTTTTAACCTTTTCAATATTTTTGCAAGTTTAGCATAGCCAAGAGATATACCAAACAAGCCTGTTGTGGGTTTCAAGTTCATTTAATGATGTCTTTCAAACCATGACTTTATCAGACCTTAGCTGAAAAGAGACTGAGGCCCTGAATGCAACCTAGATCTTCGACATCATTCTTCATATTTATAATTTAACACACCCTAGTGCAACTTGATAATACCCTGACTTTTTGGATAAAATATATTTTTTTTCGGCAAGAAAGCTTTTTATTTTTTAACATAGAATCCCTTAAGCTCAAAACATTTGGTCCAGTGCCATTCTAGTTTTTTTATTCCCTTCAATTAATAAGATTTTTCAAGGCCCTCAAAATTGGCGCTTTTTTTCAATGATGGATGATCTCTTTCTTTGACCCAAATCTCTAACAAAACAACCATTTATTCAAATTTGGAAACAGGAAATAGTAGAAAAGGGCCAAATATGGTTAGTGTGCTGGGTAAGGTAGCTGCTCGTAGCCCAATTCATGGATTTTTGTGTTGAATCATGCAGTATATTAATTGTGTGAACCCAACCTCTGCCACCGATCGTGCAATATTATTCCATGGATACGATTGACTATTTCAAAAATGTTGCTTTTGTTTTGAAACTAATTGTACGAAAAACGAACTATTTCGACATTGAGAAACTGGCAGATAATCAAACTGTAACAGGACTATTTCTGTACATGAAATATTTTTTTGTAAATTTTGTTACTGGTGCAGTTAGTAATGGAAATGGAACACAAAACAGAAATTTTTAGAATTTTTATCTGTCTGTCTAGGTTCGCATCACGTAAAAACTACTGCATTGATTTTGATACAATTTTGTGAGGAGGTGCATTAGTAGCTTGGTTTAAATATAGGATACTCTTTTCCGCAAGAATATCTCAATTCTAAGAGAAAATGGAGAGAAGCAGAGAGCAGCAACTCTAGCATAATTTTACAATTTTATATAAATTGTTAAATTTTATCCAGGAATGGGTACCTCTACATAAAGAAAATACAGAAACCGCAACTAAAGCATTATAAAAGTAAGAGTCTTAAAATTTGTTGTGGAGTACTTTCAAAAAAATATTGTTAAGTTTTTTTTACTATTTTTGTAAAGGCTTCCTTCCCTTCGTATTTTGATTTCAGAATATTAATTACTAGCAGTGCCCGAAACGCCGCCTGTGTCTTGGCAATAATTTTTTCGAACTTACTTTTATATTGCCGCAGATATGGTTTATATATTTACTTTGTATACAGGTATTAAACTCCGGTTAATTACTCAGGATGTTACAACATAGGATTTATATTAAATTCTATTATTGTTAATCGTTGTAAATAGTGTCTAAAATATCCCGTAAAAGGTGCTGTCAAGTTTAAGAAAAAAGTATCCTACATCTGATCCGAGGTACCAAGATACCTCAACATAAAATTTTATTCAAATTCATTTACGTGATGTTAACACATACAGACAGACAGACAAAATTCCAAAAATTAGAGTTTAACATTCCATATCGATTACTATCTGCTTATTAATTATTAATAAGCATCTGCTGATTAATTGCTCGCAGATCCTTAATATTTTGTGCTTTGCTCCTCTAGCTGCTCCCCCTAGTATGTTTCTACTTTATCTACTTCCCTGTTAAAAAAAAAATCTGTTTACTCACTGTTCCATAATACGTTATTGTGACAATATTTTTATTTAATTTCTTTTTTTTGCATTTTTTGTTTGCAGCTTAAATATTTTTGTATGCATATTTTGTCATGCATGCCTACGTAAATGCCTGCGCTTGTGCTTGTTCTTGTTGTTACTCATATTATGATAAATTAAAATTTATTCATGAACAAAATTAATTATACACCATGATGCCAAGTAAACTACTACTACAAGTATGTAAATAGTTAGTTCATACAACAACAACAACAACTACTTGTACTGCATCGACATACTTACATACATCCTCCTACTTTTAAGTACTTTACACACACACACACACACTCTAAATACATGCATTCAGCAGTTCTTTAACGTTTGCATTTGTTACGTCCCTGGAAGTAACACTCTGGAAATGGATAGAAGACGATAAGATATATGGTTAGAATGGATAATAAAGCTTCACTTTCGGCAACACTGCAATTGCCCGTTATGTTTACTGTTAAAACAGCGTTGCAGTGCCTCTGGTCTTATGTAGGTGCATACATTTTAAGCTATTATAGCCATTTTTTTAAATTATTTTATTTCTCCGGCGATTTAGTGCTATGTGGTAATACCGGCGAAGGCGTTTTTAGTTCCGCCTTAAGATATGCCACATATCAGTTTATGTATTTTTTTACCTTATAAAAAATAAAGTATGCATATCCGGTTAGTTCAACTGCGTACTTTTACTGCTTTTTCTTCACTTTCTCTTGGAAATAAGATATTTTTGCAGAAAAAAAGTATCCTGTATTGGAATCAGGATGCTAAGGTACCTCCTCACAAAATTTTGTTAAAATCCATCAAGTAGTTTTTACGTGATGCGAACGTAAAATAAAAGCAGACAGACAGACGGAAATGAGTTACTATATTATATGTATAGATATAGATTCCCTTCACAAACGGTGGAAACGATATACTATATAAGTTTGTCATTCCGCGTGTAATTTCTGCAATATTCATTTCCGACCCCATAAATCTTATATATTCTGGATCCTTATACATAGAAAAGTTGATTAAGCGATGTACGTCTGTCCGTGTTCAGGTAGCAGTCAATAGGCCAATTACGGGGGGTCAAAATGAATATAAAAAAATATAAAAAATATAAAAAATTTTTACAAAAAATACAAAAAAATATTTACAAATAATTTTACCAAAAAATAAAAAAAAAAAATAAGGATTTTTCTGCAATATGTATAGAACACAAAAAAAAAAAATTTAAAAATTTAAAAAAATATATAAAAAATTTTTACAAAAAATTTCCAAAAAATATTTACAAATAATTTTACCAACACATTTTTACAAAACATTTTCATAAAAAATTATAAAAAATTTTCAAAGAGGGTAACACAATATCTAGCATTACTATGGTATATAAGATTCGGCATGACCGAATATGGCGCTCTTGCTTTTTTTAAATTTAGATTTTTTAAATATGTATATTGAAGATAATAAATATAAATATTCAAAAAAAAAAAAATAATAAAAAATACTATACTTTACCTTATACTACGTATAGTAAAGTAAAAAATAGCATAAGCGTAATTTTTGAAAGTAGAAACAAATTAAACACACTGCTTTTCCAATGTGACAATCTGAAGAGCACTAGCAGTTGTCAAAATTCGAGCAGTATCAATCATTTGTATACCAAAACAACATCTAATAAAACAAAGAGCACATCAGCTAAAAAAACAGCGAACAGTGCAATTAGGAAGAGAATCGCTATTAGCTGTGGTTTTTGCTACTAAAATGAATTTTGCAAAAAAATAAAGTGCAATTAACAAACTGTAGACACACAGTTGTTTAACTCAGTAAAAATCGGGTTTAGTTGGCCATTTTAGTACTACATATATATAAAGCAAACTGAGATGCGATATTTTAAAACAAGCAATTTTCTTTTAAAATTCTTGTTTTTGTTTTACTTTTACTAAAAGTAAACATAAAAGACATAAGTGGTTAATTTCCCCTTTATTTGTGGAACTCTGAGTTTTTCAATTTTTTTACACACGTTTATTTATTGTATGTCAACATGTAAATGAACCCAGCAGTTTTGTAATTGATATTCGTCAAATTAAAATTTACTTGTGACATGTAAAATAGCGTAGTAAGTAACTCTTCAGTTTACTCAAGCAAATAAGTGCAAGTGTAAATCAGTTGGTCTAGCCCTGCACTACATGTCGTCAGCGAAGTAACTAGTGTAGTATATTTTGAATATCTTATTTAAAATTGGAATTTATTAATTAAAAGAGTATCAAACTTAATTTGGAGGCAACAACCCAAAGAATCTGTAACTAATTTTAAGAATTGACGAGTAACTTACCCTTGCATCTTTTACATGTGTGTCATTTTCATACTTGTATCTGTTGGTATGTAATTAAGTAAACAAGCAAGGAGGCTTACTCCAGTCAACCACCCACCATTCCATGCGCAGTCATCCAACAGCTATAATCTGATATCATCTTTCGTTCAACCATCGTCTTACAGTTACTACGTAGTATAGAGTAGTATCCCCATGCTTTTCAACCCCCCCCCCCCCCCCCCCCCACAAATGCAGTACCACCAATATTACACATTTTCACAAGTAGCTCAATTTCAATGCTTGTCTTTCACTGCAATACGCCTTAATTACTGCCATAGGTGAAGAAAGAGTTGGTAGGAGTGTGATTTGCATAGTATTCCTACGTGTGTGCTTGTGCTCGAATATTAAATTTTTTTATACATTTAGTAAAGGTGTACTCGTATGTATCTTCGGTTGATTTTGTTTTGTTTTTCTTTTCTTTTATTTCAATAAGTATTTATTGTTGTAGTAACCAACGCTTCTGCATGCTCACTTAATGTCATGAAATAAGATTTTTTTTTTGTTTTAAATGGAAAACTCTTCCTGAATATATTTCTAGTTGCTGCTAACGATACGTTGCTATATAATCATATACTGCAAACTGTGCAAGCATTAAAACCAACTCGAGTCCATTTTCACCCATTAAGCATTTAAGTGTTGTTCTTATTTATTTTTTTACGTACAAGTATTTGCCTGAATAAATGTGTGTTTAAGTTTATATTTTTTATATTTTCAAGTAAATTTGTTTTGTTTTTTTTGTAATTTTACTGTTGGTGCTGGCTGTTTCCTGCTGCTGTAGCATTTTTAACCATTGTGTTGTTGTTTATTTTTGTTGCTAAGGTTGCTGGTTTGTTCAGGACATATTGCATACCCATACATACATATATACGAGGGGAAACCAATAATTCTTCACATATTTATTTATATTTAAACTGTCAACTAACGAATTTTTTTAAGGTTATGACAGTCACGAATCAATAAACAAATTAATCACGTTCTCGATAGAAAGGCTTTAAGCAGGTTAATAAGCTGCTAAGTTCGCAATGTGCTATACCAATATCAGCTAGATAGCACTTTAATTCGTCAGTCACTCAAAATTACATCATGGATTATATCCAAGAT
The DNA here is from genome assembly GCA_949628195.1 of Phasia obesa. Taxonomy (NCBI): domain Eukaryota; kingdom Metazoa; phylum Arthropoda; class Insecta; order Diptera; family Tachinidae; genus Phasia; species Phasia obesa. The sequence goes on from OX451219.1 coordinate 3,340,528, forward strand.
TTTCGAAGTAGTTGCCTCAACTAGATGATTTAAACAAAGTTAGGTTAGGTTAAGCGGGTTCACTCTGAGGCCATTAAGGCCAATTGTGCTGATCCGGTGACAACTTAGCCCCCCACCATTCCCCATAGAACTTGAGTATATCCAGTTCGTAAAAACCACAAGCAGCTTCTCGCAAAAACTAACAGGTTACTCAGTGTCAGTGCATCCCTAAGACAGTCCAGGTTCTAAAAGAATCTTTTTCCCAAATATTTAAGCCTGCGTTCTTCAGAGCTAGGCAAACGCAGAGTAGTTGATGATCTCATTCCTCCTCATACAGACAGCTTCTGCAGCTCTCACCACGCGAGATTCCCATACACTCTAACATACATACGTCCAATCATACAGTGCCCCGTTATGATATGTACAAGAAGCAATATCAACTTTTTCCCGAGGGCTAGAAGTGTCATCGTCCTATTGCTGTCGATTGATCTGCAAGTGGTTAATGTAGATCACCTGCGAGGAGTTTTCTTTAGAGAACATTCCCGTAGCGTGTTTGAAAATTGGTCCAAGGGGTATTAAAGTCCCCTTGTGCATTTATCACGTCCAGGCTCGAACCGTTCCTTGCACATTGATCGGCCATATCGTTTCCAGTAACACCTTAATACTCTGGATTCCACAATATCTTATACGATGTCGTACAAGTAGGGCCAGAGAATAAATGCACGTCAATGCACTTCACTACTTTCGATTCAAGAGCCTTAATGGCGGCTAGACTTTCCACTAAAATATCAACAGCCATCGTCCCCGTTCTAAGTTCCCCTATTCTCCTTGCCGCTTTCAACATAGCATCGGTAGCCCTGCGTAAGACCGAAAGTTCTAGGTCCTACAAGAAAATCCCCGATGTAGTTCCCGTGTATGCCTTGGAGCCATCCGTAAGGATCGAAAAAGATTGTTCAGAATTAAGGTGTTCTCTTTTCACTCATCCTTGCTCGGTATTTTGACGACAAAAGGTTTGTCGAAGTTCATAAAAGGGGTTCTGAACAAGGTCACGTTTAATTGCGTTTATCCATTGCAATTAGCAGAAATCGAATCTACAAACCATAGATTGATAAAATATCACACTACTTATTATTACTACTACTTATTGTTAGTGTGTTCCATATATTGTTTTTTAAAGACATTTTGACCTGACTAACCCTCGCATTATAAGCCTTTACACTCACTCACATTTTTAATTTAACTTCTTGTGCTTAAGGCTATTTTCTTCTTCTTCTAATACTCCATTTTCTAACTACACAGTGAAAATGTATTGTATATACGAGTAGTATTTGTATTTTTAATTAAGAAAATATCAATTAATATGAAATTTGTGCAATTTTATGTGAACAATTGTTGTAAACAAGTAGAGCTTGAGAAGGCTTAGAAGCTGCATAAATATTTCATAATTAATTATCCTAATATTAAGTTGAAATTTTCTGCATGTTATATCAGCAAGATGGAACGCTGACTCGGTCATTTAAATTATGCCATTTGCGATAGTCATCTATTCCATTCACAGCCGTCTACACCTACACATATTCGCTTATATATTTTTTTATATCTCCCCTTTTCTTAAAGTACAATTTATTTAAGCAGATTTTGATTTATTCCCATATATATGTATAAAACTAGCTGTACCCACACACGTTGTCTGCGTCCTGACAATATTTTGTTTGATTTTGCTTTGAAAGTAAACCACACCAAATTTGAACACTCTTACTTATTTACTTCATATCAAGGTACCCATCCCTGGATAAAATTCTACAATTAATATAAAATTCTTAAAATTATTGTAAAGCTCTGTAAAAGGCGCTTATAATGTATATTAATAACAAGTTAATTCCACAAAGTAAAAATTCTACAAATCAAATGCAAATTTTCTACAATTGGATATTTGGCAGTAAGTAATTCATATTTTGTCATTGTTTTAAAACAGTACCATCTGTTGCGCGGCCGTGTTTAAAATATCCTACTTTCAATTAATATTTTGTCATTATTTTAAAACGGCACCATCTGTTGCGCAACTGTGTTCAAAATATCCCTCTTTCAAAAGTAAAAGATGTCTTCAAGAAAATCGGTAAAAAAATCGGCGTACTTTCACTGTTTTTTCTCCACTTTCTCTTGGAAATAAAATATTTTTGCCTATATTTAAATCAGGATACTAAGGTACCTCCTCACAAAATGTTTTTAAAATACATTCAGAAGTTTTTACGTGATGCGAACACAGACAGACAGCCACGAAATGAGTAACTGTTTTATTATATGTATAGATGTCACATCTTGATTTTAAAAATGCTTTCCAACCTTAATATAGCCAGCCATACAGTATAGGCAACAGTCATTTGAAAGGTTTTAAAAGTTGACAAGTATTGTAAATCAAATAATAATAAAATTAATAAAAAATATATAAATTCCGAAATATGAATGCTGAAAGTTGAATGTCTTAAAATGAATAGTAAATGAAGAGGGTTGGCATGTTAAAAATCTAGAGTGGTGAACTATCATCTGAGGTATTTCATCAACGACGCAACTCTAACATCCATGTGAAATATGTCACATAAGATGAATGTCTGGACTGTTACCCCTTTCCCGAGAAGATTAGTTAAACTATATCGAACTTTTGCGAAAACCTGTTACTTTAATCAAGTGCATCCGATACCTTACAAACATTACTTCCAACCATATTCCCCTGAATAGATATCTCGAAAACAGCTGGGCAGAAAAGTTTTGTGTCTGGCGCTGAGGTTTTTTATTGCAAAGTGAAAATAATCTGAAAAGTTCCAGTTGGCACTCAACTTGCGTATAAAAAATTTTAAAACTACATAGTTTTAGGTTTCAGATAACAATTATGTATTTTTATGTTTTTTCATAATTCGAAATTAAATTCGAATTTTCGAACATTCTAAAAGCTTTGTGATTTTAATTGTTTTCTTCTCAGAAATATAAAAATAATGTGATTTTATTGTGGTTATAATTTTTATAATTCAAATTTTGAATAATGAAAAGCAAAAATTGCGATAGTTTTTTTTTTTCAAAATATAGTTATTAATATAGATTTTTAAATTCGAAATATCCATTCGTTTTTTTTTTTTTTTTTGTCAGTTGGACTTTAAAATGGATTTTACTTAACATTTGAAATTTTTATTGCAGTCTACAAGACTTTCATGAAGCAAAAATGGACCTAAAGACACAAAAAACTAATAAGTTTTAGGGTCTAAACCTATTGACAGTAACAGCTGATTCAAGTCGTTATTAAGAAGGCTTCTTATTTAAAACATAATCTAAATTATGAAGCCTACAAATAATTTACGTGAAGGCCTGGATTGATAATAATATAAACTTGTTGCTGCATTATAATTATTATCTGCCTAATTTCATTTTGTATGCCAGTTAAGACATTTTTCAAAGGGCTAAGAAGAATTAGGGAAAGTTTGTAGCGGTACAGAAAATAAATGCCATTGTATTAGTGCTAAAAAAAAAATGTACCTGTATACAACTTCACATTAAAAAAAACTTAATTTTTGTACATATTTATGTAATATTTTATTTTGTTTTTAATTCAGTTGTTTATTATAAATCGCTTAAAGACTTTATTTACATTGAAATCTACTGCATTATTTTAAAGCTCTTATTATAATTGTTGTTGCTGTAGATGTTTATATTTGTTGTTGTTGTTATTGCTGTTGCTGTTACAAAATGATGACGTTACTATGCTCTTGATGGTTTTTGCTACTGCTGCATGTGTATACATTAATAATTAAAAATATTCCTGCGTTGCATTATAATCCATTTTTTGTTTTGTTTTTTTTCTCTACTTAACTCTACTGTTTTTATGGTTCTTGTTGCTGTTGTTCTTGTTATTCTCGTTGTTGGTTATTTGTTAAATAGTCAACCATCATCGCCATCATCATCATCGTTGTAATCATCATCATCATCATCAACAGCAACATAAAACCACCTTCCTTGTAACAACACAACGATTAATGCATAAACACACTATATACTACATACTACACTTACATCCATCCAAACAATTTTCATCTGCAACAGAATTACGATGATGAAGTAATGTTGTTGTAATAATGTTGATTTCTGCTTCAATACTGCCATCCATCAACCATCCATGTTGGTTGGTTTCATTTTATTTTCGTTTTATTACTTTTTTTTTTTGCTCCCCTATTCCGTTATTCATTCAGTCACACACCCTTCAGCTCCCACAGATCGCTAGGGGTGGCGTGTTTAATTCTCACTGTTTTTAGTTTAAATATGATTGCAATAATTCAGGTCTTTAAGATTTTAATTGTTATAAAAAAAAAATGTTTCAAGTAAATAATTAGGCTTGAGGTCGGTCCAATTTACCTCTTAAATTTATATACAATATTTCGCTATTCTATAATATAAGAATACAACGAAATTTTTGTCATAATAAAATACAACAAATTATTGAAATTTTAAACAAATAAAAAATGTTATTTGAAAAATTAATTATAAAAAAATATTTAGACCTCAAGCTTAATTATTTATTTAATATTAAGCAGAATAAGCCATACTCAGCCATGGCGATTTTTTTATACCCTACCACCAAACAAATTCACAAATCGCAAACAAGCATTTTTGGTGGAAGGACTTCCGAACTGGAGTACCAATTTAATGATCGTAAAAAGGCGTGAGACTAAAATAACCAAATCTTCAGAATTGATTACATAATGAACATTCCAAGAGAAAGTGGAAAGTGGAATGCAGTGAAAGTACGCCGATTTTTTTTACCGATTTAAAGGTACTGCATATTTTAAGGCATCTTGTATTTTTAAAAGCAGTATATTTTAAGCAATATTGCGCAACAGATGACGCTGTTTTAAAATAATGAGTAACTCATTTCCAGTCTGTCTTTAACAGAGCTTTACAATTATTTTTAGAATTTTATGCAGTGATGGGTACCTTTAAATAAAGTAAATACGTAGGATTCTTAAAATTTGATGTGGTTTACTTTCAAAGCAAAATCGAACAAAAAATATTGTCAGTACGCACACAAAGTGTGTGGGCACAGCTAGTATATAATAAAATATTTCAAATTGGTGCAATAATTTAGCTACAGGAAGAAGAAACAAGAAACATTCATTTATTCGTCGATGTTTGGGGGACGGATATAATCATTTGGAGTGAAACAATAGATTGTAAGTGACTTAGTTCAATAATTTTTTATATCCATTTAAATAAATTTCTGTTTTAAATTTTATGCAGCATTACAGGGTAAATAAATATAGCTACGCTTAAGGCAATGATTCACTATCATACTCAGTTGTACGATCTGTCAAAAAAAACTTGTGTGCTAAAAAGGTATCATAATGTGGATTAGAAATGTATGTGTGTGACAGATTTTTTGACAGCTCTTTACGATTTGATAATCTTTTGAAAAAAATCATAAAATAGTATTTTCCATGCGATCAGAGCTATTCAATTACAAAAAAATCTGACAGATTAAAAAAAAATCTGACAGAATTCTGTCAGATTTTTTTGTAATTGAATCGTACGATTGTGTAGGATAGTGAATCCTGGACTTTAGATATATTCTGGAAATCCTTAGTGATTTCTTAACGTCTTCCAAAACAACATTTGACATCGCTTTCTTTCTTATCCTAAAATAATTTATTAAAAACCACAGATCACTTAAATATTTATATAATAAATACAGTTCCCCAGCAAAAATTAAGTGGAAAAAAAACAAGGAGAAAAATGCAAAATTTTCGGGAGGAAAATCTACTCACGATAAGGGGAATTTTTTGTTGTTGTAAAAAATGTTTGAGACAATTATTCACGATTGGAAAGTCAGTGAAAAGGAAAATATTTTGAGGGAAAAAATATTCTTGTTAGGGGTGAATATAAAAATTACGCACTAAAAGTGAACATAACACTTGCAAGTAAATAAATGAATAAATAATGTATTTTACATTTAGGCAATTTTAAGCACAACTTTACGCTTTAGTAGAATTAGTTTTTACTTTTCATGTCGTTACGAAACAGCTGCAGTGTTTTTGTTTATGTTTTTAAAATTTTTAGCGTAATGATTTAAAAAAAAAAAAAAACTACAAACCAAATGATTACTTTTGCCTTCAAATATCTCCATTACCTTACACCATTATATTTTAAAGTTGGTTAATTATACATAATTTATAACATTATTTTTTATAAATTTTAACATAACATTTTTATTTTTCCTTGTGTAGTGTAAACTTATTTTTCGGCTTAACCAACAATGCCTCATTTTTAGATGCTTATTATTTTATTTTATTTTGTTTGTGCCACTAGAGCAAAATGTTATAAAAAAATGTGAATTATTTACAAGGATTTCAATGTAATTTTCTCTCTCTCACAGCATACAGCTTGTTGTTGGTGTTGTTGTATGTAATTTTAGCTGTGTAACAAGCAGGGAAGGCTTGTTACACATTTATAATAAGCGAGAGTAAAACCCAACAAACATTGGGGGGTTGGATTTCATGAGCATAATAATTATTTTAGTTGACTCTGTTACTCTCTGCGAATGCATTGGCGTTTCGACAATCACTTGTGGGTTTTCCGATCCCTAGATGCGGAAATATTTTTGTTGACCTAGCAGCCGATATAAAAATTAGTCTCTTCAGAAAAACAATTATATTTATTTTAGGTTAATTTTTTAATTGCTTGAGCTTCTTAAAGTTCTCAAGTGAAATTTGCATTTTTATGCTAATTATTGCTTTCTAAAGGCCGGGGCACATAAAAATACCAGGGGGTTACTGCGTTTTCGATACGAAAGCAATTTCCGAATCGAAAGCTAAATCATACTGCGTAATTCGTTCGAAACGATGACAGAGTTGTATTTTTAAACAAATAAGAAAATATGATGAAGAGTTGGTCAAACTTGGTGGTGAAAATAATCCAAAACAGAAAGCAGTTAAAAAAGAAAGCTTTAATATTATGCTTTTCTAATTATTTTTTTATTGTATTAATGGATGGTGTTTCTTTGTGGATTATATATGATGATTCAATTCCAGAAAGAGTTCAAAGCAAAATAGTAAGGGTCCATCAAATATTATGTACCTTAATGATAAAAGGCAAGAGACTATAAATATTATTTTCTAAATTATATTAACAAAATGTATCATTTAGTTTTGTGATAAACTTAACTCAGGAAGGATGCAATTATGTGTATTCTTACTAGCACAGAAAGTGAATTAAAAAAAAGATCCGCTGCTATTTACCTACGTTAAATGAGACAGTCACTATACAATTTTTGCCTCATATCATTTGATTTATTCTTAGGATCTGGAACATTAAGATGACCGTTTGCTTATTCTGAATGCTTAGACATGAATTCAACTATTTCTTCATTCTGTTTTTTTATTTTTATATGATTTTTTTCTGAATATAAAAATAGATACTAGCAGAATTTAATGCTAGTACTTAGAACTTAACCCTGAATAATTATTAATTCATTAATAAAAAATAGTTTAAAAAGAATTAAATTTACATTTACATTTAAAATTAAAATAATTGTATTAAAACCAATATTATTAAGTTTAATTTATGTATTATACACATTTATTTACCTTGAAACGTTTAGATACTTACATTTTTACTTTTCTTTTAATTTATCACTAACCAAATAGGGTTCGAATGATTTCCTAATGCTTTTTGCGTAACTGATGCTTGTTTTCGTACTACAGAGTTGACCTTTCGAAAGGGATTTTTGTTTTTCGCAACACAGAGTTGTTCTTTAGATAGGGATTTTCGTTAGAGTAAAAAAAACTTCCGCACTTTTGTAATAAGTTATTCGAAAATGGCAATAGGAATAGTTCGAACGCAACACGAATAGTTTGAACTCGTACATTTTTTCTTTCGAATCGAATTACGCAGTAACCCCCAGGTTTTCTTATGAGCGTTACCGCTATCAGTACGTCTCCGTCAACGCAAAGTACGAAAGTTGGGCAACTTTTGACGTACGTTGAGCAGTTTGATAGCAGTTTGTTTTGATTAAATTTTTGTGGTGATTGGGAGCAACAATAAAATAAAATACAACGAAATAAATAAATAAAATAAAATGGAGAACAAAGCTTTTCAAGTGTTTTCTTTCCTGATCCGTCAACTTTTTCCGTCGGTACTTTAATAAGAGTTGATATGTCAAAGTATAACGTATGTGCCGCGACCCTTAATATGAATCCAGCATAAAAACTAGCATATGGAAAATATGGGTAAAATAGAAGTAGAGAGATGTCTCCTGCTTTTGGTTAGAATATCACTTCAACCCATTTTAAAACTAAAAAATGTTAAACAATTTTTAAACAGTTTGTGGATTAATCATAAAACATTTAACTGCTTTTAAGAACATTATAATCACGAATTTTAACAAAATTTTATTTCTTATAATTGCATTTAATAGCTTTAAAAATTATTATGTTTGTTGGGTTTGCACTTACTTTTGCATACACACATTTAATAAACATCTATGTATATGTATGCGTACATGTGTTTATGTACATATACATATTTGTAAATCAATGTGTGTTGTATGTTGAAATTTGTGTACAGTGTATTTATTTAAACTTGTACACTTTACTGTGGGGTAAAATCTTTGCCTCACACTCCTAAACATTTACATTTAACCATCCATTTCAAATCCCCTCACACAATCCCTAGAAATGAATGTGTGTGGTATATATGTTTCTAACCTATTGCAAATATTTACGGTTATGTACACATATACACCTAAATTTTAATTGCACTGTGTTAAGGAAGTTAAAAAATAGGGTTAAAATGTGTTGTTCTGCGTTGAGTTGTGCTCCGTTGGGCTGTGCTGTATAGTGCGGTAGTAAGTGCAACCGAAATTAGGTTAAAGATATAATAGGTTTTAATGTAAGAAGATTTTAAGTGCTGCCAGACTATTGTTTAAAGATTTTTTGTGTTTTTTTTTTCTTTTTTTCTAAGCTATCATTTAGAAAATTACAAAAAACTAAAGTGGGAAAAAAAGAAAGCGCTGTGGTTTAGATTTAAATACAACTTCTAAACCTTGTATTTACTCTTACAGTTTATTTCCACAATACATATGTATCTACGGGAATATCTACAACTACAGCTGAGATTTGCCACTCATTACTTACTTTCCCCCAAGTTACATTTCTAAGCAAAAGATAAAAAAAAACAATTGTAATGAAGACATTTGTTAAGAAAACGAAAACATTTTTTGGAAGAAATTCCCCTTAATTTCTTAAAGGTTTAACCTATTAGTCTGTGTCTTGACGCAACCACCAGTAGGTGTTGCTCTCAAATGAGCGTCTTAATACTTTTTTCTATATGCAAAATAAATAAAGATTACATACGAAAGTTCTTACTTACATATTTTAGGACAATAATTTCATACAAAATTTGCCATAAAGTATAATGCAGGTAAATTTCTTTTGCTTACGGGCATTTATATTTTAACTATAAAAAAGAAACTTATTTGTTAGTTTTCATTTAAAACAAACATTCAGTATAAACTGATATCCCATACAAAAATTTAAATACGAATACTAAAGGCCATGATTCACTATCATATTCAGTCGTATGATCTATCAAAAATAGCATCTGTGCTAAGAAAAGTATGGTAGTGTGGATTAGAAATGTATGCTTTTGACAGACTATTTGACAGGTCTGTACGATTTAATAATCCTTTAAAAAAATTCATGAAATATTATTTTTCCATACGATCAGAGTTGACAAATTTCTTTTTGTATGATAGTGTGGTATCTACAACGCCTTTTCGAAACGATTTTTTGAGTATGACAGAATTCTGTTAGATTTCTTTTATGATTGAATCGTACGATTGTGTAGGATAATGATCCTGGTCTTAGAGGACGGGGAACATACGTTATACGTCGTCTTTTTCAACGTACAAGAAAGTTAAAATACAAGTTTTCTTATAAGCTTTGTCACAATCAGTACTTCTCCCTCAATGCAAAGTACGAAAGTTGAACAACTTTGAACTTTAGACGTACGTTGAGCAGTTTGATGGCTATCATTTGGTTTTTCTTTTCATTTGTCAGGAAACCAACCACAGTTCCTCAGAAACGAATTGATCCTGCTTGGTTCCAGTAGTGAAACACCAGAAAGGCTCTCAAAACTTCGTTGTCTCAGGTACTGAAGACATCGATGTTCTAGTGTAGGTGTTCAACCGTTTCCTCCTCTTCCTTCCATTGGCATTATTGGCCAATTTTTTTAATGATACTGGAAAAGGTATTTTAGTCAACAGCAAGCGCTACAGAGCTATGATAACTGCCTTTTTATGGCCTGAAATTAAATGAACTTAGTTAAACCTTCGTTTCAGTAGGAGTATCTTGTAACAGATTGAGAAGTCGTGCCACCACTATACTCGTCAGCGACGTAATTTGCATCCAAATTGTGATATTATGATGACCTTGCGGAGCCGAAAGGTGGAAATCTCGTGAATGTGTTTTAGTAGAATGAAGTTGATTTGAACTTTTACGCGTTGAATGTAGGAAGCTCTGTTGTTTTGCATACTGATGATGCTCATTGAAATGTTGCATCTTATCATAAAGCTCATCCTCCTCTCCTTGGCCATTTTAATGATGCGGTACTGAAGTGTGATGATCGATTGTATCACTAATGGCATGATGCATGTTTCTGGAATGTTGTTCGCTAAGTTGCTCACGTTGATGCTTCTGTTGTTGTAGCTGCTGTAAAAAATTATTTGACTGTTGCTGTTGCTGCTGTTGTTGATGAAGATGTCACACAGCTCATCAAACAACCAATATTTTGCACACTATGTTCGGTAACTGTGTTATAGAGATGTCAAATGACCGCCTTGGAACTGCGATTTAACCCCTTTAGACTTTTTCTTGTAGGGTTCTGTTAAAGACGAATGATATGCGAATAATCAGAAACAATACACGCCCTTAAAGCTAATATCGGCTAAACCATTTGTGAGCTAGAACCAGAAACCCTCAACAAAGTTGTAAAAAATTAGATATTTTGTAAACGGAAAATTTTAGAAATGATTTACAAAACTCTACAATAATATAATTTTATATAAAACCTATATTCCAACATTCTGAGTCCAAGATGTGAATTTTTGTTTTATCAGCTCTTTGAAAATTTAACAGAAAGACTTCTTAAATCTACACAGAGTTTGTATTACTATGGCCGCTATAATAACAAGTAATAAAAATTCAATTAAAAATCAAGGGGTGCCCCAAGCAAGATGTTTTCGCTCATATAAATAAGAGTCTTTGTTAATCACTGTATTTTTAATTATCTTGAAATGTTTTTAGATTGAATAGCAGTAAATAATTAATTTACTCTTAAATGTAAATTATTTTTATGCTCAAGTGCTTGCAAAGCAACATTCAAGAGTCTTCATTAGTTATTTCAAAATATGTAAATTTAATTTAATAATTAAAAAAAATAAAAAAAAATATAGATAAAAATGTTTATTCAACTAAAATCCCATACCAAATGGGAATAATGATAATAATGAGTAGTATTAATAACGATAATAAAAGCAAATGTACAAAACAAATCCTTGCTTTAATTGCTAATAGAATAGCACTGCTGGAGCTGCACGCATTTGAGCACTTTATCCTTCTTAAGCACTTGTTCTCTAGCATAATTGTAACTCTTCAACTGACTTAAGTAATATTGTACCTGTATAATTATAAAAAAAAAACATTTTTATGAATGCATTCTAACTTTATTATTTTTTTTTTATTTTATATTTACGTTTGTTACAAAACAATGCGTAACCCTTATGTAAACTCGGACGAACATTCATCCATCTTTCATAAATCAGCCTGTCATTCAGTTATCATTAATGGCAGAAGGAAGGAGAATGGAAAACTACTTGTACTTATACTTTATTTGTGTGTCGAGCAATATGGAGAAATTTATTCTACTATTTTAATATTTATTTACAATTCTCGGTGTGTATGTTTAAACTGGAGTGCTGTAAGCATATCCTTTCAGCAGCTAGGGAGTTGTACTTTCATTTATATTCATTATCAACCAGACAGCCAGTTTCTGCTTAACTGTTCTTGCTGATGTTCTTGCTACACAACATGTGTAGAGTTTTTATTTGTCGATTTCTTGCAGATTCCGTTTTTTTTTTTTCAATTATACCCAAGATTTTCATGGTACATACTCGTAAAGCCCATTTCACACTATAATACTGAGTATTAAGATTTAAATTGGATTTTTGTAAAAAAGAAAACAAATGTGAAATGTTGTGATGGTCAAAAAATCAAACGTAACATAGCATTTCGTTTTTACACTATCACACTTCAAATAAAATTAAAAATATGAGAAAGGAACCAGCCGAGACGAGACATTCAGCAGCCGCCGCTGTCAGTTTCAAATTGCAAATTTATAACTGTAATTTTTAGTTCTTGGGATTTTTAAAGAAATCCCGGAAATAAAAACCCTAAACATGATGCAATGCCACCTTGTTGTTCTTGTTACAGATGTTGAAGAGGTTTCAAATGTTAAACGAAAAAAGTTGTGAATGTTCAATCTTGTTGCAGCAAATGAAGGAGTATTATTATTGTTCATATTTTATTTTTATTCATTTCTGCTGCATTTTCTTATTTATTTGTTTGCATTTAACGCGCTTTCATTTGCAATTAGACCAACAAAACAGAAATATTGTAAAAATGGTTTCAGGCTTGTTGATTGGAAGCCCTTTGCCCTACGAGCAATCGGCAATAAAAAATTATTAATGAATTAAATTTTGGTGTTTAAAATTGTGACTATTCACTATAAAAGATGGGTTTAAAGCGAAATATTAATAATCTAATATGTAATTACTTTTATTAAAATATCATTAGAAATTCTTTATGACATTCATAAATTCTCCATTTTCTGTAAAATTTCTCTGTCTATTTGCTCTGTTAAATTTTAAAGTTAAAACGTTTTTTTTTCTCTCTCTCTCTCTTTCGCTTTCAGTACATACAAGTTTAACTTCTGTATCATCGTTGTCTTCCACATTCTTTAATACACCTGCCACCCTACTATTTACGACATATCATGACATTCAGGTGGCAAATATAACGAAACCCACCGGCGGACCACAAATTGATGTTCTTGTCAAAGATCTCACCGAAACGATGGCCATTGATTTTTACTATGCTAAAAATTTAGTATGTTGGACCGATTGTGGTCGCGAAATAATTGAGTGTGTTAATGTAAATACGACAGGGCCGATATTGAAGGCGCCTAAACAAACTGTGATATCAACTGGTTTAGATAAACCCGAAGGTTTGGCCATTGATTGGTATACTGATAAAATCTATTGGACCGATGGTGAAAAGAATCGCATTGAAGTGGCCACGCTGAATGGTAAATATCAAAAAGTATTATTTTGGACAGATCTGGATCAGCCGCGAGCCATAGCTTTAGTACCTGCAAAGAAATTTTTAATATGGACAGATTGGGGTGAATATCCGAAAATAGAAAGAGCCAGCATGGATGGTGATCCTTTGACCCGTATGACACTGGTAAAAGAGAACATATTCTGGCCAAATGGTTTGACGGTGGATTTGAAAAATGATTTGATTTATTGGGCTGATGGCCACTTGAAATTTATTGATGTTATGAAATTGGATGGCAGTAATAGGAGAACTATTGTCAATAACCTAAAATATCCCTACAGTTTGACCTATTTTGATAGTCGTCTATATTGGACAGATTGGTCTCAGGGGTCCCTTAATGTCTATGATTTGAAATCGAAGGAAATGAAAGAACTAATAGATACTCCCGAAGCTCCGAATTCTGTAAGAACTTGGGATCCATCCCTGCAACCTTATGAAGATAATCCTTGTGCCCATAACAATGGCAACTGCAGTCATCTTTGTTTGCTTAGTACAAACACTCAGGGCTTTAGCTGTGCTTGTCCGACAGGTGTTAAACTATTATCGGAAAAAATATGTGCCAATGGCTCTCAAGAAATGCTGTTCATTGTGCAAAGAGGACAAATCAGCAAGATTTCTTTAGATTCTCCGGATTTTACCATATTTCCCTTACCTTTGGGAAAAGTAAAATATGCAATTGCCATCGATTATGATCCAGTAGACGAGTATATCTACTGGTCAGATGTGGAAGCCTTTTCTATTAAACGTGCTCACCCCGATGGCACAGGGGTTTCGGATTTTGTAACTTCTGAAGTGAGACATGCAGATGGCTTAGCTGTAGACTGGTTGGCGAGAAATCTCTATTGGACTGACACGGTAACCGATCGCATAGAAGTAATGCGACTGGATGGCTCGGCACGTAAAGTTTTAGTTTACGAACACTTAGAGGAACCAAGAGCAATTGCTTTAGCTCCTACACTGGGCTGGATGTTTTGGAGTGATTGGAATGAAAAGAAACCCAAGGTGGAAAGAGCCTCTTTAGATGGCTCCGAACGAGTTGTTTTAGTATCTGAAGATTTGGCTTGGCCCAATGGCATAGCTCTGGACATCGAATCAAAAACCATTTATTGGTGCGATGGCAAAACCGACAAAATTGAAGTGGCAAATATGGATGGATCCGATAGACGTGTAGTAATAAGTGACAATCTTAAACACCTCTTTGGCTTAAGTTTGTTAGATGACTATCTGTATTGGACCGATTGGCAGAGGCGATCAATAGATCGCGCTCACAAAATTACAGGTAATAATCGTATAGTAGTAGTGGATCAATATCCCGATTTAATGGGCCTCAAAGTGACACGCTTAAGAGAAGTGAAAGGTACCAATGCTTGTGCTGTACGTAATGGCGGTTGTTCCCATCTCTGCCTCAACCGGCCCAGTGATTATGTCTGTCGCTGTTCTATAGAGTATGAATTGGCAAATGATAAGAAAACATGTGTCATACCCGAAGCTTATTTGCTGTTTTCTAAGCAAGAGTATATAGGCCGTATATCGATTGAGAATAATGAGGGAAATCACAATGATGAGAAAATACCCTTTAAAGACGTACGCTATGCTCATTCCTTAGATGTCGATGTAGCGGATAAGCGAATCTACTGGACTGACCAAAAGTCAAAATGTATTTACAGAGCTTCTTTGAATGGTTCGTATGTTCAGCGAATAGTCGATGCTGGTATCATTAGGCCTGAGGGAATAGCGGTGGACTGGTTAGGTCATAATATATACTGGACAGACTCAGAAGCTAGACGTATTGAGGTAGCTCGTTTAGATGGTAGCAGTCGAAGAGTTTTACTATGGAAGGGAGTAGAAGAACCCAGGTCTTTGGTAATAGAGCCGCGCAAAGGTTACATGTATTGGACGGAATCTCCTTCGGATTCGATAAGAAGAGCCGCTATGGACGGTTCTGAATTACTAACTATAATCTCAAGTGCCAATCATGCTACCGGCTTGACACTAGATCCTGAAACTAGACGACTCTACTGGGCAACTCAGTCTCGTCCTACTAAAATCGAATCAGCCGATTGGGATGGCAAAAAACGTCAAGTCTTAGTAAGCACAGATATAGATGAGCCGTATGCGGTGTCGCTATATCGCGACTATGTTTATTGGAGTGACTGGAATACCGGTGATATAGAGAGAGTTCACAAAATAACTGGACAAAATCGCAGTTTAGTACACAGTGGTATGACTTACATTGGTTCCTTGGTAGTTTTCTACAACCAACGACAAGTTGGCACAAATCCATGCAAAATTAACAATGGTGGCTGTTCGCACTTGTGTTTAGCTTTGCCAAATAGGCGGGGCATGACATGCGCTTGTCCTACCCACTACACTTTGTCCAAGGATAACGTTTCATGTATACCACCCAAAAACTATATTATCTTCAGCCAACGCAACAGTTTCGGTCGTTTAATGCCCAACACCACGGATTGTCCTAATGTGCCGCTACCGGTTACGGGAAAAAACATCAGAGCTGTGGAATATGATCCCATAACTCACTTTGTTTATTGGGTAGGACTTTTCGTTACAAAAATTACATGCAGAAATTTAATATTTTTCAAATAATTTCAGGTTGAAGGTCGAAGTCATAGCATTAAGAGAGCATTAGTTAATGGCACCCGTGCCTCTGTATTAGTAGGTTCTGGTTCTCAGCCTTTCGATATAGCCATTGATGTCATAGGACGCTTATTATTTTGGACTTGTTCTCATTCTAACAGTATTAATGTTACCAGGTTAGTTCTCGAATATTTCTTTTCAAAAAACTTAAATTTTTATCTATGAACTGTTTGTTTATTTGCCAATAGTTTTGCTGGAGACTCTATTGGTGTTATAGATACAGGCGATTCAGAAAAACCTCGCAATATCGCTGTACATTCCATGAAACGTTTACTCTTTTGGACCGATGTTGGCAGCAAACAGGCCATTATACGTTCGAGGGTAGATGGTGCTGAACGTGTGGTATTGGCTTTTAAGCTAGAAGGCGTTACTGCCTTAGCAGTGGATCAACAAATTGATATGATTTATTATGCTCATGGTAAACGTATTGATTCAATGGATATAAATGGAAAAAATAAGTAAGTCTGATTATGAAAATAAAATAATTTATTTAACATTACAATTTACTTTTTATTATTTTTAGAAAAATTTTAGTTTCCACCCACATTTCCCAAGTTATATCGATTGCTGCATTGCAGGGATTCGTATATTGGTTAGATGACAAAACCGGTGTAGAACGCATCACTATAAATGGCGAGGGTAGACGCGCTGAAATGCAGCGTATGCCACAAATTACTGATATCGTTGCTGTATGGACACCAGAATCGAAATTATTTAGAAATCACACATGCCTTCATACGCGAACCAAATGCTCACACATATGTATAGCTTCGGCAGAGGGCAGAAGTCGGGAGGTATGCTCTTGCCCCAAAAATTTAATGCTATTGGAAGATGAACAAAATTGCGGCGCTTTACCAGCCTGTGGTCCAGATCATTTCACTTGTGCTGCCCCAGTGGCCGGCAGTGGTGCCAATAGCGATATGAACAAGGATTGCATACCGGCCTCATGGCGTTGTGATGGCCAAAATGATTGTCCTGATAAATCAGACGAAGTAGGTTGTCCTTCTTGTAGACCAGATCAATTCAGCTGCCAGTCAGGTGAATGTATTGATAAGGCTTTGGTATGCGATGGCACTACAAATTGTGCTAACGGCCATGATGAGGCAGATTGTTGCAAACGACCGGGAGAATTTCAGTGTCCCATTAACAAGGTGAGTTAAAAGTACAAGAGATTTTAAAAATGTTATTAAAAATGGTTATTTTATCTTAAAGCTTTGCATTTCGGCTGCTTTGTTGTGCGATGGCTGGGATCACTGTGCTGATGGGGCTGATGAATCTGCTGATATCTGTTCACAAGCTAATACAAGGCGCATGGCGCCTTCTTCGGATAAAAAGGCCTTCATGATATTAATTGTGGCAACAATGATTACCATATTTTCCATAGTCTACTTATTGCAATTTTGCCGCACACGCATTGGCAAAAATCGTAACGAGCCTAAAGACGATCAAGCTTCTGATCCCTTGAGTCCATCAACGCTCAGCAAATCGCAGCGAGTATCAAAAATCGCTTCAGTAGCAGATGCTGTCCGTATGTCTACTTTGAATTCTCGTACCAGCATGAATTCATACGACCGTAATCACATAACGGGAGCCTCTAGTTCCACCACAAATGGCTCCAGTATGGTAGCATATCCCATTAATCCGCCACCTTCGCCAGCAACACGTTCTAGACGCCCATATCGTCATTATAAAATAATAAATCAACCCCCACCACCCACGCCTTGTTCCACCGATATTTGTGATGAGTCCGATTCAAACTATACCAGCAAATCAAACAGCAACAACAGTAATGGCAACACAAAATTGTCATCGTCATCAGCCAACGCCAATTCCTGCCTACAATATGGCTATGACAGTGAACCCTATCCACCACCACCTACGCCACGTTCCCACTACCACAGTGACGTTAGAATATTGCCAGAATCTTCCTGCCCTCCCTCTCCTAGTTCTAGGTCATCAACATACTTTTCTCCACTGCCACCCCCACCATCACCTGTACAATCACCTAGTCGAGGTTTCACGTAACAGTTTGAAATTTTTATGTAAGTTGGTTGGTTTATTTTAAGTATGTATTTTATTTTAGGATTTGTGTTTCCTGTGAGTAATCAAACCCTTTCATCCCTTTTAAATATCAACACATTTAGTATTGTTGTAAATAGTAAAACGAAAATGATAAGTATTAAATTTTCTTACTTAAATTAAATGTATATAAACATACATACATACTTAGAAAATTAAACAAAACAAAACTTTGGAAAAACATATTCATCGTACGAGTATGAAAATCTATTTAAACATATCCATATGACAAAAAATAATTTGCTGTTTTGAGGCCAATACCTAAACACCCCCCACCCAATAACTTTTAACCCTTTTTGAAAACAACGAATGATGAAGTATAATTAACAGTTTACAAGAAATAAAATAATAACAAAAATAATGGTGTCTCAAAGAATTTAAAACTAAAATAAAACTTTTAAAACGATTAAATTAGATGAAAGTTTTCAAAATGAATACTTCAAATATTTTATATTCAATGATGTTAGTTATTATTATTTTCTTTGTTCAAAAAGATAAATGGATTGCAGCAACGAAGAAAAAACATTTATTGGTGGAGTGCATGTTTGATATTTAATTATTGAAAAATAGAAAGGAATTTAAATGGGATTAATTAAAAATTATTGAAAAAAAAAATGTTCAAATTTAAAATAATGTGCCAAATTTAAATAAAATAATAAAAATTAAGATAAAAAAACATATTATATAGACATATTATTAAAAAAAAAAATAATCAAAAAACAATCTAAAAGGAAAAAAAAATATTTTTTCTGCAATTCACAATAAGAAGCAAATATACACCCTAACCTTTTCCCTCCTCTAATTGTGATTTGTTTCGTGTTTTAAATTTGTTTTAGGTTTTGTATAAGAAATTTGCTCAACAAATTTCTACTCGATTTGACTCCGTAGAGTTTTTATACACATATCACCCATATCCGGTATAACCAGAAATTTATTTATATTAGTAAAAATATTTACCAAGTGACAAATTGCGGACAGTGATACTATCTAATTACCTTTTATCATTCTAGGTTTTTTCATAAACGAACTATTTATAGTTTTAGAGGATATCTTCTATATATGTAAATAAAATAAAAGGTCGTTCGTTGATAATCGCATCACATAGAACGGCTGCATTGATTTGGCCAATTTATTTTAATCTTCAGCTATTGTGAATTTGAATCAATTCACAATAGTACATATTTATCAGCTGGCACTGTAAATAAATATTGTATTACTAATTTATAAAGAAAAAAATGTAACTAATTATTAATTAGCATGACCCCTTTACTGTGGTTCTAACTGGTGGCCCCATTCACTTTAGCTTCTGCGTGGTTTGCTTCCATTTTTTTTGCCGCTTAAACTTTTGTGCATATTCCTTTTGCTAGCTGAGAGATTTGTTCCATTAGAAAAACGAGCTTTTCCAATAGTTGCATTCTACTTACAACCTTATACCAGCATAAAATAAAATAATTTACTGGTATTTATAAAAAAAAAAAAAAAAACAATACAAAATTGGCAAATACTTGCATTTGCAATAAGCATCGAAAGCAAAATTGTGTTTGATTGAAAATTCATTATACAACGAAATTTTCGACAGTGCTACAAACTCATAATACGAATTTGACATTCGATATTCGTTGTTCGTTAGCCAGCGTTGATCGAAATTTGAATGCAACTCATAATAAGGGCCAATATTAGAAATATCGATGAAAATCGGGTGCTGTAATTTGCTCTTAGGTCTATGAATACACTATGTCACTTGGTGAAATATTTTTATCCTTAGCACAATAATAATCTGTTTTTAAAGAATCTGTAGTTTTTCTTACAAAGTATTGCAAATTAATTTCTTTTTTAAATATTCAAACATAGTTTTAGGCAAGGAATTTTAATTACAAATTTATATGTCAGATGTTAAAAATTATTAACAAAAAAATAATTTTCTATTTAAAAAATACTATTTTTTATTTATTTATAAATAAACTATTTAGTTCGTTATAAATTCATTCAAAATTTCTTAAAGTGCTTTGTGAAATAAAGCCTTATTTAAAAATCTAAATTTATTTATTTTTTGTTTTAATTAATTGGACACAGTATAACGATACAAATTGATTTATTCTGAATTGTTACACACACAAACATACATACATATTTATTTGTATGTTCTTCATATGCCATTTTATACATTCTTATGATTAAACACCCTCTTACATGCTTTTGTAAATATTTAGTTTTTATTGTATTTTATTTTAACTTTAATTCAAAATATTTTAAAAGAAAGAAAAACTTTCCGTGTCATTTTTTTAATATAAGTACATAATTATTTAACCTGTAATTAGTTTAATTATTAATTATAACATTATTATATTGTGTATAAATTTAATAAGTTTTCTTTAATAGTTAAAAGTAACGCCAAAAAGTGCCTCAATTTTTTTTAAAACATTAATTTAATAGACATTCATGTGTGTAAATTTTATATTTTATTATTATTATTATTATTAATTTTGTTTATACTACCATAATTGTTTTAGAGTTTTCCTGAACAAAATGACGTTGGTAACTTTTTTATTTTCTTTTTATCTTTATACAACAACAATAAATGTGCGTCAAAATGATAAGACTATTTGTTATTTTTATTAAGAAGTACAAACAGAAATAAATTCGTTGCTCACAGATTGTTGAATTATAAATGTTTTTGTAAATCATTTGCTCTCTCATTCTCTCTTTTTCATAATTTGTTTTATTTATTAATTTAAAAAACGGAATTGTGCATTAAAATTTAAATAAATTTTCTTGAAAAAAAAAACAAAAAAATAATTAATTTTAATTTAATAATTTTATATTGAAAAAATGATATTGGAAATAATAAAAACATGTCCGTTTATAGAAGGAAGTAAGCTAGCTTTGTAAGCCTTTAAAAATGGTTGCGTAAAGCTTTAATCATTAAAATTTGTACTACTTGCGCCATTATTTCAACCTGTCCTCCGAACGATGTTTCAAGTCAATTTGACTTTAAAAAAAACAGAAAATATTCCCATAGTGTTATGTCCAGTAAAAAGGGAGCCTGCGAAACGATGTTCGGGAAATGTTCGGATCAAAAAGTAACGTAAAATTATTACCTTAGAAGTTACTGCTAAAGCTTTTCGCTCATGAATTTTCATTATCATGAACTGTGTTGCGTTAACCACTGCTGTTTGATGTTCTGATGGTTTCGGTTCAGATAAACCCATAATAAATGAATTTGTTATCGTTGCATGCTTCAGAAATTATCTTCTTAGCAATGCGAATTTGGGGATTTCACCAAAAAAAGGAAATAAATCAATAGTTTATAAAAGCATAATCTGATTTCATTAAAACTCTGCGTGACTGTAGTCGAAATTAACTTTTGCATTTGGATCGTATACACCGTAGAGTGTACGAGCCACAGTGCCTTAAAGTAGGACAGCTAGGGTATATGAAACACTTAAAACGATGTGTTTTTCAATTTGAAAAACTTTGGCGGGAATCGAAAGCTCCAATTCAAGTCTAATGAGGTACTCCAATCTATCGAGGCACTACTTATTTTTAAAATAGTTTTTTATTTCTCTTCTTGAGTTCTAAAAAAAAAATGCTATGCATGGGTTAGCTCTTACAGTCCCGGAGATATATTAATTAGGCTTTTAATGAAGTAACAAAATGTGGTAAAGGATAATGACAAGACTGACAAGATAACCTCCTTGGAGGTTATAGCGAACTTCAATTCGTAAGAAAAGACATTCGAAATTATGTTCTGATTTTTTTTTCTTTCGAATCGAGATACGCGGTAACTTCCTAGGAGAACCATTTTCGAAATCAATAAAATTTTAAGTTAAATGCAATATTATATTACAAAAAAAAACTATAAAATCTTTTAATAATAGAAGAATCAAATCACTCAATCATATCGTAAAGTATTTCACTGTGATACCAACGACCATTTCAACGTCTTAGGAAATTGCAACACTACACAGATATCGTCTAAAGAAAAAAGTTCCAACAACTTCCCCTAATAAATACATGCATACTATTAATTTCATAATTATTACAGAAATAATTTATATTTAATATTTAAATAGAAATTATTTTCTATTATATATTAATAAATATTTTCTATTAAGACAGCGCTGCAGTTCATTTCAACAGAGTGACTAAGATCTGCCGCGAGAATCTTGGAACTGACCTTTTTTTATCAAGGTCATCAAGTTTACTACTTTTATAAAAGCTTTATGTTGAAAACAATTAGTTGCAATCGCTGAGAGAGCTTAATTACGAATGTAAAACCCCAATGCATTAATAAAACGAACAAAATTAAAGTGAACATTAAATATGACAAGAAAATTTTTTTAATACAATAATATGCAATATCTTTATAATTTAAATGCATTTCAAAACAAGATGGAAAATGAGAGAGAATTATTTATGAACAACAATTGTTTTTGGAAAAAAACTATTCAATATTTGTGGCATTTTTGCGTAAACTGGAAACAGAAACGACCTTATCATTTAGACAAACACCTTATATACAAGTACATAAAAAAATTAATAGTAATAAATTATAAAATATTTAAAACGTAATAAAAGAAAAATTAAAAAAAAACAACAAATCAGAACATGATATCATATTTAAATATACATAATTATAAATAATACTTAATAGAAGTTAATATGATAATGTTACAGATTTTAAGTGTTTTTTTTTCTAATAGTTAATACTATTTAGTGCAAATATAATTTTCACAACATTATAAAATGAAAAAAAGAGAACAGATTAAATAAAATAAATATTACTTACATATTATAAAAATACATTAAATGTTTTATGAAAAATATAATCGTTGTTATTGCATTTTTTATTTAAAAAGAAGTTGTAAAGAATTAAAGGATCTTTTTTTTTTACTAGAAAGCCTACACACAACAATTATAATTTTCGATAAAAGCACTAACCTTTTATCGAACGCTAAAGCCATTTGTCGATTAAGGATCCCTTACAAAATATGTCATCGTAATCTTGTTTTGATAATTCTTGGTAAAAATCATATCTTTAATAGGGCACCCTTTAGTTTAAGTTTTATGTTTTTACTACTTTTTATTGCAAATAAAAAGCTCCTACCTATTATGGTCGATATGATATATGCACCAAAATCACGTTTTTCACGTGACACCGTTTAATTTTATTACTTGATGTTATAGCGGACCCATATTTTTTATTTTTTATAATTTTTGTTATAGCCTCGATAGAACGTTTGGTAGCGCGCTAGTCTATCAGTCTAGAGATAGCGGGTTAGATTCCCGCCGCAGAGTCTGGGTGTTTTCGGCAGACAAGCAGAAAGCTTCGCAGAGATAGTGTTGTTTAAAAAATAGTAAATAATAATAAAATAAATATATAACGAGTGATTTTTTAAGAGCTTGAGAACTTTTTTTTAAAAAAAAAACGCATAAAATTTGCAAAATCTCATCGGTTCTTTATTTGAAACGTTAGATTGGTCCATGACATTTACTTTTTGAAGATAATTTCATTTAAATGTTGACCGCGGCTGCGTCTTAGGTGGTCCATTCGGAAAGTCCAATTTTGGGCAACTTTTTCGAGCATTTCGGCCGGAATAGCCCGAATTTCTTCGGAAATGTTGTCTTCCAAAGCTGGAATAGTTGCTGGCTTATTTCTGTAGACTTTAGACTTGACGTAGCCCCACAAAAAATAGTCTAAAGGCGTCAAATCGCATGATCTTGGTGGCCAACTTACCGGTCCATTTCTTGAGATGAATTGTTCTCCGAAGTTTTCCCTCAAAATGGCCATAGAATCGCGAGCTGTGTGGCATGTAGCGCCATCTTGTTGAAACCACATGTCAACCAAGTTCAGTTGTTCCATTTTTGGTAACAAAAAGTTTGTTAGCATCGAACGATAGCGATCGCCATTCACCGTAACGTTGCGTCCAACAGCATCTTTGAAAAAATACGGTCCAATGATTCCACCAGCGTACAAACCACACCAAACAGTGCATTTTTCGGGATGCATGGGCAGTTCTTGAACGGCTTCTGGTTGCTCTTCACTCCAAATGCGGCAATTTTGCTTATTTACGTAGCCATTCAACCAGAAATGAGCCTCATCGCTGAACAAAATTTGTCGATAAAACACATTTCGAACCGAACACTGATTTTGGTAATAAAATTCAATGATTTGCAAGCGTTGCTCGTTAGTAAGTCTATTCATGATGAAATGTCAAAGCATACTGAGCATCTTTCTCTTTGGCACCATGTCTGAAATCTCACGTGATCTGTCAAATACTAATGCATGAAAATCCTAACCTCAAAAAAATCACCCATTAAAATTTAAGCGTCTGTCTATTAGAGGTATGTACAAATATATTTGTATACGTAAAGAACACGTACAGTGATGGTTCCTTACTCGAAGTATTACGACAATGAAGTACATATTTTTGAGTAAAACAAAACTATCGAATAACTTCTGTTTATCATCTCCTTTCATGTACCACAACCGATAAGAATAAAACTCAAATTGTTCTTAGATTCCTAGCTCACGAGCTCAAAACTGCTTGTTGAATTTAGATACTTGGCTACGTTCGTATAGGTAATTGGCTACGTTCGTATCGAGTACATTTCACGAACTCTAATGTTCATATTTTTATATGTTCATACTTTTTTGTGTTCTCTTTTTAGGAACAGATGTTGCTGCGAGTACATACTTGTAAGTATTTGACAAACTACAATTCGCTTCTCTTCACTGTGCTCTGAGAGAGAGATAAAGTATTTACTATATTTGAAAAACAAAAACTTACTCGATGCAGACGTCTACTGTCTATAATGGTTCAAAATATAATAATAAAAATATAAGGCCATAGAAGTCAAATTACATCGCCTATGGGGATACCATTTAAATTAAAGTTTTTAATACTTGGTATTTTTTATACATAGTAATATCTACCACTCTATTAAAATTTGAAGTGAAAAAAAAGAAGGCCATGTACATCAAATTACGTCACCTATGGGACACCCTTTAATTTATTAATTTTATATTTATTGTTATACCGAGCTTTTTGTAAAATTTTCACGCGTCTTGTCTATACGTCATTTTACGTTACCATGGGGTCACCCTTTAATTTTTAAGTTTTTTTTTTTAATTGGGAACTAAAGATCTGACTCGTACTTTATGAAAATTTTATATTCCAGGCTCTTACGGCTCAAAAGTTACGTTTAAAACATGTGTGTTGTAAAGGGGCACCCTTTAATTTTCAGATTTATGGATCTGAATTTTTTTAAAGCATTAATAATTTCCGTGAGTAAATATCAAAAATGTATAATATAAAGGCCCCAAAGTTTAGTGTTTTTTAAGCTTTTGCTAACCGCGTTTTATCAATTTATTAATTTAAAAACGGTAACAACACAAAAGTCATTATTAAATTCACAACAAAGTGTCAGTAAACACAATAAAATTTAAACTGAAAACAAACATAGATTAAAGTAGACATGATAAAACAATTTCATATACGAGAGGTAATTATGGAAACTGGGAAAATGTTTGCCATTAACTTGCTCACAACTTTTGGACGTATAATCATTATTTGTGTTGGCAACGAATTAGTGAAAGTTGTACCAGGGAATTAATAAGTTATATAATCCTTGCAATACAGACCTGGGGTCTAATCGCCTTATTCGATATCGCGTAAAATCTCTCGTGGCTTTTCATTTTAGTATCATGGCACTCGATATCGAATAAAAAGTATCGTAGTTTCATTCGAAAGCAAATGTTTTTAAACCGTGTTTTCTTGTTCACTGGTTGACTTATTATTAATCTATTACAATTTGATATAAAAAACGATTCGATACCTGTCGAGTGGCATAATTAGCTTACTCGACTCGTATCGAATTTGTTATTTGATACGATAGTTTAGTCGATATCGAATGCGGTGATTAGGCCCCTGTTCTGAAAATCACTTTTTATCAAAGTGATTTGAAATCGCTTAAAAAAGATGTTCAACACACAACAATTTTTTAAATCTCATGATTTTAAACTGGTTAGTAAAGTGTCTGTGATTTAAAATCACTTGCTTTGCGAGTTCTTTGTTAATTTAATAAAAATATAAGAAAATTGCACACTCTTGAGTCTTCTTTAAATCTACACTTGCCAAATATAGAAATTATAATTGCTCCGCAAATAACGTCTTACGAGGCTAATTTCCGACCTTTACTTTAAACCTTCTGGACTCAACAATATTACCCTAGGCTCTTGAGGTTGCTGTTATTTTAAGTATTAAGTATTCAAAAAAAAAAACTTAAAAATTAGCAATTTTCTTGTGGTTTCACAATTTTAAAATCGCAAAAAAAAACAATTAAAAATTTTTAATATTAAGTTCTTTATAAGCTAGTCCAGCTTAACTTCTTTAATATAAATAAAACAATAATTTAATTATATTTTTCCCCAAGTTTCTTCAATTCCTTGTTGACTTTTTTCTTAAAATTGTGTGATTTACAAAACAGGGTAATATAAAACACGTAATTTGAAATCATGTGATTTTCAGAACAGGCGCTGTCAAGCACTGTGAAACGCTTGTCTTACAACAAATTCCAAAGGGGCCTCCAGGACATTCACACGCAATGTGCGGTACCATCTCTACCTCTTGGAGTATCGTCTTTTTCGATTTTATCGTATTGCCTAGATAATACTAGAAATTCCTATAACCAGTTTAAGATACTACGATTTTAACTAAGCATTTTTTCTGGCCTTCCTGCCGAAGTTGTAGTGAAATAGACCAGAGTCTTTGGCGAGAATCGAACTCACAACCCCGTACTGATAAACTGACACTCTACCTATTAGCCCACCCAGGCACCCTACTACTCCCCTCGTACATATTTAAGTGCATGTATGTGGTTATAATTTAATACCTCTATAAAGCATCACATTTTTTAAGATTTTCACAGACTAGATAATCTTATCACTATCACTATAATAAATTAAATGATAAATTTAAACTACTAAATTTAAAACAGTATTACATTGAAGATCACACGATCAACATCAAAAATGTCGGATTTGGAAGAAAAAGGACTTATTAATGCAAAAAATACTGCAACATCAAGTGACAAAAGAGATGTACTACCACCACCGCCACCACCATCTGACAAACCAAAGGAACAATGGGGCAATGAAATAGAATTTTTATTTTCTTGTATTTCATTGTCTGTGGGATTAGGCAATATTTGGCGTTTTCCCTATATTGCATTTCAGAATGGTGGCGGTGCTTTTGTTATACCCTATTTGATAGTTCTACTAATAATCGGACGACCGGTTTACTATCTGGAAATTTTACTAGGACAATTTTCGGGAAGTGGTTGTATTAAAGCTTTCGAAATGGCGCCAGTACTAAAAGGTAAGTACTAATATATAAAAAAAAAACAAACTTTTTCAATTTTAAATTAATAAAAAAAAACTTAAATTTTTATATTTTTTTGTTTCTTTAATCGAGCCGGTAGGGCCATACTATTCGCTTTATATTTTTTATATTCAACAACTTATTGTGAGCATTTTATTAGCTTTAGAAATTTTTTTTTCAAAGCAAAATCGAAAAAGCTAGTGGAAACAGCTAGTATGGATATATATCGATACCTTAATATAGAAAGGCCCTAACTAACATTTTAAATACTTTACAGAAGGAAAAAACTTTCGTAGTCGCGAATTATTTTTAACGCAATTTTTTGTTAAATTCTCCTAGCGTTTTAATGCTGTAACAATTTCTTTTTATTTTACATTTATTATTAGAAGATTATCTATCCAAATATGCAAAAAAACTCGATTTAAAAAAAAGAGTTAGGGCCATTCTATATTAAGGTAACGTTATGTATATATATATTTTTTTTTTTTGCTTTCAAGGTCAATCCAAGGTCAATCATTTTTATAAAAACTTAAATTTTATATTTTAAACTAAAAAATTAATTATTTTCAAACAATTTTGTAAATGATAAAATCAAAGGTTATAATTTTCACAACCATTATTTTATTATAGTTTAGAGATTTATAATAAACACCAGTGAAAATATATATGTATGTCAGGAAGCGGGACTAGAACTAAATACTTTTTTCAGCGTTTTGTGTTAAAAATCTTTATCTGTGAAGAAAAATAAGTCTTAGTTTTTTGCGTTAATTTAAAAATAAAAAACTATGATCGATTCATGTAAATCCCACAATTCCCAAAAAAGTTTTACAATTTCCCAAAAAAAAAGGAATTTTTATTACTATTGCTAGAAAAGCTGGGAAAATAATTCCAATTGTATGGTAATTTAGAGCATATTAAGAGCGGTTTTTAGGATGTAGACCAGAGATTTAGTCAACCTTAATCTTTGTTTAAAGTTTTAAAGATAGTAATTGGTAATTTAAGCGGCCAACGTTAATGGTTTAAACTTACATTAAATAAAAACACGCACATAAACATGTTTATGTCAAAATAAAATCATATAAAATTATACAGAGTAAAATTATTTTGTAGAAAACGTAAAAAATGGACAAGACAATTTCTTGTTGTTAATTTTTAACTTTCACATAAACTCTCAGTTAAATATGTATATTAAATACTAGCGATTCCTCTGGAGACAACACAGTGTTTTTTTACTAAAATTATCACAAATAATGTTGCCATTTTTTGTTGTTTAGTATGGTAATACTCTAAGGTTTAAACCAGAAATTAGTTATCTGTGGTTTAAATTACCACTCAAAAACATTAGCTCTGTTCAGTAACTGCAAATTAGTACTTATTGTTACTAGAAAAGCGTTCATTAACTCTAAAAACTAGTAACGAGAGAACAAAACAAGAGAATAAAAATGTGAGAGAAAAAAATTACTTGCCAGTTTTTGCTAGTAAAATTTTTACTAGCAAGAATTAGTCAAACAGCTGTTCGGGATTTTGTGTTCAAAATATTTTTTTGGAAAAATTGTATGAAAAAAGAAATTTTTGCAATATTGAGGAAAATATCAGTATTTAGTAGTGAAAATAATATAATGGTGAATAAAATTTTGTTGGTATATTATTTTTCTTTAATTTAGCGAGGATATCAAACGATAAAATTTAGTTTATCCTTTTTAATTTTAGGTTTTCATTTTAGGTCTTTTTGTTTTAAAATAACAAATAGTAAACAAATCAGGGATGACATATTTATTGCAATCGTACTTTTTTCGGTACAATTCTTTTTTTTTTAAATTGGTATTGTATAGTTTTTAATATATTTTAAACAATAAACGTATTTGTGTTTTTGAATATTATTAATGTAAATATTATATAAATTTCTTTCAAATAAGAATGTTTATCAGCACTTACTAACCAAAAATATTGACATCTAAAGCTTTAATGCATCATAAACTCTTTCAATAACGACCCAATATTTTAAAACAATAATTTTATTGAAATTATTCTGCTTTTATTGTTGTTGTTGATTTATTGCTTTGGTTTCCTGGAGATTACTATTATCAGTTTAAACTTCTTTAAAGAACATTTCTGGCTAACAACGGCAGATTACTTTATGTTTGCTCTTTCAGTACAATTGCGTTTTCAAAGGTACTATTTTATGGTCTAATTGGTACAAGTTTTATGTCCTTCCTGACGCCACCGTAAACTACTTGCTAACCGTAATCTACTAACTAACTAGTAAAGCGTTCATATTTAGGAGAGTAATAATGTAAATTTCTGTTTTACTCTCTCGTTACTAGTTTCTGCTAGGAAAGTTACTGAACAGACCTATTAACTTCCCTTAATATTAGCTAATTAAAAAAGAAACTTGACTTTTAACTCGAACATAAAATCCGCTCTAAATGAAACATTTCAAATTTTATTTTTTTTAATCCAACTTTCCGATTAAAGAAAATATTTTTCGAAAAAAAATAGGAGGATTTCGGAAGGGTCTAGTTCTAGTATTAACACAAATTTTGAATTTATTTTTGTTTTTTATTTTTAATTTATATTTTTTATTAAAAAACTTTTTGGAAAAATTAAACATTTTACTCCCATAAAAAATGGACAAAAATAAATTTTTAAATTTGTAATTATAACTTTCGACCCGCATGAGATATTTTAGTTATAAGTTTTTATACTGGATAATCTTTTATCAATCGAAAAACTTATAAGAAATAGAAATGTCGGGAGTGACAAAAACTAGTCTAAGGTAGTAAAAATCGAATATCTCAAACAGTAGCCTCTCAAGCTCCCACATACCCCTTCTTATAATTATCAGACCCATATATTCCAGAAAATTTTGTATTGGGCTGTTAAAGGTTAATAACGGTTATCATTAAAATGTATTATGCCGCAAATAAAGATCAATAAAATAAGTTTAATAAGTTATTCAATACCAATCATTTCCGTTTACACAAATCTTAGCTTGATTTTCAATATAAAATGACTGAATGTATATAATCCTAGGAGTTGCTGCTGGTCAAGTCTTAGCTACGGGTGCCTCAATTACATACTATTCCAGCATAATGGCTTTAACTCTAAGATTTTTAATAGCATCGTTTTCCAAGGTCTTGCCCTGGAGTTATTGTCGCAAAGAATGGGCTCCAATGTGTTTGGAAAATGATGTAATGGAAAATACCACTACAGACAATTCCTACAAAATGTCGCCAGCTGAGCTCTACTTTCAGTAAGTTTGCTATAAAAAAAAATCAAAATTTTAAATAAATTATTTTAAAAACAATTAAAAAAGTAAGCTTCAGATGAACGAAGTTAACATTATTTCGAACCGTCCCACTTTTTGTCTTATCCGCTAATCAAAAAAAAAAATAACCTTTTCAGAAAGGAAATTTTACAAGAATACTCCGATATTAACAATGGCATTGGTTCTCCCAATTGGCAACTGGTATGTTGTTTAGCAGCATCTTGGTGTATAATTGGCGCTGTTCTAATAAGAGGTCAGTTGAAACAGTCATATAAATTCTAGTTTTATTAAAACCATATTGCAGGAGTTAAAAGCTCAGGTAAGGCGGCTTATTTCTTGGGTGTATTCCCCTATGTGGTTTTAATTATACTGCTGATAAGAGCGGTTACTTTACCAGGAGCCTTGCAAGGGATTATTTATTTTTTCAAACCACAATGGCGGGAATTATTGAATCCTTTGGTAAGTTTTCTTTCTTTCCATTTGATTTTATTGAAATATTTTTCTTGCAAATTAAGGTCTGGTATGCTGCTGTTACTCAGGTTTTCTTTAGCTTAGCCATATGCTTTGGTACCTTGATTACTTATGCCTCATACAACAAATTTAATCGAAATGTTTACAAGTAAAAGAAAAATTTGGGTTAAAAGTATTATTTATTTATTTTATAACACAAACATTTTTCAGTGACATTGTCATTATAACCACTATGGATTCTTGTTCCTCGATCATTGCCGGTTGCATAACATTTGGCATTTTGGGAAATCTAGCTTTTCAAACAGGTAATACGGATATCGGCAAAGTTGTTAAGGGCGGTGCCGGATTAGCGTTTATATCTTATCCTGATGCTATAGCGAAATTTGAATTTGTACCACAGGTAAGCTATCGAGGCTTTAAGGCCTCTTAGATGCTTTAAAACACAACTACCTAAAGGCGTTTGCGGTCCTTTTCTTTTTAATGCTATTTGTCCTAGGTATAGGGAGTACAGTGGGCATGGGTTCCTGTATTATACGTGTAATAAAGGATCAGTTTAAAAAAGCTTCCAACTGGTGTCTAGCTTTGGGTTTGACTGCCGTAGGTTTTGCCATCAGCATCGTTTATATGTGTCCTGGCGGTCAATTTATTTTAAATTTGGTGGATTTTTATGGTGTTTCTTTTACCGCCTTAATTTTGGCTATTGGAGAATTACTAGCTGTTGGTTGGATCTATGGTAAAGTGTGCATCAAAAAATTTTACTAGAAAAATAATATCAAATAAAATCACTAAAACTGTCTTTAAAGGTGTTAAACGTTTTTGTGAGGATATAAAATTTATGGTGGGTTTAAGGACTGGAATATACTGGCGTTTATGTTGGGGCATTATAACGCCAGGTCTGATGTTAGCTGTCTTGATCTATACTCTGGCCGATTTAAAACCTTTAACCTATAAAAATGTAGACTATCCGAAAATAGCTCATGGTATGTACTCGTATATTGATGAAATCTAAATTTAAAAAGAAAATAAATAATGTGATTTTCTACAGTTTTTGGCTGGTGTTTATCAGCTTTTGGTCTACTCCAAATACCTTGTTGGGCTCTGTATCAACTTTGGTGCCAAGACAAAGAATCAACATATATTCAGGTAAATTCATTATTAAAGTAATTAAACTTCATTGGTTCAATTTTAATATTAATAATTATTCGTAGAAATCTTTGGCTTTATTTAAACCTTCATTAGCTTGGGGGCCTTTGGATAAAAATGTACATGATGAATATACCAACGATCGCAAGAATATTGAAAATAAAGATGTTTGGAATAGAAAAGGGTTTATTGCTAAAGCCCTTAATAATTTATTCAACTAAATAAAAATGTTAAAGCAATGAAATATGTACGTACATATTTTTATTAAAAAGAAAGTTATTTTAGTCATAAAAGTATATTTTTAATTAAAAATATTCATAAGAAATTATTTAACAAAATTGGATCAAAGTAAATAAATTACAATGAAAAAAAAAATGAAGGAATGAACTAAAGTGGCATTCCTACTCTAATTTAATATTGTCACAAGTTGGTTTGAAAATGTAATATTTTTAAAATTATTACAAATAAAACACTCACCTTTGCCTTTCTGTACCTTTTAGTTAAATAATTTTTCAACTACAAATTTTCTGTTCGCAGTCTTTATTTATGTATGTTTATTTACTTTGTTAGTTTTCAATTAATTTTAAATCGCTTATTGTTACCTCCGCCAAATAAACTCTTTTCGTTATCAAATAATCGCGCATTAATTTAAAAAAAGTAAATTGATTAGTCAAAGTTATAAAACTGAGGGATAAAATGAAATGCCACTCTATGGCATAATACAACAATGAAATTCCTGACAATACAGTGCAAGTTTGTATAATAGTTAAGGTGGCATAAATTAAAGAGGGATTATGGAAAAGTTTCTGAAATTAAAATATAATTTAATATCATTAATACGTTTATGTGAAAGACGAAATTTAGTGCTTACGTAAAATCTGGCATGTGATAAATTCCCAGGCGAGGCAACTGTTACTGGACCAAAACTACGGTATAATTCACCACTGCTTTTAACCACAGTATTATGTGTCCAGATAGTGCTTTTTATCCAATTAGGAGCAGTAGCGCTGACAACACAATCTGCTCCCGCACGTAATTCCAGTTTAAACCAATAACCTAAGTGCAGAGCTGCTCTATGAAGAATATCGCTATATTTAGAAGGAAAACTAAATACGGTGCACATGGTGAAAACACTGAAGAATACCAACAGAATGTGTATACTGGCCCATAGGATATTATAATGTACAGAAGTGGCAAAGTAGCAGGGAAGAAAGGTTGAAAAATATGCATTTAAAAGTGATGTAAAGATGACCTGCTTAAAGCGACAATTAAAATCGTTGCGTAAAACATCAATTTCGCAGCGTATGGCGTTAGGATTTGAAGAACAAGAATGCAAAGGAAATCCATTAAAGTAAGCACCTTTGACTTCATAATTAAAGCGTAAAAAGGGTTCTAAGGTAAACCCAAAAGCCAAAAAATAAACTATAAAACTTAAATATAAAGGGAAAAAGTTTAATTTTTTAAGCAACAACAATAATATTCTGAAATAGGTATGTAAGAACTCACGGGTATATTAACAAAAATATAGTCAGGTAATTGTGGTTGTTATACAAAACAACAATGCAAACAATAAGCAAAGCCAAAATAATGTCCTCTATGATATATTTACATATACCCTTCATCTGTTGCAGATGCGACGGCAATAGCAAATCTATAGCCTTCAAGCAAATACAATACACTAATCGTCGTGCATTAATGGCCACAATTAATATTATTAGAAAAGGCTCAATGTGATAAAGATTCTATAAAAAGATGAAACATTATAAAGTTGCTCTAGATTGAATGTGTGGGAATAGTTACCATCGTATTTGTTATTTGCGATTGAGGCATCCACCAGTTTGTGCGATATATATTTATAAATTGCATAGCAGCTGAACACGTTATAAATAAAAACATTAACAATTCATTTAAAATTTCTGAGGATCCTGGATAATCTGGAAATGGTATGTGTTTGGGCATCGGAGTACCAGAGTGTGCATTGACAGATGAATCTTCTTCTTTGTTATCACGCATGATTTTGTAAATAACTTTAATTGTCCAATCTTAAGTTTTTTCTGTAATATACCATAAAGTTCCTAATAATGAACAAGCTTTATAGTTCCAGATTAAACATACATATGTACATACATTATTGATTGATGTTGTTTGATGACAAAGGGTAACAAAAAATGTATTCATTTAAAAATATTAATTGCTGATGTTTCCACAGTTCAAAGCACACATTTAAGAAATATTATTTATTTATTCTCTTGAAATGTTCATCATTCAGTTTAACAAAATGTAAACATTACTAAACAGCTGTTGATAATATAAAAGTCTTCCCATTTGATTAATATAATTTCCCTAATATGATAAAATAATTTATTTAAAAATCTTAACCCTTTAGGTCAGTATTTGTTTATTACCGTACTAATAATTAAAATAAAAATTATAATATAATAAACCGAAGAGCATTAGCAACATC
Source organism: Phasia obesa (assembly GCA_949628195.1). Classification (NCBI taxonomy): domain Eukaryota; kingdom Metazoa; phylum Arthropoda; class Insecta; order Diptera; family Tachinidae; genus Phasia; species Phasia obesa. Next base: position 3,375,400 of record OX451219.1, read on the forward strand.
GGCCTTTAGCTCGGGATGTCAGTGAATATATTGTGTTTATATAATTTAATCGATAATGAACACAGACTACAAATGTAATAAGTAAGAAAATTTGCGTAATATATAGTCCTTGATTATAGTAATCCTTTGGCAATAATTCATTTCGTTTCTTTAATACAATATAGTCATATCTAAAAAAGACTTGCATGTTATTAAAGAAAAAGTTTTTTTTTTTATTAATTTCACATGAACTTCAGTTTTCCCAAAATTACTTCTAAATATATACCTTCTGCACAGCGTTCGTAATCTTTTCATGATAATTTACAAATGTTTGAGTATATATACTAAAAACAGTTGAATTAAAAAACATATAAATAATTTATTTCCGATAACAATATTTTTGAAGCGATTTTAAGTAATTTATTTTCTCTTATATAACTATTTTTATTTTTTTATAAAAACATCTTTACTTATTTTCTAATAAATTCCACGAACTACCTTGAGCATGATCACGGATTTCGATACCATGTTGTCGCAAACAGTTTCTTAAATCATCACATATTTGAAATAATTCCATATTTTTTTCCATTACAGCTCGTTCGCGTATATTTTGGCGAGTATTTAAAATGTCTTCAAGAAATATATTAACATTTAATTTCTCAATATTGTTTATCACTTGATTTGATTTGAGTTCAACAAATAAAAATCCAAACGATTGTAAAACATATTCAACATAATTATTTACCGCAGCAATAGCATCTAAGCATGAGGACGTTTCATTTTCTATATGATCAGCATTATTTGAATTTATGCAGCGGCTTATGCTAGATATTTGATCTAAAAGAATACTTATTGAACGGGAAGTATCAAAGTCATCTTTTAAACAAGTTTCTATATTTGATTTGGCGTATTTAAGATTTTGTAAAATCGTGTTTAAATTCAAATTTGAACCAACTTTTTTGCCACTTAGGTAGGCCAAACAGTCAGTATTAAACGTCTTGAATTTGTTTAAAGTATTTTTAGCAGTTTCCATTAGTTCATTGCTATAATCCATTGAATTTTTATAATTTGACAGAGCACAAGCCATGCGAAAATCATCAGCTGTAAAGTTTTTTAACATTTCATCTATCGAAACAGTATTTCTCAAAGACTTTGACATTTTCTCACTTTCCCCTTTAATGTTTAAATGTCCAGTGTGTAACCAATAGTTAACCCACTGGCGAGTATTGTGATATATACAACTTTGAGCTTCTTCATTTTCATGATGTGGAAATCTCAAGTCCATACCTCCAGCATGAATATCAATAGACTTGCCAAATATAATATTTGCCAACGTGCTGCATTCTATATGCCAACCGGGCCTTCCAACACCCCAAGGTGATGGCCAACTGGGTTCAGATTCAGATTTAGACGCTTTCCAGAGTGCAAAATCCAAAGAAGAAGTTTTATTTTTGGGTTGCATGTCCTCAGCTTCATTTAAATTCAAGTTTTGTAACTTGCCATATATCGGAAATTGTTTTACATCAAAATATACCGAAGAATCTTTACCAACATAAGCGCATTTCTTTTTTACTAAATCAGCTATGTAATTTGTAATATTCGGTATATGATCCGTTACTCTCATCTTTATATTCGGTTCTATAATATTGAGTTTTCGCAAATCGGACCAAAATTCCGTTTCATAAAACCGTGAAATTTCTCTCCAATCCTTACCATTTTCCAGACTCTTTCGTATTATTTTGTCGTCAATGTCTGTTATATTCATGGCACTTACAATATTTAAATTGAAATGCTGCCGAAGAATACGCTGGATTATATCTAATTTTACATAGCAACTAGCATGACCTAGATGAGAGGAATCATAAACTGTGGGACCGCAGGTGTACCAAGTTAAAAAATTTTCATTAGACATTATTAAAGGAACTTGACGTCTTGCAGCACAGTTATAAATGCGTATGCCAGTGTCGATACCATCCGGTTTAAACCAAAATTGTTGAGTACACATGGTTCGGAGAGGGTTAACAAAAAATCCCAAACGATTATTTGTCATTTTCCAACTGCACAATATATGTAAACAAATTAATTTTATGCACTAGTGTACGATTATTGATCTCATTATTTACCTTAATCTCAGCATAGCGTTATTAGATCTTAAACAAATTTTACTAAAAATCGTGTTTCACAAACAAATTTAGTATAATGACAATAAGAAACTGAACAGATTAGCTGAGAGTTCTCGCAAGCAATGCCATACTCTTCTCAAATTGTATTTGTTTGGGAAATTTTGAATCATGTTTACACACACACCCATATAAACGGACTTCATTTATTTTCCAGCTGTTAGTTAGGTGTAACAATTTTACCTTTGCTAATTTTAAGAATTGTTAACACTTTAGAAAGCACTTTTAAAATAATATCCTCTTAAAAATGATGCGATATACGGAAAACGAAAAATTAGGTGATAACACAGCCTGCGCGGGTGTGCGAGCAGACCTCAAAATGTGTTTATTAGAAAGCGATTGTTGCAAAAAAGTAAGGAATATCATTAACAATATAATACAAATAAAAAACACCAAAATTATGATTTTTAGGACAGGAAGACGCCTCGAGAATGTTTACAATCTCACTTGGTCCCTGAAGAATGTCAGGTGCTGCGCAATACGTTTTTTGAGTGTAAAAGATCTATTGTAAGTTATTTTGACTTAATCTAGTTAAGCGAAGTAGCTCCAGTCGGAAAAAAAATACCTATGAGGATTTATGGAAAATTTAAAAAAAGTACAAAAATATGGAAGCCCACATTTTCCGAGTTATTGGCCTCTTAACTTTTCATATACATACTTACATAAGTACATACATATGTATCGGGTCAATATTGGTATTGAAAAGCTGTTGAAAATATCTAAAAAGTTCCTAACCCATTAAGAGCTGACGGCATTTTTAGACGTGCCTATGTATATATGGTTTAGGGGAAATCTTTAGTTTGTGATCCGGCGTTGACGAATATGAGTAGCACCCGCCCAAAGACCGGCCATGGAGGAAATCTTTAGCGTAGATCCAATTATTCCGGAAAAGGGGAATACTTCAAAGCTAAACCGGTGTTCACCATATCATACAGGATTAAAGGATACTGATGTTGAAATGATACGTATGAAGTTATTACCTATTCTGTAAATCAAATTATTTCCAAAAACATTTCTTAGAATATGCATATCTTAATAATCTTTTAATGTAATCGCTTTAATTAATGTTTGCTCAACACCGAGAAAAGTGAATAAGTTTTGAAATCCAAAAAATTATTCGGATTCGATTCACAGAACATGTACCATACGTAATCAAAAGTTTGTACTAAATGTTCAGAAGATCCGAACTCGAAAATATGGGTTGCTGCTAATTTATTTTTATGTTGTTGAGCTACTTCCCTAAACAAGATTTGTTCGTTATTTTTAATTGCAATTTAAATTTTAGGAATAAAATTTGTCTAATTTATTACAGCTTGATAATCGTATGCGTTTTAGAGGTCGTAAAGGATACTAAGCAAAACAATGATTATTTAATGCCAAAGTAAAAAATTCAATAATTCGTATTGAGCAAGCTTACAATAAAATCGCGGTAAAATGAACTTGTTCAATTTATCGAACATTTTTAATTGGCGAAATTTAGCACCTAGATTCTTTTTCCAGCAGAATTAAACAATGTACAATTTATTGTAAAATATACTTTTTTAAATACCACAAAATTAAAAAAAACTAAATCATTTAAATATGTTGACACTAAATATTTCTAGCTTCAAATTCGACCTTTTCCATGTCAAATTCAAGACAAGCTACACTACAAGAACAGTGGCTTTTGGCCGTTCATTTGATAGTCACTGGATTTTACCATTACCTACCTTCTATACCTGATAAAAATATGTCTTGATAATAGTCAAACTTCATACAAAAAAAAAACAGTATTACAAATAATGTTTTTTTTATATAAAGTTTGAATTTTATCAAGACAAATTTTTATCACCTAGCGTCTATACCTGATAAAGATTTGTCTTGATAAAAGTCAAACTTCATATGAAAAAACATATGAAGTTGTTAATACTGGGTTTTTAATATGAAGTTTGACTTTTGTTAAGACATGTTAATTACTAATGTTGACAGGGGTTTATATTATAAATTCATCACGTGTGGACATCGGGTTAATTTCTAGACAATTCATTTAACAACTCTGGCCGACAAAAGCAAATTTAAGTTTCGTCAATAAGTTTGTCGTGTAAATTGGCTCTAGAACAGAATGTAGAAAAAATCCCTATATTTTAAAAAATTCCGTCTGGCATCACTGAGCTGGAAAAGTCTTCAGCATTTAGAGGGAAATATTTGAAAAAAAATCTGTAGCGGCAGTAAGTTTTATAAAGGCGGCAAGAAGATATTTATTTCTATTTTTTGTACACAGTAAATAATAAATAACTAAAATAATGGATAATCACAAAATGTTGTACAAAGAAAATCCTTTTACACCCCGTAAATATAATATGAAAAATCGTGAGTTGATGGAAGCAAAAAGGATTAAGCAGAGAAGGGATAGATATCAGGACTCTAGAAATATTTCACCTAGTCCCGTGATTCTCAAGAAGGAAGTAATTGTTTCATTAAGCGAACCTGAAATTAAAGAAAATGTTTGTAACGAAACTGAACAGGAAGATATAAACTCAACTAGACTAGCGAAAATTATATGTAGTGCTACTAATTCTGAAAAACTAACAAAACAGGAGGCTTATCTAAAGCGTTTTGTTGAGTGGAAAGAAAAAAAGTTAAAAGAGAAACAAGAGCTAACAAATAAAAAAAAACCCTTTGTGTCTGCTGTTAGTAGTACTACGCAGACGTTGTCGTCCGTTTATAGTATAGTACCAAACGGCCACCCTAAAGGATTTCGACCACCAGATGGCTTAAAAATACCGGTAAGTAATAAGATGGGGTTAAATCTAGTTTAGCGAAGCTAAATCAAAAAAAGGATCCAGGGTGATAGAGAAATAAAAATAATATATAAAAAAATTGGCAGTCACCCATATTTTCTCATTATGGGCTTCAGAACTTATAGAACTTTGATTGTTCACTACATTCTGGAGCATATGGGTATCATTTAAAAGCTTTTGAATATATCTTTCATTTGGTGCTAAAATTAAAAAAAAAAATTAAGGTTTTAAGAACCGATGATATTTTTTTCTGTCAATTGTTATATTGTAAGTAGGGTAGGACGTAGGACATCTTTAGTAAGCATAGCCGGTGTTGGCCTTGCCATAGAGAACAACCTTGCGTCCGGCCGAAGACTGGCTATGTAGGAAATCTTTAGGTATCGAAGCCGGTGTTGGTCATACCATAGATACGAAAATCCTTGCGCCCATGCTTAATTAAAACATGCATAAATGCTTTGATGTTCGAACTGAGAGTTTTATTTGCTGTTGTATTTTTCTTTAATTATATTAGCCAAAATTTTATCTTTTTTATCACATTTTTGCATTATATTTAAATACATATACGTAATAAAAAAAAAAAAAAAAAAATTAGCACCATTTGAAAGATATTTTCAGAAGCTTTAAAATGATATCCCTGTTGACCGGAAATCTTCGAAAATGTAGCGCACAATCACAGTTTCGTATGAAAAATTCAGAGGCCTATACTTTGAAAATATGGTCGAAAGCCAATTTTTTCTTTTTTTTATTTTTTATTTTTCAATTCACCCGGGATAATTTTTTTTTCTGATTGGAGAAGCTTCGCTAAACTATGTATGTTTGTTCCTAAGATGGGATGTAGCTATAATTAAACTAATGAACACATTTTATGACAAATAACATTTTTAAGGAACATAAAAATGATGTCGTTAAAGGAAGACAATCTATTTACAATGTAATTCCCACACCACCGAGGAAAATATCGAGTGAAAATAAATTTCCTATTCCTAGAAAAGCAGTGCCCAAAAATTTACACGCAAAGCTTTCAAATACAAATAAAAAAACAAATGTATCGACAACTTTAGTAAGATCTGATACTTTACCTACAACTACTACCAAACCTAAAACAACTACTAGTAAAATAAAAAATAATTCAGCTGAAAAAAAGAAAGATATTGTAAAGAAAAGTCCTATTAAAACTAGGGCAAAAGTTGCTGCAGTTAATTCAGAAAGAACAATAGTAAAAACTAATCCAAAACCTCCAGCAACTTATGGGCAACCGCCTATAAGAAAAAATATAAAGCCTCGTGCCCTCAAAATGTCACCTCCACGTTGTTCCCCAAGATCGACTGTATCTGCACCAAATAAGCAGCCAGGAGCAATAGCTAAAGTTAGGACTATGCTTCAAAAACGCACGGAAATAACAAAACAACCTAAAAAGTCGCCACTTAAAAATGGTAGAGCGCGATTGGCACAAAATTTGAAAGCAAAAAATAGTTTAAAAAAAATTAATGCACCCGTCATAAAGTTAAATGGTAAAAAGTTATTAAATTTAGTAAATCAACCAGTTGAAGAGATGACTATACAAACTCCTAGAGATTTTTTTACTCCAAATCCATTTGAAGGATTAGTAACCTCAACCAGGATAAAAGATTCTGAAAATATGGACGGGTTAAGTCCTATAAAAACTTCCGATGAAAGATTGCATAGCAATTCTTCAGCGAAAAGGAACATTATGCAGAATATACCGAATTCCACATTAATACCAGAGTCATCAAATACTACATTATCAAAAGACCATGAATACAAAGCGCAAGAAACACCCGAAGAAAGTAATTTACAAAACGTAACAAAAACAAAAAAATACAATTTCATAAGATATTCCAATGCGGCTTGTGTAAGCGCCATTGATCAACAAGACAAAAATGAGGAAGAAAACACTTTATCGGATGAAGTTAATAAAACTACAAAAGCTCCAGCATGTGCTAATGACAAAACTCCTACAAAGCATGGTCCTGAAGAAAGGCCCACGAATTATTTGAGTCCATTCGTTAGTGTCACTCGTGGCAAAGTCAGTTTAAAAAAAGAAAAAGAAAAACGAAATAGTGTATATCTACAAAATGATGCTCAAACTCTCAATTTGCCTACGCAAGTAACCACTTCACCAAAATATTCGGTAGAAGTTCGGAGAACTTTGGAGGGTGTTCGATATTTTCGCAAGCAATTGCAAGATGAGATTGATAGATTGCACAAGCTTTGCGATATTTGGGAAGCTTATAAAAATGAAAATCTGGAAAAAATACAAAATGCCAATGGTGAAGATATGATCAATGTTACAATCGGTCAAACTCGACTTTTAACTAGTAAGAAATTTATGCAGTTTAAAGGTTTAATAGACCGCTGTGAAGCTGGGGCTACAGGCATAGGGATGGTTGAATATGATGGTAGTGAGGACACTAAACCGATATCATCTGTGGATTTGGAAGGATTTTGGTCAATGTTAGGTCTACAGATAGATAATCTGGACAAACGTTTTGAGAACTTGGAACGATGGAAATTAAATGATTGGAACGATCCAGATGAAATTGAAACCAAGATCAAAAAGAATTTAACGAAAGTTAAAAAAGCTAAAAAGGCTACTGCTGCTAAAGCTAAACCAAGTTCGGCATTGCAACAAATGTTAAGAAAAATGCAGGCAGAAATGCGTAAAAATAAAAACGCTGATAACGGAGATAATTTCCCTACGCAATTAGTGCACCACAAGCAAAGAAGTTCAACAAACAGCAATACCCCAACACCACGTAAATCAGTACATTCTCCCACATCACGACGTTTATCCATAGTAGTAAGAGATCGCAAATATTTTTCACCTGCAGCAACAGTGATTTCAGTTTCGTCGTCAAATCAAAGGATGCATCGCAAATCTTCAGAAGACTCGCCAAAAATAACTAAGCATTTGCAAAAGTTCAACGAAGCGTTGGATAGTATGCAATCGTCTTTGGGTCTAAGAAAAACAGTTTTAATTAATGAGAACTCTAGACGCATGAGTTTAAATCCACATACACCTCTAACAGATGATAAAAGTAATAAGCGTAAAACTCTGTTAGATCCCCATACTAGTAATAACAAAGAAAATGACATGGCTATTTCGAACCTTACGTCTTTGTCCTTACAATCTCCTAACCATTCACCAGTGCCTAAGGCACGTAAATCTATTTTGAAAACTCCAGGTACGGCCAAAAGTAGGCTACACAATGTTATTTTTAACGAAAAGTTACGTGTGAAGAAGTTTAATTTTTTGGTTACCGAAGATGGTGATCCATTAAATGCCGAAAATGATGATGCCAATCAAACACATGAAGAAGATCTGGCTAAAAGTTCTGAAGGTATTACATACATTTTTATTATATATAATTATATTTAAAGATAATGGGAATTTTCTTTATTTTTAGAAGACGCACAAAATAACGAAGGTTCAGTCCGTACATTAACGCTTCGTAATCGTAAAGTAAAATTGCGACCATCTATTGAAATTGTTATACCCAAATAATAGTAAGGATTTAACAAGCTTAGCACATTCAGCTACATTTTGAAAAATAATTAAATTACATAGTAACGTAATCTCTTTTGTGCAGGTTACTAAAACTAATAATTTTAAACATATTGCTAAGATCTTCTCATTAAAAAATTATTTAGTGTTTTACCAGAATTTAAATAATTATAGCAGCCAGGTGCAATGGTTGTTGATTATTATTTTGAATTAATTCATCAATTATTTTATTATTTGTGTATGTTAACAGATTAAATTGTTTTATTGTTTCAATGTCTAAACAAATTCAAGAACAAAAAAAAAAAAAATACTAATTTCTTCACAGACCATTACAATGTTTGGTTTTCATGTTAAAATATTTATAATTTGTTTTTTGTTATGGTTTATTATCCGCTTTTAGTGGATGTGGAGAATTTTTTTAAACTTTAAAAGGCCATATTCATAAAAAAATATTTTAGATTTATAAAAGGGTTATAAAACCTATTTTAATACAATACTTGTTGATTAATCAGTTTTAAATCGAAATTTTTTTTTATTAATAATGGTATAAACTTTTTTGACGTTTTTTTTTGCTAGTTTTTAACAATAACAAATATTTGAAAAATTTATTATTAATTTTTAATAAAAAAATATAAAAACAATTACATATACATATATTTAATTTTAATAAAAAAATATATAAAAAACTGAATAAATTTATTAAATCGAGATCATTTTAATTTAGAAACTTTTATAATAAAATTGATTTATTTTCGTGTAATACAACACCGTCATTCTACACTTATATATTTTAGAAACTGTATATTTTTTAACACAACTATAACGAAAATTTAAATAAAACATCATTATTAATATGCCTAGATAAATTTTGCTTAAAGAGATGATTCTTATTCCACGCTTTTTTGATTCTAAAAAGACTAATATTAATATTCGAGTTCGTAGAACAGCTAAAACTTTAGGAAGATTCCAATTTCTAGTAAAAACTTTCGATTTACAAAAGGGTTTATTTAATAGATTGCGTTAAACAGGATTTTCCTTTTGTAATATAGTTTTATTGGCCTATAAGGCTTATTATATTACTTAATTTGTAATAAATAAAAATTACTTGTGCTTCTGGGTTTAATATTTAACTAATTCTAAGACACAAAACCAATAATTGGTTTTAAAGCCTTGCAACAGCTGTGATTAATATTTGAAACAAATCATAGAGTTTAACATTTAAAAGCAACAAAGTAGATGTATAATAATTATCAGTATTCGTGAAAATAAAACTTTTTTATATGTTTAATTTTTTCATGATTTACAATAAAAATAATCACCTCGTAATAATAATATAATATTTTTAGTAGTAAAATATATTTTTTATAGGTTTAAAATATCTATATAAATGTGTACGAATGGTGAACTCATGAAATGAATCATAATTCGATTTAATCATTTAAATACAACTCTGACTATATCCATACATATGTGTGTTCTTGTCTGAATAAAGTAACTATATGGATATTTACATTAGCTGTGTACAAAAACATATTATATCTTGTTCATTTGTTATTTTATAAAGACAAAGTTAAATAATTTAAAAAGTTTTTTAAAGGATTTAAAATTTCTAAAATTTCCCTTGTTCCTGTTTCCCACTAACAGTACTGACAACCTAGACCGCACATATCAAAATACAACTCTATTACACGAATGTCATCATAAAGCACAGAAATCCATTCAATAATAAATGAAAAAAATTTCCTTCTATACACGATAACGCAGAATACAGCAAAAATTAATTTGAAATGTTATTCAAAATATATTAAGTAAAATGTGTTAAAATTATTGTAAGAAAAATAAACTTTAGTACTTAAGTGAAAAGTGTGAAAACGCGTTGAACTTTTGGTATAACAACGCGCTTATTTTGTGGGGTTGCTCTTGCTAAATTTCTGTGCAGTGTTTACTGACTATTTTGGTGAACTTTTATTTTTTTTACAAAAAATTGCTATTTTTATTATTATATGTAACTTTATAAAAACAAGAACGGTATTAATAATGGATGCTAGTGAAGGTATTGGTAAGTGATAACATGTTTATATTTTGAATAAGATTTTAATTTCAAATTGAATTTTCAATTTCTGGTCGTTGTTGCCTGTACCACTATGCCTGACCAATTGTCTAATGCATGGATATTTTCGTATGCTTTTAATATTTCGTAATTTAAAATCTAAGGAATAATATGTATTTTAAAAGTTGCAATCAAATAAAATAAAATCAGTTATTGTGGAAGTTGAAATATTACTTCTCTAAATATGTGTTGGGAAAATCGTAATTGCGTTGGGTGTACTTTCATATGTAGAGTGCCAACGGCCACTACGATTTATGGTAACGGGATTTAACTTAAATATTTAAAAATCATCTACTTTAGTTCTAAATTAGTTTTCGCCTAATTTTATCATTGAGGTTTCTAAAAATATACATGCAAATTAAATAATTTGTAAGATTTTTCTCATTAATTCTTATTGTGTTTTTATCATTCCTTGCCTCCAATTTTTTTATATTAAAGACGTGTTGCCATATTGGTGGAAATTGATAATGCCATATTTAAAAATATCCCTATTAAGTCTGGTATATGATGGGATATTTTTATTTTGACATTTTCTTCATACATTTTGAGGGTTAGTTTTACGCAATTGCCTGCCTGCCTGTATTTCTAAATCGTTTTGAGAAAATATAAATTTTCTGAAAAATATAGACTTAATAGTGTATATTACTGGCAGCGACACAGTTCAAAAAGCTTTCTTTCAGTTCTATCTTAACACTTAATTCTAACTATACTCCGGAATAATGTCTACTTTATGTGCAGTACGTCAAACAAGCGGCGTGACTCCATTATTACTTGGAAGATGTTCTGTGAGACGAGCTCTAAGCACGTCGCGTTTAATGCGTTTAACGCAGGGAATACCAGCATCACTAATGCAACTGCAACGTTTTACTCCCATGTCGGCAAGTACTCAACAATTTCAACAATTTGTTCGTGAGTATGCTGCCGAAAAGAAGGTTTTTGAGCGTACTAAGCCCCATTGTAATGTTGGTACAATTGGTCATGTGGATCATGGTAAAACAACATTGACTGCAGCCATCACTAAAGTATTAGCGGATAAACAATTGGCGGAATGCAAGAAGTATAATGAAATTGATAATGCACCGGAAGAAAAAGCCCGAGGTATCACTATTAATGTCGCTCATGTTGAATATCAAACTGAAAGTCGTCATTATGGTCATACTGACTGTCCCGGTCATGCTGATTATATTAAAAATATGATTACTGGCACAGCTCAAATGGACGGAGCTATTTTGGTGGTGGCTGCAACAGATGGTGCTATGCCCCAGACCAGAGAACATCTTTTGTTGGCGAAACAAATTGGTATTAACCATATTGTGATTTTCATCAATAAAGTAGATGCTGCTGATCAAGAAATGGTCGATTTGGTAGAAATGGAAATACGCGAGTTGTTGTCTGAAATGGGTTATGACGGTGATAACATTCCTGTTGTAAAGGGCTCTGCTTTATGTGCTTTAGAAGGCAAAAATCCTGAGATTGGATCTGAAGCCATATTAAAACTGTTACAGGAAGTTGATAGCTTCATTCCAACACCTGTCCGTGAATTAGACAAACCTTTCTTGTTACCTGTAGAAAATGTCTATTCAATTCCTGGTCGAGGTACTGTAGTGACAGGTCGTTTGGAAAGAGGTGTCGTCAAGAAGGGCATGGAATGTGAATTTGTTGGTTACAACAAGGTACTTAAATCAACCGTTACTGGTGTTGAAATGTTCCATCAAATATTGGATGAAGCTCAGGCAGGTGATCAATTAGGTGCATTGGTGCGAGGGGTTAAACGTGAAGAAATCAAGCGTGGTATGGTAATGTGCAAGCCTGGCAGTGTAAAAGCTCTCGATCAATTAGAAGCCCAAGTTTATATTCTATCAAAGGAAGAAGGTGGCCGTACTAAACCTTTTATGTCTTTTATTCAATTGCAAATGTTCTCGCGGACATGGGATTGTGCAGTTCAAGTACAAATACCCGACAAAGAAATGGTCATGCCCGGTGAGGATACAAAATTAATTCTTCGTTTAATACGTCCAATGGTTTTGGAGCAAGGACAACGTTTTACATTGCGTGATGGTAACCTTACTTTAGGTACTGGTGTTGTCACCAAAGTCATGTCACCCTTGTCCGAAGCTGAACGTTTATCTTTGACAGAAGGCAAAAAGGCACGCGAAAAGAACCAGAACCAGAACCAGGTTGCTAAGAAATAAATCTAGAATAAATAAAACTTATTCATAATCTAAGAGTTTATTTTTCCCTTTTTAATTTAAAACTTTTGTAGAACGGAATTAAATGTTGAACATGGTTTTTTTTCGTTGCGTTGTAATTGCATTTATGGTATGTTACATCGATGGTTGCCTAGTAGTGTTGTCCTTATTTTTATTCGGGCTTTAAACATAAGATTTGTTTTATATTTCTATATTAAGAAGTAATTTAATTATTTTTTCCTTCTACAAAATACAATTTATTAAAATTAAATAAATATTTAAATAAAAAAGTTATGTGTTTTAACTATAATCACCATCTTTACCATCATATTCTAAGATGGTAAACTTTAAACTTAGATAAGGTAAATTGTATACATATTTCTATTTTCTTTCATCAACATAATGTAAAGAAACCAAAAATATAATAATAAAAAATTATCTAAAATTTGATGTTTTTAATATGAATTGTTGTAAGGGTAATACACACCCTCTATAAATTTCAAGCGTTTATCTATTACGGTTTAAGATACAAGGTCATACACATACATATATGTATTTAAATTCACTTCTTCTGTAGGGTCACCCTTTAATTTTTATTTGGGGTTTTTAATCTTATTGTGGGGACATTACTGTGGAGTAATATAAACTCTGTGTCTGCCTATAACGGTTTAAAAGATAGGGAAATATTAAAAAAAAACTCGTCTGCTATTGAGACATCCCTTATCTTTTGACTTCAAAATGGAGTTCATTTCAATATGATTTAAGAGATAAGACCATGTTCACGAAAATCACGTCTGATATTGGGGCACCCTTTAATTTTGAACTTAATTTTATTATTTGTTATAAAATCAATAGGCACACGTTTTTTCTCTATAAATTTTGCATAGGCTTCTCTGAGAAACACGTGCGTTTTCATGTTTAAGATGTGCACATACTTTTGCTTCAAAGTGTTTATTTTAGTGTTTGCGGAGGTGAAGCCAAGCGCAGTTGTGATATCGACTTTTTTGTTATTGTATCGGCTATAGTACACCTGTTAAGATTTGAAGCGGAAAGATGGACTGAAGAGTTTTAACGAAACTCTGAAAAATATATAGTAAATTAGCGTAAAAAATATATACATATGTATGTATGTACATAGTTAAATACTGTTTTTCACTTCACTTTTTAATTAACATTAAAATTTTTTAGTCGAACTAATTTTTATACATACATGAATTGTTTAGCCAGGCTTAAGTTTGTTTAGCTCTCTAATTACTCCTTAGGATTAAAAGAATATTTTTTTATATTTTTTTTAATAACTTCTTGAAGAAAAAGATTAAAAATAGAACAACAAAAAACTCCAAAAAAAAATTCTTAAAACGTATTTTTTTAATAATACTAAAATGTTGCGGTCCCTGTTCTTATACCTTATTGTTATTAATTAAAAAATTTTGGTATTTTAGAATTTCTAGAGGAATCGTCAACGCTACCAGAATTAAGTTTTGATGATCTTTTAGATCCATCGCCTGCAAAGCATGGCAATAAGTCAAGGTTTGATGATGATGATGCTCTGGAACTGGACAACGAAGGAAACAATCATACAGATGATACTCTTAATACGCCTGGACCTAAAAAGCCACCTGTTCTTCAAAAGAATATTAGCACATCAATAACTGTATCAAGCGGATCGATAATGTCGACTTCCATTCGAAAGCAAGCTGTAAAATTGGGAAATAGTCCAAGTACTTTGACTAATGTAATAAAAAATAATAATGTGACATCAACAACAGCGCCAGTTTTGCTAAATAACCAAAATATTTTACCAAAACCCTCTGCTCAGATTTTAAATAATTCAATTAAATTTACACCAAAAGTGGTAGGGGTAAGCGCTAGTACAGCGAATTTATCAATGTCGGGAAAAACTGCGGTAAGGACATCCAATGGGCAAATTATTTACATACAAAAAACGACAGCACCTTCGAATTTTAAGACGGCTGCTGCAACAACAGTTGGTAAATCGCAAGCTTTAGGCAACAATAATAACAAACCCGTTACTATTCAAGTTTTACGCACAGCAGACGGCACCTACCATCCGCTTAAGGCTACAACATCAGGAACCAATGGAAAAAACACATTAACACTTTCACCTACTAGTTTGGCTGGCAAAAAAATCATATCTTCAACAGGAGGGCAAGTAATAATAAAGGGTACTATAAAGACCACCGATTCAGCAGCAACAGCATCTAGTGCAAAAACAATTACCACGAATGCAATAACTGGAGTCAGAACTATGGTAAAACCCATTACACCATCCTCATTAGCAACCACTCAGACAAACGATTTAAATAAATCCAAGCCTATAGTAGTTCATGGAACAAGTGGTAAGCAAATCATTGTATCGAATCAGAATATTGTTAAATTGTTACCAAAATCCCAAACAATTTCAACAACTGCTGGGGGAAGTTCTACGACCACGTCAACTACAGGATCAGGCCAAATTCATGCCATACAAATCCCAGGTAAATTAGGAGTTCAATATGTGCGTGTGTTACCTAACACTAAAGTAACCGCAAAAACTATAAACAGTTCGGTGGCATCATCTGTAACGTCTACTGTAACATCAGCGTCTGTGAAAACAATAAATGCAACAAACCAACCCGTGAAAACTTTGAATTCTTTACCACAAAAGTTTACTGTAGTACAAAAGGGGGGTACTACGAAATTAGTGGTGACTCAAAAGAAAGATATGCCTAACAACAGTAATACTGAATATTGCTCTATGACATCTAAGGTGCAAAAGTCCATAGTCACTGTGCCGTCAATAAAGGGTTTAAGTGATGATAAAAGCAAGAATGCACAAATTCAATTGCAACAACAGCCTAAACCCACACAGAGCAGTGACCACAGTGAAGCAAACCAGTCAGCAAAAAAACATAAAATAACAGAAATTAATTCCGAAATACAAAAAATTACTACAACTGACAATGTAGGACCACCGGAAATAAAAAAGCCTGTTCCCAATAATAGGGTGGTAGTCGTTTCAAATAATTTGCAACCAAAAGTTCTCAATAACAGTATACAACAACCAGGACGCGTTTCCCTAACCACACAAAATTCTAACACAAGCAAAAATGTTGCTGGATCTGTGATGCAGAGCGTTAACGTAATGCAAAATGGGAATAAATTGTTCACAGTTTTAAAAGCCCCATCTGTTGAGCAAAAAACTAATCCCAAATTGTATAGCGTGTTAAAAACATACAATCAAACCACGACAACATCATCCGTAACAACGACATTAGCTAAGGGTATCGTAAAACCTTTAATTAATAAACAACAACTATTACAACAGCAGCAAAAACTCCTGCATTTCAAGCAACAGAACCAGCAGCAAAATATAACTAGTAGGAATACAAAGACCTTAAATACACCAACGATTTCCATGTCAACATATCTGTTGCCAATTAAAATTAAAGAAGAACCAGCGGACTCAATACACGATGACACCACAACTACCAGTAATGCAGAAACAACAGCTGCTCAACTTAATTTACCTATTTGCGTAGATGAAGCCGACGCCTTGGATAATCTTGTAGGAGGTGTACGACGTAAACATTGTAACTGCAGTAAGTCACAATGTTTAAAACTTTACTGTGATTGTTTTGCCAATGGAGAATTCTGTCAGGACTGTACATGTAAAGATTGCTTCAACAATTTGGAAAATGAAGATGAACGCCAGCGAGCCATAAGGGCTTGTTTAGATAGAAATCCGAATGCTTTTAAGTAAGTACCAAAAAAATGCCATATTTAAAACAGATAAACAAGATAGAAAAGTATAGATATTCGATAACAGAAACTATTAAACAAAATCAGATTAAAATTTATTTAATTTAATTAAATTAATTTTATTTATAAAATCGGTGCAATTTGATCTTTTTTTTAAGAACATGCAGAAAATACTACCATTTCTATTGCAAGTACAAATGTATGTGACCCAAGTGGACCACTTTATTTTTAATTTGTTTTTATTCCTTGTTAATATAAATTACAAGTAACTGCCTTTTTACGTGCAAAAGCGAAGGGACCCCTTTATTTTTTGAGCTTAGTTTTTATTACTTTTTGTTTTTACGGATTAAAAATAGCTACCTATGTACCTAAGTGTCTGGTCATTTCAGTTCGGTTATGGTTTTTATTTCTAAAATACACTTATTTGTAGGCATAACCTTAAAAAAAATTAATTTTAAAAAACTCATGCAAATACAAAAATTTTAAGTAAAAAATTCCCTATATTTTTAAAATAATTTTAATTAAAAAAAAATTAAAATTAAAAAACTCATGCACATATAAATCAATATGTACTTTACAGT
Source organism: Phasia obesa (assembly GCA_949628195.1). Lineage (NCBI taxonomy): Eukaryota > Metazoa > Arthropoda > Insecta > Diptera > Tachinidae > Phasia > Phasia obesa. Next base: position 3,392,507 of record OX451219.1, read on the forward strand.
GATGCCACACCGTAAGTTGTGCTATTTTAAATATTGTATTTTGTAAAACATAGTAGGCAAAGAATATTATTTTAATAAAATACTAATGATACAGAAAAAGACTTGAATTTTCTGCAAAGAATTTGTTGGTTTAATTAGTAAACTTATTTTTTAACCCAGGCCAAAAATTACCTCCTCGAGGGATCAAGCTGATATGCGTTTACACAATAAAGGATGCAATTGCAAACGTTCCGGATGTTTGAAAAACTATTGTGAGTGTTATGAAGCTAAAATTCCATGCAGTGCGAATTGTAAATGTGTGGGTAAGAAATACTAACATACTATAAATATAAATAAAAATATAAAACAATAATTTTTAAAAATAAATTTTTAATAGGATGTCGCAACGTTGAAGATCGTCCAGATTTGGATATGGATCCTATAGATCCAAAAATTATGGCTGCTATAGCCATGGGTGGTACAGCAGATAATGTAACACTTAAACGTACCTATGAAAAATCTCAAAAAGATTTTGGTGGTTCAGTGCCGGGCATGACCATTAAAACTGAAAAGATTTCCAAGGAACCCATGAAATCTTTAAGTAGTTACGACACAATGAGCGGTGCCATTTCGCCAACAATAGAGCGTCAACAGTGTAACTTTATAACTCAGGAAGTGATTGATGCAACAATACAATGCATGATAACTCAGGCTGATGAGTGTGATAAGAATAGTTTGCCTGCGTATCAAACGGAAAAAATGGTTATGGAAGAGTTAGGACGTTGCTTGGTAGAAATTATTGACTTTTCTATTCGCAATACTGATAATAGTTATTCTCAAGAGTAAAAGTTAAAAATGTATATTGTAAAGAATTCAAAAACACTCGAGCTATGTTGTCAATAAAATTATGATTTGAACTATAGGCCTTAAGATTGTAAAATGAAAGTTAAATGTCATGGCAAATTTTGAGGAAGGTTTAAGTTGATGTTGTATTTAATAATGGAGAACAAATTACTGGTAGGAATTTAGTCTTTTGCCAGTAATTTAGTTTTTAAAATTATAATATCAACTTGGAAAAAATTCGGTTCGACTTTTATCATTTTCGAATTCGATAAACTGTGCATGTATAAAATCTAGAATCAGGTATGTGATGGAAAACGATTGATTTAAAAAATATTCTTTTGAAATGGTGTGATGGATTTTGAGAATCGATTTTGAACCAATTTCATAATATTTGGATTTGAAATGCATACCAGAAGATTAAACTCTAAACATTACAAGAATTAAGACAAAAAAATTAAAAAAAAAACAAAGTATTAAAAATGAAATTTAATACAAATACAAAACGAAAATAAAGTTTATCGCAATTTTTTTCGTTTTCAAAATTTGATTTCCATCATATATCTGATTGTAAAAGATGTTAAGATTATGTTGAAAATTGTAGTATAATAAGAAAGTTTGACCAAACGTTTCACTATAATTTTTCCTATTAAAATTTACTGTATATAATATCAAAAACAAATTAATATTTTAGGTGTTTTGACTTGGTTTAAATTGGTCACTTAAAACTTTTTAAAAGTTTTTACACGTATGCTAATTAAAAATAAGGTTTTATTAATAATATACGCATATTTTTTAACTTTTGTTTAAAACATTTTTTTGTTTATTTAAGTTAAATAAAGCAACTTGACTTTGAACATTTTTCGATTACCAATTCAAAATTTAATAAAAATTAAAAATTACTGTTTGGACGTATTTTTAAGTTAGGAAGTTCTCTATTGTAAATGTAAAAAAAGTTAATATTTAATAAAAATATAAAAAGCAAAAAATATCTATTATTTTTTAAAGATGAATATACATTAATCACATTGTGTATTTTTACTTTACCATACGTAGTATAAGGTAAAGTATAGTAATGATGAAAAATCGAGGTTGGGATTGCGACGGATTTATACGTTTTGAGGTCTCCTGAATCCATTTTGGGTATTTCCACGATGACGTCAGTGGGTGGGTGTGTATGTCACTATTTTTGTGGAGTTTGTACAGGTCATTGCATAATCTATTTTTGTTTGCGAAAATTTTATTTTATTCAACAAAACAAAATTTAAAATACAAATTCATTTACAATCAAAATGTTTTGAGCAAATATAGTTATTTGTTTTGATGTGATAAAAGTATTTTTTGAAAAATTATTTTTTTAAGTAAAATATGTATTTCTACAATATTTTCATAGTTTTGATGTAGGTATGTAGCTGTCGTCTTTAATATAATTCAGTAGGTGACTACACGCCGAAGATTGTAGCCAACGTCATTTGTAGTCAGGTCAGCCGTCAGTTGTAGCCGCTTTACTCTATATGTTTAATACATTACGGTGAGTATCAAACGTAGTTATTTTTTTAATTACCTTTTATTTTATTCAACTAAGTTGAGTTATCAATATAACAACTAAACTCTTTTTTTGGTATTATGACTCACAACCAATTTTAGTTGGCTTGGCTAAGTTATTGTCAACTTTTAATAAGAGAACTAACGAAAAAAATTACAAATAAATTTTCGGAAAAAATTTCCAAAAATTTCCCAAAATTTTTTTTTTAATTTAATTTTTTAATTTTCGGAAAAAATTTCCAAAAAAATTTTTTTAAAATATCATTTTGAAAATGTTTTGTAATTTTTTTTGTGAATATTTTAAACATTTTTTTCTAATATTCATTAAAGCAAAAAATAATCGTTCAAACTAAAATAAATGAAAAAATGTTAAAAAAAATATAGGTATGCCCGCTTCCTCTGGTCTGATGTTGCTGAATTTCATTAGCGAAATTTTCGAAACTATGCCTGGCAGATTGGTGTTTTTAAATTTTCTGTATCTCTTCGGGTGCCTTGGCAAAGTTGATTTCAACCCGAACACAGACGGAAAGACGGATATCGCTAAATCGACTTCTCTATTTATAAGGATCCAGACTATATGTATATACTTTATGGAGTCGGAAATTACACACGGAATGACAAACTTATATATACCCTTTCTACCTGCGGCGAAGGGTATAAGCAAAATTGAAATCACGTGTTTTACGCTGTTCTGTAAATCACACAATTTTTTTTTATTATTTTATGTGATTTAAAAAACTACAAGTAAATTGCTAATTTTTTTGTTTTTTATTTATTAAATTTTATTTCATACTGAAAACAACCTGAAGAGCCTAGGGTAACATTTTTGAGTCTAGAGAGTTTAAAATGAAAGTAGTGTCAGATGTGGGCGTTTTAAGACGTTATTTGCGGAGCAATTGTTGTACATACTTTCATTTCAAATAATGTTTTTTTTATGTAATTGGGGCTTTAAGAAAAATATTTTAGAAAAGTAACTTACCTTATCTTGTAACGAAATATTTACAAATCAGTTTTTTTAAGTGTAGCTCAGTTTTATTCACCAACAACGTATTCATTTCTTACAAATTTGATCATATTAATAATTAAATAGTTTTTTTTAGGGTTAAATCCATTTATGAATTGTTAATAATATTAATTATTACGATACTTCAGAATACATTTAATATTTGTTTTTATTTTTATGTAATTTTTTTAATTTAGTTGCTTTTTGTTAAGGGTTTCCTCTTAATTTTTTGTTTCAAATAACATTTAAGCTTAATGTCAAAGTGGTTTCTTCCATTGTAATTAATATATGTGTAGTTGTTTTTTAAATAAATATGTAAAAGCTAATATTTAGTATAATTATATATTTTGTTATTTTAATAAATTATTTTGACCATTATGCTCAAATGCAAAACAATTTTTTTTATATTTTTTCCACGTTTTTTTTTGCTATGATTTATATTTAATTTAATTTTATATTTAAGAAAAGTTATAATATTTGGCCACAAAGCGCTTATAAACTATAATAATAATTTTGTTTGATTTGATTAAAAGTGTGTTAGATATATAAGATAAATTTGTAAGTATTTAGTTAATTTGTTAAGTTAATTAATAAATATTTATATTATTTATCAGTGAACAGTGTGTGTTTGACCCCATACCAGCTTTTTTAATGTGCAAATATGTTTTTAATAAGTTAAATATATATATGTTTATAGTAATAATGATTGATAATACAAATATGTAGTTTCAATAGCAATAATGTGATTGATGTATTTAATTTTTGAACTTATATTGTCTAATTCACACAATAATACTCATTAACGGCTGAATATGTTCTAAGCCGTTTAAATGGTTGTCTATATATTTATGTATATTAATTTATATTAATTTGAAAACCGTTTAAACTTTTTATTTTGTTTTATACTTAGTTACCCTGTACAAAAGCTTTTCTTAATGTTATTTTTATGTCAAAATTATAATAATGATTGCATTTTTGTGGCAATTCTTGGGCGAATTTTCTTAACTTTTTTTCTTTTTATTTAAACTGAAATTCTCTACAACATTAATACATATTTGTTTGGTTTCTTCTAAATATCAGCAAGTATTTCAGCTATTTCATTATTTACAAATTTCAATATAACTTTTATAAATACCTGCTTTCAACTACAAATGTTTGCTTTTCAACTTTGGTTTTGCAAATTTAACCCAAATTTACACTACACATGGTTAAACTGTAAATTAATGACATTGTTTTTTATCGTGCCTTAAAATCTAAAATATTTATGAAGTTTGATCTAACTACATACATTTTAAATCGACACGAAAGTTGTTTAAAAATTATTAAAATGGGAAATGGAAATCTGAATCACTTAAAATATATGTTTATTATAAAATAAATGCTTAAATCAGTTATAACAAACTTTTAAAAATTTTCTAATTTACATACATATACATATATACCAGGTGGTAGCAATAGCGATTTTATGTATTAATATGCTCCGTGACTCGATACTTAAGTCCACGTCTTCATTAGCTATCAAAATGTCTTAACAAAAGTCAAACTTCATATAAAAAACATTATTAAAAATAATATTTTTTTATGTGAAGTTCGACTAATGTTAAGACAAATTGATATCTAATGTAGAAGGGCTGCTACGTACATTAGCCATTGACATGTCTTAACAAAAGTCAATGTTCATATAAAAATAAAAGTATTAAAAATAATGTTTTTTATATGAAGTTTGACTTTTGTTAAGACATTTTAATGTCTAATGGAAACGCGGTTAACAAAAGATTGAAGTGGAAAAAAAGCTCACCATAGGTTTATAATCTAAATATCAAACTCTATTTAAGAAAAATTATAAACAATCTTTTTATATACGCAAAGGAGACAAAAGTAGACCTGAATTCGCCCCTGCAATCACCTAGTGTTAATTCGCTTTGTTGAAGTATTTTAAATAAGGGAGAAAAGGACATGACTTAAAAACAAATAATTAAATATATTATTATTATTAAATACTTTAATTAATTCCTTTTTAAATTAATTCCTAAAAAAACTGAGTATTTTTCTATATAAAACTCAAGAATAATTTAGTTTTCCTTTTTGTTACTTTGAACTTTTTTTTGTGCTGATTTTTAAACAAAACCATTTTATATATTGATGGGCGTTTATAAACGCCTACTTCCTCTATTATTGTTATAATGATGGCAATAGAGAATTCATTAATTTGCCTTGCTGCTCTCAAAATCAAATGGATTTTGAGATTTCGAGCAACAATTCGCTATTGGCACCACCTGGCAAATGGACTTGCCCTTCACAGAAAAAAAATGTGTGCACAAAATGATTGATAATCAGTTTAAGATATAAACTTAATTCAGTTTCAAAATTTATTCAATTATATAAGAAAAAACAATATAATGTTATATATAATTAATTGAATCAATTTAAAATTTCATTACATAAATATCTGAAACTTATTAAAAACTTTAAACATTTTCTTTTCGGAGAGAGATATAGCGTTATCGGAAGCTTATTTAGGGTTAGAGGTACTTCAAGCACACACAAATTGATTCTAATCGTTTTTATACATATTTAAAAATAAATTAAAAAACCTACGAAAATTTAAAATTACTCCCAACATTTTATTTTGGAATTAAAAAAAAAGAAAACAGAAAATTTGAAATTTGATTTCGTATTTATAATAACAAAAATTTGCAGCCATTCAAATTTTTGCTTAAAAAGTACTTAAATGTGACTATTATTTTTTTTTAAATTTAAAACAACTTTCGTTTAAGTTTTATTAGGTTTAATGCTGTAATAACAAGATTAACTATTTTAATTTACATGCAAATATTAATACTAAAACTACTTTATTCCCTTTTGTGTCAGATAACTTGTGCATTAAGCAAAATTTTACAAAATATTTAATTTATCTAAAGTATTTTATTTTATTTTATATTTGTATTTTATATTACAACAAAACTACTTTAAAGAGTAACGTTTAAAATTGATTTGTTTAAAGAAGATTTTTAACCAGGATTTTAATGTTTTTACCAAAAAAAAACCCCTTTTGCTGTCGCTGCTGCACCCAAATTTGTAACATGTTTCAATAAATTTCTAAAAATAATCGATAAAACTTAAACGATTTTTAGTTCTAATTTTTATACAATTTAAATTCGAACCCTGGTTTTCATAATTTTCTCTTTTTACATATTTTTGGAAATTCAAGAAAATAGAAAATTGATTTAGTTTTTTTTTATAACAAAAACTGATTTTCGTATCGCTTAAAATCTAAATTAAATTTCCTTTAAATCTTTATAAAAATTAACAATGAAATTTAGTCGACATCGAAATATTTGTAGGTTTTTTGTAAAAAAAATCAATATTTTTAAAATATTCTCATCTCTCTTGTCCTTTAGTTACTTTGGGATCACAAGAAAATTCTAAAAGACGGCCAACAGGCGATGTGTTTGAAAAGGATCCATTCAAAATTCAGTCGTATAATTTTCGCTATGCCGACCGCCCTATTTTTCCGATGGTTGTTTCGCCGAAAAGACCTAATAATCGTGACAATGTAAGAGATTGCCAAACATATTTTTATAACTACGATTTTTCGAGTACTAAAAACTTAAATACAGTAAGAGATGCTGCTTTCCACAGTGACAAGAGAGCACAGAATTTGACAAAATTCCAACAGTATCGTAGAAGGAAATTTTTAAATGATACAGGATCTAGCAGAAATAGTGAATTAAGTCAAGGAAACTCTTCAAACTTAAACCGGAACTCTCCAACAAGCAAAATATCTAAGGCATATGACGAAAAAATTACTATTAACACAACACATGCTTCTTTAAGGAAGATTAACCACAGTTCAACTTTGGATCAAATGGCAAACTCAAAAAGTTCCCTCACTAAGATTAAGTCACGAGCTTCTGATAGAGTTGTAACAAAACCAGAGTCACCAAAGCACTCTTTGACATCCCAACCTCCCAGCAGTATGCATCAATCTATGGGTTTTGATGCAGCTGGCATTTCTATAAATCCAGGTCGTGGTTTAGGCTCAAGTTGTGAAATTAATATCAATTTCAAAAACTTGGCGCATAGTAGTCAGCATGAAAATGTTAATATTAAAATTAAAACTGATTCTGTGTGTAAAAACTTAAACATTCCCCAGAAGCCATCCAATGGAACTAATCAAAGAGTAGAGAAGACGAATTCTTCTGCTAGCTTTGTTATAGACAAAAGATTGTCTAAATTTGCATCAAATCAAGATAGACAAAGTAGTCGTGCCAAAGAGGTAACTTCTATTTATAGTTCCAACAAGTTTCCTAAAACTTCAACAGCAACTCATCTGAAATCATTCGAACGCTTACCGTCTCTAATACCATTCAAATCAAGTAACTCCAAGCGAAATCTTAGTTCGTCCTTTTCAAAGGAAAATTTTGCTAGCAAACAATCGTCTTTAGTTCCAAAAGCCAAGAATAATTTAAGCGTCTGCCACAACAAGGCTCCAGAAAGAAGCTATAGTCAAAACAATTTGAATCGTAGCTCTTATTACATGCGAAATGGAGGACCTAAACTTTCTGAATCCTCTTCACTAACATCGAAACAAAATTTTTTTAATAAGCTTGCTAACGCACAAGGGCCTCCTATGGTCTCATCTATGCATTCTTTGACCTCATCATCATCACTAAGAATTGACAAGTCCAAGTCCATGGCACCAATAAGGCTGCGTAAACATGCAAGATTACCGGTTAATGTCAATATCAATGTATTTGCGGACAAATTAAAATTATTAAAAGTTTAAGATGATGATACATTGATTGAGACATCCATCCATCCATTCATTACTTCTGATTGAAACCTTTGACATTTTTCAAAATTACCCTGGAATCTTAAGATCAAATGCTGCGAAATTGAAAAATATTTAAAATTTTCGCCGGGAGTATATAAATTTAAGTTAATTTTTCGTATTTACTTTTATATATATTTTTTGCAAATATTACAATTTATTTTATATTTCTGGTTATAAAAGGGGTCTGTCTGTCTGTCTGCTTCTGTAACAGGAGCAAAAAATTTATCTTTAACATTTGTACGAATAATACTCAGAAAATGGAGTGTTTTTCATACAATTTTTATTAAAGAAATTTTTTGCTCATGTTCTGTGAATACAGACGATCTTTAGTGTAATAAAATTAATATTTCTGAAACATGTAAAAACAGTTAATTAATAAAAATATTCTAGAAAGCTTCTAATTATTTCAAGAGAATTTCAATTTTACACATTTTTACACGTACACACATACACAAAATGTATGTTTTGTTATGCGGGCCGCTTGACCATTAGGCCCATTATATTGCAAGTTCTTTATAGAATCCAAGTATATCTAGTCTATAAGAACCAGCTTCCAAATCTATTAGGTCAGTTAGTGTTGCACCCCTAAAACACTCCAGGTCCTAAATAAACCGGGCAGTCGCAAAGAAGCCCAGCAAAAACTTACGTTTACATGAAAGCAGGGGGCTTACTGCGTATTTCGATTCGAAAGGAAAATTGTTCGAAACACAATATAAAAGACATACAAATTCGAATGATTTTTCTTTCGAATCGAAATATGCAGTAACCCCCCAGGTTTGTAAGAGAGAGAGAGAGAGAGAGAGAGAGAAATAGAAATAGACTCTCCCTTCCAACCTGCTCAAGGAAGGTGATTTTTGTTTGCGATGTCCCACTTGGTTGGCCTCTTTGCTTCACCAAATTCTTTATAAAAACTTATTCGCTTACACATCTGCATCCTCGTAAGCGAGAGAGGTCTCATTGTTACACTAAATTTTTTAAAGAATACTTATTCACTTACACACCTGCATCGTCGTAACCGAGAAAGGATACAGTTTGTTATTATTGTCTTACAATTATAGCATTCTCGAATGAGTTTTATTTTACTGCTTACCAAAACCCAGTAATTTTTTACTGGGAGGTTTTAAATTAATTCCTTCCAGTCCCTATTTAGACCGTAGCATATTCGACAATTCGTCCAGGAAAATATTAACATATAAATATCTTTAAAATCGCAATCAGCTCATTTTACTACTTTTTCTTTCGAGTTTGGGAGTCTTGTTGATGTATATCGAAAGGAATTTTCATTTATTTATGCAGCTATTTACCAGACTTGGGGGATGCCAATTACAGTTTGTAATTAATTACATATGCAGTTACGCAATTTTATATAATTGTAATTGGAATTTTTTAATAACAATTACATTCAACTATTTGTAATTGTATTTGAGATTTTTTCAATTACCCGTTACATGTAATTTGTAATTGAAAAATTTCAATTAAAATTTATTGTAATTGGAAATTTTCAATTACAAACAACATGTAATTGTAATTGAAAAAAAAATCAATTATAATTACATGTAATGGAAAATTTTAGGGAATATAAAAGCATTTTGTTCAATTGAAATTTATGATTATTGCCTAATTGCAATTACAAGTAATAATCATATTCTTATATTGTATATTTTCAATTATACATTACAAGCAATTGTAATTTAAATCAGATTGTAATTGTAATTGAAAAATATCAATTAAAAATTACAAGTAGTTGTAACTGATTTTAGTCTCTGATTTCAATTACCATTGCTTGAAATGTGTAATTGAGAATAAGCAATTACACATTACCTGGAATTTTAATTGTAATTGAATCTCCTCATTTCTGCCATTTGCTTCTCTGCTTAAACAACTGGTTTTCTTGTTTTTGACATTTAAGATAATTTATTTAAACTAAAATTTAAATTCAGTTATCGTGCGATTAGATTTTACGATTTTAGAATTCACTCGATTCGAAAAATGGCTCGATTCACAGAATAAGGGTGAATTTTTATGGAATCCTTTGGGAACCGAAGTGTGTTTTTTTGAATAAAATTTTTAAAGAATAATTTATAGATTTGTGAATGTTTCTATCTACACATTTCTAATGTCTTATTTCTATATTGAAAGCCAGATATATTGAATTGTCCAGAAATTTTTGGAAGAAAAATGAAGTATTTTTAACAAATTTTTTTTAGATAATTTACTTGCTAGCAAAAGAGAAGCCGCATTCGTTATTAATGTTAATTAATCTGGGATTTATTTAAAAAAATATATTTTAAATTTCCTAAAAAAGATCTCTTATAGATCAATTAGAAAAATATTGACTCATCTCAATTCCAGTGCTTACAGTGACAACAATCTTCTTTACTGGGAGTAGAAAACAGAGTTGTGTAACTCAGGAGCTAAGTACATCGTTCTGTAGAGCAATTTAGCGAGCGAAATGATGTTTATATCACAGCAACTGCAATAGCTATTTTATGCAGTGAGTAAAACATTGTAAAAAAGCCTTTCGCTTAGATCTTTCAAATGAACGATCAGATCAAGCTCATGAGCTACATAAATCTATAACAATGGATTGACATTTTTGTCTATTTTTTTTTCTAATACAATATTTGTGAATTAATAATCCTTATGCTTTAAATATTTTAATAATTAGTAAATAAATATTAATTAAAAAGAATATATAGCCTTATTACAGTTGCCGTAGTTGTTCTTGGATCTCAACACTGTTGTATCGATTAAAGAAAAATTTTGCCTATTATTTTTAATTTAATGCTGAATTTCCATAGTCGAAATTCAGTTACGGCAACCGTTATAAGGCTGATTATTCTTTGAAAACAAAAAAGAAATGCAAAGAAAACAAACAAAAAAGAATAACAAGGCGAATCCATTTACCAGGTGCCGTTGCTCGAAGTGTCAAGCTTCATAGATCAAATATTTATGTAAATATGGAATTTGACATTTTAAAATCAATGAATTTGCCGTAATAAATAAATTCGCCTTAAAGTATATATGAATATAAAAAATATGAGGGAACACGTAAAATGTATTATAGTTTTAACAATTTTTTGTAAGTAATAGATAAATGAACAACCATCAAAACTTGAAAGGATTTCTTTAAAAATTTTTACATAATTTTTTATAATTAACCCGCTTAATGAACAATTTTTTTATATTATATTAAATACATTACATAACATAGTTTTTTAATTATTTTTTTTCTATTTTTTGGGCTTTTTTCTAACACCATTTGCTTTATAATAATTTTTTAATTACACACATAAATATTTAATTTAATTTTAATAACATGCGAAAAAACTTAATTAAAAAATTTAAAACATCAAAAGCTTTTTAACAAAAAAAAATTAATTTTCATATGATATTTCTGATATTATTGGTTGATATTTTTTTGTAAATTTTGTAATTGTTTCTGTATTCCAAGCAAAAAATCTAGACTTAACAATTTGTCTAGAAATAATTCGCAAATGTTTTCAAAACTGAGTAATTTTCATATAAAGTTTTGAACAATTTGTTCGCTTGGAATACAGAAAAATCCACTTTTTTTGTGTAGTTAGTTTTCGTGAGAGTCGTTAGCCATTTGAATGAGATATAGTTATTCGTCGTCTTCATAATTTTGATATGTAACATAACGTACCGCCGGGCGTTCGCCAATGATCAGAGACTGGAAATAAAATTGAGGGAAAAATTGGATGTTTTATGTATAAACTGTTATATAAAATTCTTATATAAAATACTTCTTCTTTTATATATTCTTAAAAAATACTAATTTTTTTAGAAAAAAAATTATAAAAATAAATGAAAATTTACACAAAAAATTATATTTGGAATCGTGTTAAATACATTATTTATTTTAAGTCACGCATGATTCCTTTGTAAATTTATTAAATAAATATTTTATGATTATAAAATATTTATTTCCAAAAATATAATAATCGAAATTGATTACTATGGGGAAAGCCTATCCAGATAGCTATTTCGCTAGTGCTCAACTAGCTCATTATTATATTTTTGGAAATAAATATTTTATAATCATAAAATATTTATTTAATAAATTTACAAAGGAATCATGCGTGACTTAAAATAAATAATGAAAATTTACTTTTTTGTTTACCGGTTTAAAAAAAAAGTAGTAACGTTTTACATAAAAAATGTTATTAATATAAGATTAAATTTTAATATTAAAAAAAAAACAAAAAAGTTTTGTTTTTTAATTTTTATATCTAGTCAATGATAAATGACTGGAAATAAAGTTTCCAAAAATATATTTTTTAAAGGTACTGTTTTGAGATACTTTTTTTAAAGGTATTATTTTTTAAACGTCCTTTTTTAAGGTTATTTTAAATAATGTATTTTTAAATGTACTTTTCTTAACAGTTAACTGTAACTTCTTAATATGTATTAAAAAGTACTTTGTGATATGTTATTTTTTTAAAATATATTCTTCGAAATTGCTTTTTAAGATAACAGCAAGGCACATTTATCAGGTAGCCTCACAAAGAAGGGAAAATAGTAAGGCAAAAATTTATTATTTTTTTTTAAATGGATTTGATAATTTAACTACCATTGTAGGGGGAAATTGTAAGTTTAACTGTCAAAATCCATACAAAAAAATTAATAAATTTTCTCATTAATATTTCCCTCCGTAGTGCGGCTACCTGATAAATATGCCTTAGATAATAATTTTTTATTATTTAAGGCCTTTTTACAAGGAACTCTTAAAAAATTTAATTTTTTTAAAGTTACTGTTTTTAAAAACCACTTTTTAGAATACGTTTTTAATTTTTAATGTAATTTTTTAAAAGGTTCTTTCTTAAAATGTATGTTTTTGAAGGTTTTTTTGTTAAAGTTTTTTAGTATTACTTTTTTTATGTCCTCTTTTGCGATTAACTTTTAAAAGCAACTTTTATTTATAAAGTACTTTTGAAGGAATATTTATAGAAGTACTTTTTTTTAAAAGGTTCTTTTATAAAAGAATAATTTGTATTAATTACTTTTGATGTACTTGTTAGGGTACTATTTGAAGTTACTTTATACTTTAAATAATTTTTAAGGGGTTTTTTTAAGTGACATTTTTTATAAAGCTCGTTTTGGAGTATATTTCTAAAGATACTTTTTAGAAGGTATTACTTAATAGTGTTTTTTAAGATATTTGGTTTTAAAGTAACTTTTATCAAAGGATATTTTATTAAGACGAATTTCTTTAAATATCCTCTTTTTAAAAGGTAGTCTTATTAGCACCCGCTTTTTAAAGTAATCTTTTTAAAAAGTTTCTATTTTAATAGTGTATTTTTTCAAGTAATAATTTTAAAAAAAAGACTTATAAGAATACCAAGGTCATTAAGGTCATTTTTAAAGATACTTTTTAAAGAAACTTTTTAGGTATTTCTTATTAATGTTTTTTAAAAGATGTTTGGTTTAAAAGTAACCTTTAAGAAAGGATATTTGATTAAAAAGATTTTATTTAAATATCCTTTTTAAAAATCTTTTAGACGGTACTTTTTTATTAGGACCCACTTTTTTAAAGGTATTTTAAAGTAGACTTTTCAAAAGGTTTCTTTTTTAATGGTGTATTTTTTCAAAAAATATTTTTGAAAAAGTGTTTCTTCAGTTATTTTTAAATAAAAAAATTATTTTTATTGAAGATATTTTAAAAGCATTTTTTACAATAATAACAAATTAAAAAACTGATGTTTACCGCTATTTCAATAATGCTACTAAAAGCAAGCGAAACAAAAAATATATTTATGCTTTTTAAATCATTCTAAGAAATATTTATTATTAAAATTAAGAAATACAAAACGATATTAAAAACTAATTAGAAATAAAATAATAAAAAATTAAAAAGTGGCAGAAGGACTATACTATTAACACGAAAGCATAAAAGGTAAATTAAAATAAAAGTCACAAAAAAACAACAATTTATAAATATTTAAAAATGAAAACATTGTTTGCTTAATGCTTAACCTGCAAACATTATAAAATTTAATTTAAAAAACAAATTATCGAATTTTTTAATAACTAAACTAAAACTAAAAATACTTTAAATCTACATAAACAACTTAAAACAAGTCATGAAAGCATATTAAAACTTAGCATATTATAATATAAACAATTAAAGCCTTTCAATTTCATAAGCAGTATTTACAAGACCATCTTGTAAAATGGCAGGACTGGTTGTTTGTACAGCCGTTACATCATCTAGCGATATACTACCAACCTTCTTTTCTTCCCGAGTAGGGGGATTCTTGAGCAGTATCAAGAGGGGTGCATACAGGAAACACAATATTGCAATACCGACTAACATCCATTCAAAACCAATCGTTTTTACCAGAGTACCGCTTAGTGCAGGACCAACTGCAAAGCCAACACAGAAAGCCACATCTCCCAAAGCATAAACACTGCCATAAATCGCTGAATGCCGTATGTCGACCAAATAACCTAACTCAGGCATCATGGACGAGTCAACCATGCCAATAGCAAAACCAAGGCCAGCATTGGGTACAATCAAATGGGTAATGGAAGTAGCCATGGGAATCTGTAATTGAATTTAATGATTATTAAACAGATTTTTTTTTTTAATTCAAAAAATTATTTAATATTAATATTTTGTTGTAATAGTATTATTTCTTTACTACTAAAATATGCAACTTACCATTATCAAACAACCCCCTATAATTACCAAACCTAAACAGGCGGCAAACCATCTGCCAATCTTATGGCCCAAAGGACCAAATAGATTAGTACCAACCAAATAACTTATTGAGGCGGGTAAAAAGGCTACACCTTGTTCCCAACGACTAGAACCCATGTTATCCACCATCCATAAGGGTAAAGAGGGTTCCAGCATTGCAATACCCATGTTGGCAAAAGTTATAGAACCTTCAAAATGGCACAATAAAAAGTACGTACATATGTATATAAACGTAATGAAATCAATGATAGAAGAAGATATAAAACCCACCAGCTGCTATCAAAATATATGGATCCGTTATCAATGCTTTTAAAGTTGGGGGCTCTGTTTCTGCTTTTTGTATGGACGGTTGCAGCATGAACAATTGCAATAAGCCATCGCCGAGAGCCAATACTGAAAGTACTAAAAATGGTGCCGATTTGCCTACAAATTCATACATTATACCACCAAAAGGTGGACCAATTAAAACACCCAAAGCTAAGCCACCCAAAGCAATACCCATAGCATTGCCACGTTCTTTGTCGTCGGTATAACGATCGGCTAACATCCCCATGCCAGATACAGAACTGCACGAAGAGCCAATACCTTGTAAAGCACGGGCAACAAAAAGTACCAAATACGAGCGACCAAATGCAAAAACTATGGTAAGAGAAAGAGTTTATAAATAAAAAAAGAGGTTGGAGGTTCTTTGTTGTAAAACTTACTTATCGTTGATACGAACATAATAACGAAACCAGCAAACATGGGAATACTGTAACCAATTCTGAAAAAGAAAAAATTAAAATAATTTTTTAATAATTAAGTTTACTTAAACATTTAAAAGAAATGCTAATATTGCTAACAAGTAGTTCATCTAGAGAATTTATATAGAAATATCTTATAAAAATTTGTGCTTTCCATACAAAATTTCTAGACAATTTACTCGCTTGCAATACAGAAACAGCGCTCACATTTTTATTCTATTCCCCTTTTTATTTTATTCCCCTCGTAATTTTTTACACTATATTTCTTTCTTAGACCGTCAATAAATTTTAGAACAGCTTCTAGTGAAGTGTCTAATCAAGGCATATTCAACAACCGAGCAAAAAATTACGAAATAGACTCTCTCTACCAAGGGGCTTCACCAAATTCTTTATAAAAACTTATTAGCTTACATACCTGCATCCGCGTAAGCGAGAGAGGATACAGTTTGTTATTATTGTCTTACAATTATAGCATTCTCGAATGCGCTTATTAGGTGCGCTTATGAGATCCGCTTTTGAAAGACTTGAGTTTTATTTTACTGCTTATCAAAACCCAATAATTTTTTGCTGGGAAGGTAATACCACTAAGGAGAGAAGAGAACTGAAGAGGACTATAAATCTGTGGCTGCTTAAGTCGACTTAAGCTCTTTAGTTTTGTTATCGTCTTATTTGAATGTGTTATTTCTGGGAATGTTAAGCGATATATTTTTGAATTTATAAAGTCCTGACAGAAAGAAACGTCCTTAATTTAAGCTTTAAAGTAGTCTATTCAAAAGTACAGAATAAGACATAAACAGTTTTTCCTTGTAGCCACATAATTATTAATGTCATATGTAGTATGTTGGTAAATTAAATTTTACCAATTGTACCAAACGACTTTTGAAATTGCTTCTAACAAAATATTTTTATTGGCCATAGGTGGGTATTTATGCCACATCTAATCCAGGCCAGAAGTGCCGAACAGCCTTATATCGGATGGTGAGACTCTTGACAATCACACTATTTTGTAGGCAACACTGCTAATTTTGCAGCTGATGGGCACACTTTTACAGCACTTGCGAGGAATCCCAGTCTCACCCTGCAAAAATCAAATTTAGGTTGCCACTTGCGTTCTGTTTTAGGACAGAAGTGTGAACGAGAATGCGAACAAAATTAAGACGTTGATTTGACTAGATTAAGCTCACGCCATAAATCTTCTGAGACTACAGTAGAATCATAAGAAGACCCTTGTGGCCTTGGCAAGCCAGAATATTGTATTTTACAGTAAAGAAATATTTCAGTAGTTGTCATAATGAAAAGTTGGAGAGAACGGGTTTTTACTTGCTAAGCTTCTCTTCTGTCCTAGAGATCTTAAGCCAACGTTGCCTGGAATTTTCCTTCTCTGCATCCTATTCACATTGTCAACGGCAGAATTCCATAAATTAAATCGATTCATCAGGAGTTATAGCTGCTAAAAAATCTAAACAGTGAAGATAATAGGATGAAATATGATTTACAGATCCCTGATAGCTCGGGGACTGGTGCCCCATTATACCGCGGTAACGCCAATGCCTGGCGTCTTATCTTATCCTAATATTGGTCTTGCCACTGGGTGAAAACAATGCTTTTAACAACGTCCTTCTAGCTTATAGCCACACGACAAGTACAAATTTGAAGACATGACTGGCAGGAGCAAGCTTACAGCCCTTGTTAAGGAGTTGGATACTACCTTAACTCTTGACATGCTATTGGTGCCTCTGTTGAGAATGCAATAGAATACTGAAACAAATCACCCTTTCTTAATTTAAATCGGTTGAAATCACAAACACCACGTTACTCCTCAAAGGGCCTCACCAAAAACCGGTCACAGAGATTTGGGGAAATCCCTGTGGGGCTACCGATTATTGTGGTACCAGTCGTTTGTACACTAGTGAGACTTCAAAGGTTCTTATTTTCTAGTTTCAGGAATTACTATCCTCGGCACTGACGTAAGTCTGTAGTACAGCTGTATTACTTCCCTTATGAAATATGATTTTATCGGCTAACTTTCTAGGCCCTAGATCTCTCTTCTTTTTTCTCTGTCAGAGCATTTAGACTTTTATGTAATAAATAATCAGACATTTAAAAAAATTTAATTAATATTCTTTATAATAAAACAGAACAAATTTAAAGTGTGCCAAATAAGTTATTGGTGTAGCATTTCACTTTTCAGTTTTTAATTGTGACAAAATAAGTATGTAAATGCAATTGTACCAACTTTACCATCCCTGCTGTCGATAAATAATGAAATTTTTCTCCTCTCCGTATTACCACTATCCTGTTAAATATGTTACTAATTTTATAATTTTATTTTTGTTTTCAATTTTTTTTAAAACATTATTTAAATGAACTAATTCTTAACATTTCTTATTATAAATAATTAATAAATAAATAAATAAATAAATGTTTGCCTTTTTAAGCAACCTGTTGAATAAAACTCTATTTTCTTTTATTCTCACCTGTGTGTTAATGGCCCGACGATTGGATTAACCAATAATTGTACAAATGCCTTGGAGGCAAAAAGAAGACCAACTTCCACAGTCTCTCCCACCAGTTCCTGATGTCTTTCCTCCATTTCACGATAGAATGTTTCATTTTCTAAATTGTATTAAAAATTCCATTAAAAAGGGGTCTCTTTTTTAACTGACTCTTTCCCAAAGTCAGCTAGTTGTTGTTCAATCTTTTTGTAATAATTGTCAATTAAACTTACCCTCTGGACTAAGTGTCGAAACTTCAGCAGTGGGTATGGCATCACCATCTTTAAGGCAGGGACATTGAGTGGGTGGAGGTGGTGTGTGTATGGTTAAAGGAGTACGAGGATAACTATCCAATGGTGCATCTGGATGTCGTATATCGTAAAGGAACTCAGGTATAATAGGAACTTAAATAAAAAGAAAAGAAAATATAAACATTTTAATAAATGAAGAACTTTATGTAATTATT
This sequence comes from Phasia obesa, assembly GCA_949628195.1. Classification (NCBI taxonomy): domain Eukaryota; kingdom Metazoa; phylum Arthropoda; class Insecta; order Diptera; family Tachinidae; genus Phasia; species Phasia obesa. The sequence goes on from OX451219.1 coordinate 3,411,139, forward strand.
AAGTTGTTAAAAGCTTTCACTAAATAATTTTGTCAAGCAATTACGTGAAATAAACCCACTTTTGTGCATTTAATGTAAGTTGCCTTTTAATTGTGTGTTTGAGGGTTTTTCTCTAGGTGTCACTCACACAAACAAGTTCATATGTATGTGTGTGTGTTACTGATTGTTGGGTTTGGCGACAGCAACAGCAACAGCAAAACAAAAAAGAAACAACATTATTTTCATTTAAACAAGAGTAAATTGCATTAGAAAACTTGTAGAGGTTATGTTTAAGAACGGTTCATATAAAATTTGTACGAATTGTGTTTAGAAAGACAGTATAACATAATCTATACATACATACTTATGTATAATAAAACAGTACCTCATTTCTTGTCTGTCTTTCTTTTGTGTTCCCATCACTTAAAATCGACTGGATGGATTTTAACAAAATTTTGCGAGGAGGTACCGTAGTATCCTGATTCCAATAAAGGATACCTGTTTTCCGCAAAAATATCTTATTTCCTAGAGAAAGTGAAGCAAAACCAGTGAAAGTACGCCGATTTTTTCACCGAAGTTATTGCGTACTTTAAGGCAACTTTTATTTTTGAAAGCAGTATATTTTAAGCAATGTTGCGCAACAGATGGCGCTGTTTTAAAATAATGAGTTACTCATTTTCTGTCTGTCTTTTATAGAGATTTACAATAATTTTAGTATTTTATATAAATTTCAGAATTTTATCCAGAGATGGTACGTACCTTTATATAAAGTAAATACATAAGAGTCCTAAAATTTGGTGTGGATTACTTTCAAAGCAAAATCGAACAAAATATTGTGTTTGCCTCGATATTCCCCCTACATTAATATATAAACTCTAGCTCACGATGTATAAAATAAGATGACTATAGTAGTTTCAATTAAAAAAATTTCTCATTCAACTTAATAAAAACGAGACACAGGTGAGAGTAGCACTAATTTTTCCTGAAAACTGTAAGTGTAAAATTATACTAAATAAGCATATTTGGGGTTTCCCTAATACGTTTCTTGACTACTTAATTTTATTGTATACTAGCTGTGCCCGCCAAGTCGTACGCGTCCTGGCAATGTTTATTTCTATTTTGCTTTGAAAGTAATCTACACCTAATTCACTCATACTTTGATAGTGCTTCAGTTATGGTTTATATATTTGCCTTATCATCCATCCCTGGATGAAATTTATATACAATTCTAAAATTATTGTAGAGTTCTGTAACTAGTGTTTAAAATATTCCACTGACAAAAATAAAAGATGCTGCCAAGTTTTCATTACTTTTAGATGGGTGAAATTGCTTACTTTCACTATTTTATATCTACATATCTTCTCTTAGAAATGAGATATTATTAAGAGAAAAAATATTTTTTATTTGAAAATCAACCAGTAGATTTTACGTGACACAGACAGTAGACATCTCGGTTAATATCTGCACCAGCAAAAAAAAATTTCAAAAATATCTTAAGTACAGAAACTAATGTTTAGCGAGTGGTCGTACAGCGCGAAGTTTGTCATTCACCCCAGTTGTGTTTATACCATTATACTTATTTTTAAACTAGCTGTGCTCGCCACGTCATAGGCGACCTGACAATATTTTGTTTTAGTTTGCTTTGAAAGTAATCCAAACCAAATTTTAAGACTTATAACGTGCTTTTATAATGCAGAAATGGTCCTGTTACAGTTTTATTATTTGTATGTGTAGATTTTAAGTGAACCATGATGTCTTTAATTTTTTCTATTTTAATTACTTTTTGTTTTATATAAATAATATGTTAACTAGCTGCAGAACTTTCTGTATTTTTATTATATACAAATTTGTTTAGCTGTTAGTTTTGAGTAAATACAGTTGCGTAAAAAATTTTTCGAAAGGTTCCATAGCATTACAATATCTGCAACTTCAAGCCCTTTTAAAGATATTTCATATTAAATAAAGCCAAACATTCTGTACACGGACCATTTATCAGGTAGCCTTACTACGGAGGGAAAATATTAAGGCGAAAATATTTTATATCGGTTTTGACAGTTAAACTTAGATTAAATATTAAATATAAAAAAAAAATTAAAAAATTTTTGCCTTAATATTTTTCCTCTGTAGTTTGATAAATTATTTATTTATTTACAATTTGTTTAATTAAATTTTTATATATAAAACTTTATATTAACCAAAATTTACTTTGATTTTTCTATAATATATTCGAATATGCCGAGTTTTTTTGGGACACTTCGGATTTTTCAGTGAAATGCATTTGCATGAGAAATTGACATATTTTTAATACAAAAAAAAATCAAAAACACTTTCTTGAACTTCGACGACGATTAAGTGCTTCCGAATTTACAAACAGAAGTTTAATAAAGAGTATAATAAGGATGATTGCTAAGCAAGATAAAAATATTATCTATGTTTAGCTTTCTTTTATCTATAGTAGATATAATAAAACAGTAAGTCATTTCCTGTCTGTCTATCTGTCTTTCTGTCTGTGTTCGCATCACGTAAAAGATAGATTTTAATAAAACTTGGGAGGAGGTACCTTTATATAGGATACTTTTTTCAGCAATAATATTTTATTTCCAAACAGATGGCGCTGTTTTAAAATAATCACAAAATATGAATCACTTACTGCCAAATAGCCAATTTAATAAAATTTGTATTTTTACTTTTTGGAATTACATTTTTATTAATATATATTCTAACCGCCATTTACAGAGATATAAAATAATTTTTAGAATATTAGAATTTTATATAAATTTTAGAATTTTATTTAGGGATGGGTACCTTTATATTAAGTAAATACGTGAAGTACTATAAAAGTAAGAGCCTTAAAATTTGGTGTGGATTAATTTCAAAGCAAAATCGAACAAAATATTGTCAGGACGCGAACAACATGTGTGGGCACAGCTACTTTTTAATTATAAAACTGTTTGACCACAAATATTTTTACAAAAATTTGAAAGAAACTTTAAATTAGAAAAAACCAAAATTAATATATTTTCCCAAAATATTTTCATGGCATTGATGATCGGAAGTAAACTTAATTATTTGGCAACAATGTTTTGATACTTAAAAAAAAACTCTATTCTATTTAGCCTTTTTCGACTACTACAGTTCAACATGTTGCATGTTGCAATGTTTTCCCTTTATTAGTTTGTTTATTTCTACATACTTCAGGCTGGAGTTTTACCATGATAAATGTTGTTGTAAATTCAATTTTATAGTCTAAAGTTTAAAGTTTGTTTATAATGTGTTGTTGTTCGTTCTTGTTGTTGTTGGTACTTGTAGCTGGTACTTCTAGGCCATAAAGTGCTAAACACTTGATAATTGCTTTGGCATAATATTGTGGCCATATTTAGACATTTTATCCTTTGGGTGGGCTGCTTGCGTGTCAGGAAATATGCCATTATATTCATGTACATGTGCATAAATGTGTTTGTTTATATGTTTGTTTGTAATGGCAGCCTGTCTGCTTTGGGTTTATTATAACTGGCTGTTTGGTTATTCTCTAAGCAGTAATTATTTCCATTATTTAAATGGAGGGTAATTGTTTATTTTTTCGTTTTAATTTAATTTTTTTGTTCTTTGCTTTAAGTGATTTTTGTAATAAAATTTAGATTTTTTGAAATTATTTAAAAATTAGCTATGTTTTTAATAAGTATTTTTTTTAAACTGATTAAAGCTTTAATAATTTTTTGCGAGTGTTTTATTGATTTTATGGGCATGAAGTAGTTTTGGTAGTCATTTAATTATCATTGCAAGCTGTTGAAAGGATTTTGAGAGGGTTTTTTTTTGTTAATAAACAAATTTTCTCTGCTGGGTGTTGACCTTTCGGCAACAAAATATCTTTTATGAAAACAAGTTTTGTATGGGTGTGTAAGTATTAGAAACGTGTTTTCCTAATCGCATTAAAACAAATTTGATTAAAGTATTCAAAAGGGTGAATATTAAGCTTTTAGTATAATATTTTATTCATTGGCGATCTAATTTCAAAGTGTTCTAACTTCAAGCTCCTATAGCAACAAAACGGTTAATAACAGGGAGTTAATTTTTCAGACAGGCGTTAGTCTCTTATGTTGTTATGACAATGACATCCAAAAAAAGTAAAATTGCCAGCAATGGCAAAAAGAAGGAATGATTTTCACGTAATCCTCAAAGTAGCATAACGTAGTTAAATTTTAAAATAATTTCAATGCAAAATCAATGCTAAATATATCAGCGACTCGCTCGGCGACAGTAAGCATCATCGACGGTTTGGGTAGTTGTAACTGCCACAGAACATTCGAAAATCGTAAAGCAGGTAAAGAATTTGATAAAATAATTGCACGTTTCAACAAGACTTGGCACCATACAAAAATGTTCGTGCAACTCTCCCAACTTCATTTCTTCACAACTATGGCCACCATATTCGCTGGAATCGAATCTAATGGAATTTTCCACATGGTATATTCTGAACTACTAACTAAAAAGTATGAGACGGACAACATCTATATCTATATATAAACATATAATAAAACATTACTTTATTTCTTGTCTGCTATCTTTCTCTTTGTGTTGGCATCACGTAAAAACGACTGGTTGGTGTTTAACAAAATGAAGAGGTACCTTATTATCCTAATTCCAATATATGATACTTTTTTTTACGCAAAGTAAGAGAAAGTCACAAAAAGCAGTGAAAGTACGCAGTTATATTAGTAAGGTTGAGACCCTTTATACAAAGTAAATACACAAACCATAACTGAAGCCCTAACCGATATGCTTAAACTATGCATATTGGTTATTGCTTCAGTTATGGTTTATGTATTTACTTATTTTTAGTAGGGATGAGAACCTTTATATAAAGTAAGTACATAAACCATAACTAAAGCGCTAAAAAAGTTAGAGTCTTTTGTGTTGATTGCTTTTAAAGCAAATTCGAACAAAATATTGCAGGGACCCCGACGAAGTGGCGAGCACAGCTAGTATATAATAAAATTGCAACAGGACCATTTCTGTTTATGAAATATTTTTTAGAAATTAAATACAAAACAGCAATTTTTGTCTCTCGGTCTGTCTGTGTTCGCATAACGTAAAAACTACTGGATAAATTATAATAAAATTTGGGAGGAGGTACCTTAGTACCTTAATTCGAATATAGGATATTGTTTTTCCTGGAAAAATATCTCATTTCTAAGAGAAAATAGAGAAAAGGTAGTGAAAGTACGAAATTTTACCTATTAAATGGTGCTGCAAACTTGGCAGCACCTTTTAGTTTTCTCAGCAGGAAATTTCAACACTATTTACAGAACTTTTCAATAATTTTAGAATATTATACCTACATTTTATAATTTTATATAAAGCCTGAGTAATCATCCAGAGATGGGTACCTTTATATGAAGTTAATACATAAACCATAACTGTAACCATAACAGTAAGTACTTAAACCATAACTGAAGCACTATAAATGTAGTAGTCTGGTGTGGATTACTTTTAAAGAAATATCAAACAAAATATTGTCAGGATGCATGCGACGTGGTGGGCAGGATAGTCTTAAATATTGCTCTTCACCGAGAACAGGACAAAATGCAATCATACTACATTTGTACAGCGTTTGGCTGCATTAAACAATTAATTTTTTTTTTTTAAATTTAAAAAAATGTCTTTCGATATATTGAATAAATACAAAATACGTAAAAAATAAATAAATAAAAATTGACAGTATTAAGGCAGCTGTAATTGGAAATACTTCCAATGCCGACCTCTGCATTATGTTAACATTAAAAATGTTAAGAAACTCTATTAAAAACTTACAAAACTTAAATGAATCTACATGTTTCTTTCATGTCTCTACACACAGAAAAAAGTTTTCTTATGCCACAATTCGAAGACAAAATTTCGCGTGTCAAAGACACTTTTAGCCGCAGTGAACAAGCAAACAAACTGTTTCTCTTTTATTTTGTATTTAGTTTCTTTGGGAATTGATTAACTTTGGTCGCCAAGAGAACAAGACTTTTGTTTGCTATTTATTATGCTTTTGAAACAGACAAATCTAATGAAAAATAGTCAATATTTGAAACATTAGAAAACCGGAAATACAACTCAATACATCAGCACAGTTACTTAAAAAAAAAAACTCGACCACAAAATGGCGTGTTTAGAAAGGATTACAATTGATTTTATTAACAATTAAATTTGTTGTTTGTATTTATTTAATGTGCAAAAGTTTTGAAAACTTTTAACTTTACTATTCGTATGAATATGAAAACTCCTACTATTTGGGAATCAGCCAGTCGTCCGCTTTTTGTGCGCACTGTTTGGCTAGAAGGCTCTGAGCTAAGACGTGGTTTGCAAAGACATTTTCTACTGGATTATGATACAAAAAGGCCATTTGAAAAATTTAATTCTGCCATTAAACAAAAGCGTACAGGTGTGTTAAAGTTTAGTTCCTAAAAAAGTTTATATACTTCTGTATATTTTAGATTTCTTTTTTTGTATATTTTAGATTTTCTAAATCGTTGCATTTCCTTGGAGTTAAACGATTTCACAAATTTTGATGAATTCAGCAAAGACGAAGAAGAATACGAAGACGAAGTTTTTCTTATAGGTTCGGCCAAAGCTAAATTGCACGAACCTTTGAAATTAAACACAAACAATAAAAAGATTAAACCACTAAAATACCACAAACGTTCAGCCTTCTTCAAAAACAAATATCCCAGCTATGATAATTATAATTTGGGCTCCTCAAAGGATATGAGCAGAAGACCTTCAATTGTTTCGGAAATATATTCCAGGAAGAACTCCTTAACTCAACCACAACAACAGAGTGCAGAAACTGCTGATGAACTTTTAGCCGAAAAAGTTCTTCACTGGTTAGATTTGGCGGGCAAAAAGGATTTTCTTAAAAATCTGCAAGATCTCAAGGAAATGGAGGTTAAATTAAGCAAAACTTCTAAACTAAGGCAAGATGCCATTAACAGACATAATGCTAAATTACAAAATAATCCGAAATGCAAACATCTTAAAACAAAAAATAATCAACGTGCCACCACAGCTGCTCCTCTGATCACTGCTCAAAGAAATCACAAACCCGCGGAGTCAGTAAAACATATAACAATAATATTTGACAAAGAAGGTCAGCCCATACGTTTGAATAGGCCGGTTAAAAATATAGATCTTTGTGCTTTGGCCACCAGCCCTGGCACTACACGTCGTCTTGCTGGCCCACTGGCCTCAACTCGCCTGTACAAAAGTGCTGAAAATGCTAAGAAACCTTATGTGAAATATAAAACAGGAAAGGGAGGTAATAAATCTTTGTCTGCCCACAGACGTTTGGAAACAGTGGCCGATTTAACTAATTGTAATTTGCAAAAACGTTTGCTGCACAATCCCATGCAAGGCAGTGGTTATAATAATTTACATGATTCCAAAAAACAGCTGCATATTTTTATGCCCACTGTGCCTAAAAAAGGCTCAACTAAAAGTGCTTATGGAACGGAGGATGGCATTAGTGAATTGAGTCAAAATTTCAGTGAATTGTGTAGAATATAAGAAATTTATAAGAACACATACACACATAAACACACACTTACACATAGACACACTTTTAGCTTTTTCATATTCGATAGAAAATTAAAAAAAAATTAAATCCCTTGAGTTTAATTGAATTACGTTTATTGATTATTTCTGCTTATGAACATTGGAAAATTTAGTTTTTGTTTAAATTTCCCAGCAACAACATGCGTCTTTGCGGTACTCCAAAAAGTTTGCCTGAATGCTATGGCTTGGTAATTTTACTTTTAAGTTTATCTGGTCTATTTCCTTTTCGTTTCGAACCAGCACAACATAAATTTACGATTTCCTGTAAATTATTTGCTCTAACCCTACTGCATGTTGCCATGTACTTGTACGTCAATATATCCTTCACAATCCTTCCAATTCTCGAGAATTGGAAGGATTTTGCTCAACCTATGATTGGCCACTCATCGTTGACAGCATTTGGTAATTTAATTTTACGTTTAGGAGCCATCTTAATAACGTTTGTTATATTGACACCATTGCTGTTTGGCAGCCGCTATTATGTGTCATCTCTTAATATTTATGTAAAACTCATCGAGGAATACATAAAATTGGGAATTGATATCGAAAGTATTTATAGCCGTGTTTATGCTTTAAACTTTCTTGCGGGTATAACTTCAACATGTACTTTAGTATTTACAGCCTGGCATTCTATATATTTTTACAAATTAATAACTAATAATCCTCCTGCCTGGAAATATTATTTGATGTCCTTTCTGGCCAACTTCTATAAAATACAATTTTTATTTTATGCCTACATGCAATTGTTTACTGTTTATTTGATGGTGTCGCAATTGAATGGTTTCATCGACACTTTGCTTCAGACATATCAAGCAGATTATGAAAAGCAAATGATGAAAAAAGATATGTTGAGGAAAAATAATAAAATTAAAGTGATAAAAAATTAAGTGAAATTAAAAAAAAAAAAAATAAAATTTAAATAATATTTTTAACTTTTAATATTTGTATAATTCATGTTTAAAAATAATAAATGTTATTAACTATTTTTTTAATTATTTCTTGTACACATAATATAAATTAATTTATGTTCTATTTTAATAGTTGTACTTTTATTTGTTCAACTTTAAATGTCAGTTTAATGTTTCATCATATTTGCTTATTATCTCTCATACAAATGACTGCAATAAAAAAATATTAAATATTAATTTTTTAACTTTACTTGAATTTGTTTAAATAATAAATGCTGAAAACATTTGCTTGAGAAATATTTGATTTTAATGTAATAATGAGGCGAGCGCTCTAAACACATCTCAATACATGACAAGAAAAATTCTTTCAGATCTTGTGCTCTGAACTTCTCCAAATATCACCTACATAATCCACATGTTAACTTAATTTTAGCAATTCATAATAAAGAAAATTATAAAATCCCTAAAAAATATTTTCGCTTTTTAAATGGTTTATTAAAAAAATTTTGATACAAAATTATTTTTATGAATTTTGCCTTTATTGCTTAATTTCAATTAAATATTTTTTGCAGGGATCATAAATAACAAATCTCAAAAAAAAAAAAAAAAATTAAACTCAAAGACTCTTTATGTTACTTTCATATGTCAATAAATTTGTATTCACGACCTCTTTTAGAATCTATGGCGATCTTAAAAAATCAATCTCTGTTCCATAGTTAAGAGTTATTTTTCAACGAAAAAATAAAAGTTCGAACTGAACTCTTAAAAAAAAGTTTTATTTTGCCGTCATAAAATAAAACTTTTTTAAAATGCCAGGTATTATAATATTAATTATCAATTTACATAAAATGAGTTGTATTTTCAGACGAAAAAAAATAAAACTCCTAAAAAAAATTCTTTTTTCAAAAATAAAATTCTTTTTTCAAAAATTTCATTCGAGCTTTTTTATTTTTAAGTTGAAAAATAACTGTTTTAGATGGGTATTTTTATTTAATTCTCAAAATAACTGCTAAAATTAATTTTTTGATATCGATAACTATTATCTGATTTTTTGAGCTTGCATTACGTTCATGCATGTGTGGTTTAAATAATAAAGTATGATTAATATTTAATTCAACATTTTCATATGATGCGTATGATTAATATTGAATTAAATATTTTTATATGGGGCGTATGAGTGGTAAATATTAAGTATACGCTGAAAGAATCTGGTTTTTAAACGCAAACATATTTATAATAAAACTTTAATAGGACCGTGTTTGTAGATGAAATATTTATTGATATTAATCGATTTAGAATAACTTTTGTAATTTTGTACTGTCTGCGTTAGCATCACGTAAAAACTACTGCACAATTTTTAATACATTTTTGAATGGAGGTACCTTATTAGCTCAGGTCAAATATAGGATATTTTTTTTTAAATATACATACATATGTATGTATCTCATTCCAAGAATTGAAAGTAATGAATTTTATAGATTTTATGGTATTGAAAACAGAAAATTTTAAACACTATTTAGAGAAGGCTACAAAAATATGATATCATATAAAACCGATACGGGTATATTTATAGAAAGTAAAGAGTCTTAACATTTGGTTTGGATTACTTTTAAAATAAAATAAAAGCAATGGACGCTGATGATGTCTCGGCTTCTTAAACTGTAAGTTTAAATGTAATGAAATGTTGTCAGTTGGAAATGCTAATATGTTTAAAATCAGAAAAAAGTTGTTTGGAGCCAAGTAAGTATCGATTTAGCAGCTAAAGCACCCCAATTCGGAAGGTTTGGTTTTCCATGAAAAATGGTCTTATTTTTTAATAAAATTTAATATGGAAATAATTTTATTTGCGAATTCATTGAAATGTTATGCTATTTCAAAATTTGGGGTTTCGGAATAGTTTCATTGTAATCGAAATTTGCTTATTTTAATATTAAAAAAAAAAAAAAAATTTGTGATTTTTTTGTTATGATTTCATTATGATTTTATTTAACTTTTTTTAAGGCAAAAAATAATACTTTTTGGCTGAAGCACTCAGTTTTGTTGTTCAGTTTTTCAGTGGTCTATAAATCAGTGCGAAAAATTTGCCAAAGACTTTATATCAGAAATGGTGGTGGCATAAAAGTTTAATTACAAACTTAATTTTTGTTTCACAATACCAAGTACATAATACCAAGTAGGTAGATAGGAAGTATGTAATAGACGGATGTAGTATTGAGAAATTGCATTACATTTGGTTATTGTTCTGTTCTCTAAAATATTATTCTGTGCTTAAATAAATTTAAAAATACAAACTCAAGCGTTATAAAATCGATAATTTAATTAAATGTTGAGATGGGTAAATATTAATATTGAAATTTCAAAAAACAAAGATTTATAGTCAAAGTTTGGAAGGTTTATAATTATTTTAGTATAGTAAACCATTTCGAAGAACAAATTTTCAGTGCAAGTGTGAGCAATATTTTTCTTTAAACAAATATTAACATTTTAATAAAACTTTTTATTGTCAATTTTAAATGTTTGTTTTATTTAAGTTAAAAAAAAGTTTGAAAAATGTTACAAAATGACACTAACAAAATATTAAACGCAAAGCAAAAAAAGAGTAGCTGGCTGTTCATGTCTTAACGTCATTAAAATTATATTTAATGTATGTATTTATGTGGTGGTATAAATAAAAAGGATACGCAAAATCATATACATATACATACGTACACACATTCATACATATATACATACATATATACATATATACATACACAAGCCATTATAATAATTTGCATATTGTGTATAAATAAATATATTTATATAGAAAAACAAAATTTAACTCTTTTGCATTGAAATAAAATCTTATGCGTTTTTAATAAAATATTAAAAAGGACACCTAGTTGACTAAATATTTATACAATCTTATAAATGACATGCAAATTTTGATAGAAATTCAGCAGTTAAATAAAGAAATCTTGACATTTGTTGATTTTTTGCTATTTTTTTTTTCATCACACAACAAAATGAGTCATTTTGGTCTGAAGGCAAAAAATTGCGTGATCATTTACAAATTGTCGTTCATATATAAAACTTTTCTTCAACAATTACCAGCCAGTGTTGAAACTAGGCGATTTTTTGGTATTTTTTTAAATAAGAAAATTTTCAGTTTGCCCTTTTTATAATTAAAAGATTTTTCGCTTTTTCGATTTTTATTAACAAAAAACAAAGGAAAGTATAGTATAGTTTTCACTTGACAAAATTTTATGCTTATCCTGTCTGTAAAATTATACTTTTGTTATTCGACCACACATCTCCAACATCTTACTCTCATACAAACGAAAAGAAGAAAACTCTAACTTGGCAATGTGTGTGTGTCCCTTAGATAGGATACACTCGAAGGGCAATATATGAATGTAGAACATTACTATATCCTAGCGAAAGATCTGAAGTAGCCCACACTCAACTTTACCATATCTCATAGAAACAGATATTTTTATGGATATATTATATAAAGAATAAAAGTTCAAAGTATATTCGAATCAAAAATAATTATTTTCGTTTTGGAGTGGCAAACTAACCCTTGCCTCCTTTCTATTATTTCCAAAATCTATACAACTCTTTATCTTCATATACCAACGGACTATACTGAGTTTTATATTGATATGTCAAACGGTATGACTTGTAGAGTGAACCCAAAATTGGGGTGTCAAGTAAACTACCCCTTTCCCCCTCCCGATTATGCCCAAAAACTATACAGCTCTCCATCTCCATATACCAAAGGTACATATTGAATTTCATATTTGATATGTAAAACGGTATGAAGGCTCTATACTTCACAAAAAAGTGGAGAAATCCGTTGAAATCCCGACATCGATTTTTCACGATTACTATCTATATTTTACCTATACTACGTATGGAAGTGTAAAAATAGCAAAAGCTAAATTGACATCACTGCTACTACATCACTATACACACTTGCAAATACTACCATATATACAGTAAATAAAAAAAAAAACAATAAAGTAAATAAACTTGAAACAAAAGCAAATTATAACAGACAGTTAAAAATAACCTCAAAAAGAACAAAAAAAAAATCCAAACAAACAAAAACAAGTCAAATGTTAAGAAAAACTCAAGAAATAGACAGTTTAACATTGCAACTTTAACAGTCAATAACTACGGTAGTTTTTTTTTGCAAAAAAAAAAAAAACAAAATTAAAAGGATAATTAAAGATATAAATTAAAACCGAAAAAAAACTTTCAACCATGACTTCAAACGATTCAGCTGAAACAGAAAATTCTGCAACATCATCTCGTAGCGATACACCTGTCGCACCTTTAAGACATCGACACAGTTTTGAGCAACGTTATGCGGCCATAATAAATAAACAAATTTTGGAAAACAGCATTAACAAAGATGCTTTACAACGACAAGTGCAGGCTTATTTTCCAATGAGCCGCAGTTCATCACGGGAGTGCACAAAGGATAAGAAGGATGTAAATAAAGACACTGACAATCATGACAATGAGAAAGAAAGCCTAGATGAACACCGGAAAATTTTGCAAAAGTTAGAAACTTTAGATATAAAGGATAAGGAGCAGACTTAAAAATATAAAGGAATTATTTTTTGGTTCAACGAGAAAGTATTTGTGATTAAAAACATAAACTGATTTCTTAAAAAAATACTTTTGCAATATTATTAACTACAGCCCCAAACTTTTATTTCTTGTTAATCTCCAAAATAGCTAAGAATAAAATAAAAGCTTTAATTAATGAATTTTATTCAAATAATAACAATTTGGTAATAACATAATAGATAACTTGTGTCCAAGTTTTGGTGTATAATAAAATTTCCAAAATTATGCTAAATATATATAATTTCTACAATATTTACTTCCGACCCTATAAAGTATATATATTCAAAATCTTTATACACAGAGAAGTTGATTAAGCGATGTCCGCCTGTGTTCGGGTTGAAATCAAATATGCCAAGGCACCAGAAGAGATACAGAAAATTTAAGCCCATAGTTTAGAAAATTTCACTAATGGAATTCAGCAACATAAGACCGTGGGGCAAAAAACCTCACCTACATATATTTTTTCATGTTGTTTTTATTTTTTTCTCTTTTGATTTTTTTGTTAAATAATTATTAGACTACCAGTAGATCGCATGGAATGCATATAGATCTCGGGGGATCAATAATCCACAGCGGAGAGCAATTTTTGGTTGTTTTTAGGTTGGTAGGATTTTTCTGCTTTAAAGACCTTTATTAAAGACCTTCATAGAAAGCAATCTACATAGAGGTATCCAATAGACCCACTGGGTGACCACTCGTAACCAGGAACAGTCAAAAGATACTGGTGGTTGTCAAAATTATGAAATTTATTCATTTTATTACTTTCGTCTGAACATTCTAACTCAATTAACACTGCAGCAAAGTCCTAATTTTTACAAAAAAAAAAAAAAAAATATTTTAAAAAAATTTACAAAAAAACTTTTACAAAAAATTACAAAAAATTTTTAACAAAAATTTTTACGAACAATTTTCACCAAACATTTTTAAACAATTTTAAACAAAAATTTTCCAAAGGAAATTTTACAACAAAAAAAAAAAAAAAATATACAAGAAAAAAAAAAATACAAAAATGAAAAAAATAAGTTAAAAAAAATTTAAATTATCTAAATAATTTCCAAAAATTTTAAAAATATTTTATTAAAAAAAAGACGAAAAAAATTTTTACAAAAAATATTTAAAAAAAAATTTCCAAAATATTTTCTATAAAATTTTTACAAAAAAATTTTTAACAAAATGTTTACAAAGATTTTCTATAAATATTTTTAAAAGATTTTCAACATAATTTTTACAAAACAGTTTCAATAAAATATTTACAAAAATTTTCAATAAAATTTTTACAAAAAATTTTCAATAAAATTTTTACAAAAAATTTTCAATAAAATTTTTACAAAAATTTTCAATAAAATTTTTACAAAAAAATTTCAATAAAATTTTTACAAAAAACTTTCAATAAAATTTTTACAAAAAGTTTTCAACAAAATTTTTACAAAAAGTTTTCAATAAAATTTTTACAAAAAATTTTCAATAAACTTTTTACACAAAATTTTTAATAATATTGAAAATTTGAAATTATTATTAATAAAACTATTTATGAAATAAAAATTTATAGTCAAGCTTAATTAAGTTCATTTTTATTCTCTCTAAGAAAGAATTAATTAAATTACAAATTAGGTGATAATATTAAAGAAAAAATTCCGCTCTGCTGCTCTCTTTAATATTATCACCTAAAATTTAATTAATTCTTTCTTAGAGAATATATTTTTACAAAAATATTTTCTATAAAATGTTTCCAAAAAAAATTTCAATAAAATTAAAAAAAAATTTACGAAAAATATTTTAAAACAAATATTAAAACTGTTTAGAAAAAAATATTATATAAAATTTTTACAAAAACAAAATTCTATAAAATTTATAAAAAAAATTTTGTAAAATTTTTACAAAAAAAAAATTATAGAAAATGTTTACATAGTTAGGCTTTATAAGTGACGATATATACCGTTTACGAAATATTGCTGATTAGTGGAAAAAAAACGCAGTTCTTTTTTTAATGCATTTTTCTCATACCTATGTATTTCTGTAAAAATAAAATCACCGTGGTGAAGGGTATAGAAGATGCGGCACATCCGAATATAGCACTCTTACTTGTTTTTTTTTTTCGCAATTATACGTTTATGGTATATCAAGATATGGTATATCATGGTATATCAAGACAAGCACATTTTTTGTCATTCAAAAAGTTTTTATTTTGGTTTTGCTCATGTAATTTGAAAAGTTTATACCTGTGCATAAAACGTTTGCAAAACGTTTTATTTGTTTTCATTCACTGCTTTATAGTGATGGTTAAATTTAAACCTATGAGTCTGAGGAAATATCTGATGAGTTCTAAAAAATTCACAAGAAAAGTTTTTTCAAGTTTAAAAATTTTTCGCTTGAAATAAAAAATAATTTTTGCTGTATATTTTAATGCCAGTCACTACCGCAGTGTAGTTTTTTTTAAATATAATTTGTGAACTGAATTGTTTATAAATAATTTTTATCTAACAATTTTTTTGGATAACGTGTTTCAATATTTAAGAATCGTAGAGTCGTGTGAAAACTAACTCGATTTAGAGTCCGTTTAAAACGTGAAATATTTTTTTTAATTTATTAGCCATTTTCTAAATTACATCATGGTTTAATTACAGACATTGAATCTTGTCAGTATAAGCCAGCACTAAATTAAACATCTTAAGTGGTCTTTGATATTAAGTAGCTCTTCTTTATTAATCCCTTTTGAGTTTCCATTCTATACATGTGTATTTGAGTGTTCAATCATTTGAAAATTGTCCAGTACCTTAGAGATTTTATGTCTCAAATCGCAATTTTATGCAAAAAGAAAAAAACCATTATTTTAATGATGGACTAACACCACTTAAGTTAATGAATGTGAATAAAATATTTTTGGGAAATCTGTAAAACTTAGAAAGTTTCGAAAAAATTTAAGCCATAAATAATGGTTATCATTTAAGATAAATTTTTGTATTTTTATGAGTTGAACTACATAATTTATGTTCTAAAGCATATGTAGCTGTAAATATTATTTGTATAAAATTCTTGAGAAAATTTATTACTTTATTATACTTTTTATTTCCATTCTTACACTCATCAGCTAAATTAATTTAATGATTTGGAAAGCTTTTCTTCAGATAAATAAATAAATATCATGAATAAATTTTTTCACACCTTTTTTTTCTTTCGAAAGAATCAATTTCTATTTTATGTTAAATGTAAGTGTTGCTTTCCACCCTCTTGGGCCCTTTTAACGTCTAGCCCTGTTGTGGCAGGAAAAAAAGTGTTTAACAAGACGTTTCACACTTGAACTCAAATAAAGTCAGATAAAAGTAAATGTTAGATTTATCTTTAATGTGGCCACTTAAGGTAAAGTTTATTATCCCGCACACACACACTGACACGCATAAAAAGATGGATTTCCTTAATAAAGTAAAATTGGAAAGGAAAAAATTGTGCAAAATCTTGAAATGTGAGTCTTTAGTTAAGTTTATTTAGTCCTTTGCCCCTTTTAACTTTTCTTTTTCTTAAGTATTCATAGACATTTTATTTTTTTCTTTATTTAGTTTCTTTCTATTACTCAAGTCCTTATTTCCACTCGCATTTTGTGGTAGAAAAAATGTGTTCTTTGTAAAACTTAGTGACTTCCGTTTCCATACTTTTTCCGTTAAGGTTTCAACAAGTAGTTGCTAAAGTTTTTCATTTATTTTATTGTTAGAATTTTTTATGTTTGAATTTGTTGGGGAATTTTAACAAATCTCTATACACTTGTGGTCTTTGTGTCATGTACAAGTATTTGCTTTTTTTTTTCTCTTACCAATTGTCTGTTAAAATTCAAACAGTCATTTTGAAAAGTAGTTTTTTTTGAGAATTTCTAGGAATGTTTAATGTAGGATAAAATTGGTATAAAAGGTTTGGTGCAAGCTTTTAGAATTTAAATGGATTTGTTCCACTATCAAATGAAATAATGTTGTTATAGCTTTCCGAGAAGACCGTCGTCACTACTATACTAGTCCAGTACTATCTTAAACGCGGCTTGATAATAATTACTTTGCATCACAAGCCAGAACGTCCATTTTCATTCCCTTCAGCTAGCTAAAGTTAAGCAAAAAATACAAGAGACACCTATATTCATCCTGCTACATAACAATCAGCCATCCGATTTCCCTAATGAAGCCGATGATTTCATCCAGTTTACACATAGCGATGTCTTCTAGCCCCTTTGAAATCTTTCGCCTAGCGATCTAAGTCTGTAGCCTTATAATACCGGGCAGTGACACAAAATGTGACACGTCCAGTCTGGGCCAAATTTCCCATGAGACACTGCAAACCTTTCTATCTTCCTAGGACTAATTCCTTACTACCCAAATCTAACTTACTTTCCTCCGAGTCCAATCTCGTTACCCTTAACATTGCAAACCCAACACCATAAAACCCTATACTTGTCCGTCAACATATCGATAGCCTTTTCGCACTCGGCACCAATTCAGAACCGCCAGTATCTCTGCCTGAAACACTCACACTACATTTGTAATTTAAATCAGGGACTAAAGTCAATTACAACTACTTGTAATTAAAAATTTTCAATTACGCATTACATGTAATTGTAATTGTAAATTTTTAATTAAAAATTCCAAGTAATTGTAATCAGGCAATAACCATTTTTTTAATTACAATTGGAAATTACAAATTACAAGTAATTGAAAATTTTGAATTACATGTAATTTTTAATTGAAAAAATCTCAATTACAATTACAAATATATATGTAGTGGAATGTAATTGTAATTGAAAAATTACAATTACAGTTACTTATAATTGCGTAATTGAATGTAATTAATTACAAACTATAAATGACATCCCTCAAGTCTGGCCTGAGGTGTACTTCTCCTTACAATCGTACAGTTGGTATATGTTATTTTTTGCAGAAATCTATTTTGTCACTTTTAATATAGGAATTGTAAAATCTATACTCCTTTCATAACCAGCTTTCCTTGTTCCAGCGCAATGCATTGCATAAAATGATAATGATGGTGATAATGATTAAATTTAAAATCCTGAACGGCATTACATTTTATAAAATAAACAAATTTACAAAAAAAATATTGCCTTTCGTTAAAATTTCTAGATTAATATTTTAGTTGGGCGATCTAGTGAAGTCAGCTGTCTATAAAAATGATTTTTTTAATTGAATTTTTTGTTTTGTTCAGGGTGTTAAAAAATTTCTTCTTCAAGTTTATTTTTTTTTTTCTTTTCATCATGCCCTGCTTTGAAAAAAATTACGGCTGAAATATTTGCTTATTGCCTTTAAGTGTTTATTTAATTGATTCCTTTGAAAAAAAATGTCAGTACGACAAGCAGTAATCAAAGCGTGTTTGTGTGTGTGTGTGGGGTGGGGGGCATTTATAAGCAATACACTTATAGTTGCTCTCACTCTTAGAGTAAAATAATAAAAAAATAGCTACTTAAGTGCGTGTATATGATTGTATGTGTGTATTTGTATATTTGTCAGATAAATAAGTAGTAAAAGTACTTAAAGTTTGATTGGCTGTGGACAAAGAGTCGTAACCCATTATTCTTGTATGCTGCTGTTGCACAAAGCGAAGGAAATAAATTGTCAGTTAACAAGACAAATACTTGAATGGACAAAGGAGAGTAAATAAATGATTAAATTGAAGCTTTTTCATTAATTTGTGTGATTTTTTTTTCTTTTGTATTTAATAGACTTACCGACTGTAGTCAATAACATATTATCCAAAAGCAAAGCAATGGCCACTATAACCAACACCAAACGTCTGGAACCCCGAAATCCAATCATCCAATTTTTAAGGGCGGCCCAGGACCCGGCAGCTCTAGGATCTTCTTGACGATAATGATCTGGTGGCGGTATAGGTGGCCCATTGCCACCACCTGTCGCAGCATTACTGCTGCCATTACCACCCGAACGCGAGGTGGTCATTTTATGGGCATTGGCTGATGGTGGCGGTGATGTTGCAGCACCCACACCCAATATGCCTCGTTCGGCACTGTGGGCACCATCCGAATTGCCATTTTGATGTTGTTGTTGTTGCGATTGCGATTGCGGTTGCTGCTGGTAATGTGGCTGTTTAAAGGGATTCTTACTGGGTGTATCGTTGTTGAGTGCTGTTGAGTTCGGTGTATTGGTAGTGGTGAAGGATGTTGTCGTTTCGTTGATACCCGTCTTGCCAGAATTTGTAGACGTCGTCGTGGATGATAATGATGTGTTGTGCTGTTGTCTCAATTCACCACCACTATCAGTCGATTGCATTGCGTTACAAAATTATTACTGTAAAAAAGCAGGGATAAAAATTAAAATCATAACAAGTGAAGGATAAAAAAACCTGTAATAACATTTAATTAAACCTAAACTTTTTTATGTCTAGAAAATTACTTGAACCAAAAAACACATACACAAAACCATCTGTTGTGAGTTTTGATTTATTTTTAATTTCATTTCAAGTTAATGCCAAAATAATCCTATTAAATACAAGATGAACATCCACCCACTTGTTGCAAAGGCAAGGAAAAATTGTCATATTATTAAATACGAATTGTTTGTGGGACTTCTGAATACAAGACTTTACATTTTTATTTATTTAAAATGTTGTTAACTTTTTAAATTCTTTTAAAGTCTTCTTGATTTTTTTAATAATTCGCAGAAATAAAAACTAAATTTAATTTTTTTCTTTGCTCGATTTTCTAAATTAAAATTTTTTTTACAGTAATTTTTTAAGGGGGTTCATAATTCTAATCCGCATAACATTTAAGAATCTTAACAATTTAATGTAAGTACCTGTTGTAATATTAATTTTATGATGGGATTTTATTGAAACAATGAAATATTTAAAAGGCTTAAAAAAATGAGTTAAACACATTTCAAAGCTCAATTCCGTTGATCCTGTGATTGTCTGTGATTGTCAAACTCCTCTTTTGAGTACAATGACTTCAGAGAAATAAATCTGTAAAACAATTTAATAATTTATTGCTTTTGAATATTATCTTAACAGATTACGATTTTTTAATACTAAACATAGTAACACAGTGGGAGATTTGACACAAAAAAAATCTATGAAATAATTTAATAATGTATTGCTTTTGAAGTAGCACTGTGAGGCATATAACAAGAAAATGGAGACTAATCTGTAGTTTCCAAACAGGTACTCTGATTTTATTGAAACTCTGTATGGCTATATAAGAGATAGACGATACAGTGCCCTGAATTAGAACATGCGTGGAACACGCAAAAAAAAAAACGTTCAAGTGTAATGATCACAAGAACCACATTATGTTGTCTGTAATAATATAAATAAAATATAGTTTTTATTTCTAATATTACTTTCATCACGATAAACAAGTTTTGGTTTAAAATTAATCATTTAACTACATGTCAGAGTCCTTTGTAATTTTTTTCACCGATTTGAAAATGCTATGGGTACGATCCCATATTTTTGATACTCCACTAGTTATCAAGAAATAATGTAGAATCTGAGGTAGAATATTTGATTAAAAGAACCACATTGTGTTCTCTCCGTAACAATACATGGTTGCCAAAAAACAAATTTTAGTTATTTGTAACATTAGCTTTGTCACGATAAACAAGTTTTGGTTAACATTTCACCATTAAATGGTTATTGCGACCAAAAAAAGGAACATGGCTAGTTTTAACTATATAATATTTAGTGACGGTCAAACTACAACCAAATTATGCTTATAATATCCGAAATAATAGTCTAGTCATTGGAGTTTACTGATTTGTGTAAAAAATTAATGAAAAATATGACCTTTAACTCGCAAACGCACGCAATTCTTACGACAAAACTGTTTCAGTTTAATCTGTTTTTTTGCTAGACTATGTGTAATAACACGACAATAATATTTCAGTTTTTATGGTAGTGACCACTCCCATTATTCTAATTAAGTCTGTATTTTGCTAGATTATGCACATTAGTATGAGGGTTAATTGTGCAAAGTTTTAAGACTCTACATATTGCAGACCTCCAGGTAGACGATAATAAATGTACACTTTGTATGGGAGGTAATCAAGAATCTACACCGCGAGAATTTGATATTTTTAAAAACCTATACATTATGGTCACCACTGGTTTCTTCGTTTTTCTTCACCCAGTTTAAAGTTAATGCAATGTTTCTGTACTTCCTATAAATCTGTTAATGCTAGCTACAAACATAGCAATCGAGTTAATATAGTACCTCGATAGAGTGATTGGCGCTAGTGTATCAGTCTAGGGGGTTGCGCTTTCGATTCTCGCCACAGACTCCGGTTGTCTTCCAGTGCCTCGATAGACTTATTGGTAGTGCGCTAGTCGATCAGTCTTCTGGGGGTTTCTAATTCGATTCCCGTCACAGACTCGGGGTGTTTTTTGCATACAAGCAAAAAGCTTCCTAGGTAGTGTTGTCTTTTAAAAATAGCAATTGCTGGGCTTAGTTGAAAAGTTTTTGTTTAATTAGGTGTAACTAAATAATTTTCCAAATATTAACTAAAACTTGTTGAAACATCTGTGCATTTAGAAAAACTTTTTAAATCACCTTTAACATGGTTTTTAGTTAAATCTGGAATAATAAAATTAAATCTTATTAACAACCGTCTACTAGCTATAAGAAGCTATAAGAAAAGTTCACATCGCCTCAATTAATTATACTACTTAAATGATAATTAACAACATGAGTTTTACGCAAATAAAAAAAAAATATATAAAAAAATATTCATTAACACGTTTGTTAATAGACAACAATAAATTTTTCAAAGTTAAAGCGAAATTATCAATTTACAATGATAATAATGAAATTATAAATTAATTAAGGCTTGTTAAGACTTGCTGGAAAAACAGTTAAATTATTAAAAAAAAATAAAACAAGTGAAAACATTTAAAATTGAAATAAATAAAATTAAAAATAAGAATAAGAATCCACACAGCTGCTATGAACATTTGGTGGGAAATGAATTTTAATGTTAAAGAAATTAAAAGCAAAATAGGAAAATTGAAATTGATACTGTTAATTTATTTAAAATAAATCTGAAATAAAAAAAAATTTATTTCATATAAACAAAAAATAATATCTAACAAATACAACAAACAACCTTAAAGTAATAATTATTTTATAATTAGTCAAATACAAGGCAAACATTTTAAATACAATAAACCGCCACTTCCCATTTTCTTTTAATTTTGAAGGGTTTTACTTTTCTATCATGTCTGAAGGCTTAAGTGTTGTAAAACTTGTATCAATTGCCTGCCAATGTCATATAAATTTGTCAAAATATAAATTAGTAATATCAAACCATCTACAGCTTCCCCTTTTAGTCTTTTTTTCAAACAAACATTTTTCTAGCAGCAACGTCTTTACCCAATAGCGTTTTGTAACACATCGTTGTCGTCGTCGTCGTCGTCATCATCAACACATTTATTTTATTTTCATTTGCATCTTTAGAAAATGAAAATTGAATTTTCATAATTTAATTTGATTTCCAGTGTATGTAAAGAATATGTCAATAATAATAATAATGATAATAGACTGACTTGGCTGACTGGCTTTTCGCTTAAGGAAAAAGTTTGTTGCTTTGATAGCAAATAAAAAAAGTTTTTAATTTTTTTTCAAGCAATTAAATTACGACAAATATTATTTGTTGCATGGAAAACATTTACATAGTAAAGAAACGGAAGTGCCATCTTTACTATGCCATCAATTTGAAAGCTTTTTAGCCTATTTTTGGCTACAATTGCTATTTGATGCAGGAGTCATACTGCTTTTAAATTTATTTTAACTCAATTTAATTAGCAACTGAACAAAATTATATTAAGACTTTAGTTTGAATATAGTTAAATTTGTAATTTTGATTGTGAACTATTCAAATAAAGTTGTAATAATTACTACTTATTCAAAATATCGTACTAATGAAGCTTTTATAATTGTAGCAATTAAATAATTGTTTTAAATAAAATAAATATGTTTACATCTCTACATACAAAAAATATAACAGGGCCATTTCTGTAAATGAAATAATTTTTGAAAATTTTGTTGCTGGTATCTGCACCAGTAAGCGAAATGGAATAGGTTAGGTTGCACGGGTCGCCGGCTCCGTGTAAAGGGAAAACCGACTCACTTGGGTCCCTTTGGTCCCGTTGTGGCATATAAAATGGCAATTTTTTGGAATTTTTGTCTGACCGACTGTTTGCGTTCGCATCACGTAAAAACTACTGGATTAAGTTAGGTTAGGTTTGGAAGGGTTGTGCCAAACATGGCACATCCACTCGGAGACCCGTTGGCCCATTGTGATTCCCTTCAGCTAAATTGGATTAATTTTATCAAAATTTTGTGAGAAGGTTCCTTAGAATCTCAGTTTAAATATAGGATACTTTTTTCCCCACAAAAATATCTCATTTCCTAGAGAAAATAGAGGAAAGGCAGTGAAAGTACACAATTTTGCTAATTTACTGCAAACTTGGCAGCACCTTTTATTTTTGATAGCTGGATATTTTAAAAACTATATACAGAACTCTACAATAGTTATAGAAATTTATATAAATTTTTGAATTTTATATAAAGTCTTTATTCCTAAGTAATTACCCAGGGATGGGAACCTCTATATAAAGTAAAATCATAAACCATAACTGTGAAGCACTATAAAAGGTGCAAAGAAAAATCGAGCAAAATATATTCAGGACGCATACAACGTGGCGGGCACAGCTGGTATTAAATTAAGAGCTAAACTTGTTGATTTTAGAAAAAAGTTTTATTTCAAGAGGACTTTGAAATGAGCTTAAAACTAAATATTTTTTAAAAGTATTTTTATTACAAACTTAGGTCCCTCGGCGGGACTAATTGGTCATTGTGGAACTTGTCTTCTTTTGATGCAGTGCTTTCGGGCCTAATCGAGGTCCGACCAGTATCCAACGACTTTTACCACGGGAACTTGTAGCCGTACAGAGATCCGGCCATCTCTGTGACTGGTTATTGGTGAGATCTCTTTAAGGTATACATGGCGTTTGGTTTGGACCATGTTTTGCAGATATGGTGCAAATTGTTCAAAATGTGCTATTGCATTCTCAACAGAAAAGGCATCAATAGAGTGTCCGGAGTTTGATGGTCTAAAAAAAAAAAACCCTAAACAAGGGGTTTGAACACATAGGTCCAGGCTTTCCATGTTATATAAATTGCTACCCATTGTACGGTACTTGTATGGTACCATGGGGGTCCTGGTCTACGCATTTTCACCCGGTGGTAAGACTATCAGATAAGGCCATCATGGCAAGTGCTAACGTTAAATCTTGACTAGACAGAGATAGATCGAAAGGATATTGGATGGTCGGGGACTGAAAGTGTGTGAGGCGGCTGATGCTGCAATCATCTCAATCGACCAAATACATCTGCTTCTATCTCACAAATGGCTCGGACGATATACAGTTGTGGATATTTTCTTGATTATCCGTATAGTATCATAATAAAAATGCTAAAGTGGTCAAATCTCAGCTCCGAGGAAGCCAATTGTCATTGCCAACACGATTTTGAACTTAATGAGCAAAAGATCGATTGCATAATGATAAGCAGTGTGACATGGTGCGACATCCTGCTGAATCAAAAGATTATCAAAATTCATATCTTCTATTTCAGTCTATAAAAAGTCCATAATAGTGGCTTTATAGCGCTGACCGTTGACTGCAATGGCGTTGCCCAACGTTGTCCAAGCGAAAGGCGATTCACTTTAGGTATGATAATGATTTATAGTCTGTGTCAAAATAACATATGATTTCAAAAGATAATTGTACTTGGACCACCACGTTATATGTATATATATGATGTTCTTTCCTTTATACATTAAATGAGTTTATAATATTATGTGGTTTTAACAACCTTTCTATGTTTTTGCTAACTTATAAATTTAAATAATACAAATATTTTAATTTTTTTTAACAAATTAATTTTTTTTAAATAAATTTTATTGCACGTTCTTATTTTTTTAAAACCTTTTAATTACAACTATTTAAAAAAAACATTAAATTTATATAAGTAAACACTGGTTTTAAAAAAAATCAGGTTTTAAGCAAACTGAAATCAATTAAATTTATTTGTTTAAATTTTTTAATATTTAAGCACAAAATTTTGTTTAACATCACTCACGTTCAAAATGCGATTATTTAATATTTCGGTCATTGTAGTGTTTCTTTTATCACATGCAATTAAATACAAATCTATTAGTTTAAACAATTTGTAACCGTTATATGCGACATAAACAAACTATAAATTCTTACTAAATAGACTTTGTAAAATAAAAAAATATTTCTTTACTCGATTTGAGAATAAAAAAATATTACAAAACATTGTAAATACCAGTAGTAGTTTGTTTTGTAAATGAAAATATGAAAAAGAGTTTATTTTCTATTTTCCTTTGCACAGAGTGACCAGATCTTGAAAAATTGTAATGCTAAATCGACCTGAAAAAAATTTAGAATTGTAAAAAAACACTTTAATATTCCAAAAAAAGAAAACATTGTAAATTTTAATAAAATAATAGTTTGTGGAAAAATTTCTTTTGGTCTTCATATAAATTTCTCTTAGGAAAGGCCTGTTACAAGGCTTTTAAATAAAGACAATACTTTGATTCTAACAAGGCAAACTTATTTTGGCAGGTGGGGCTCTCTCAGCAGCTGACTATTTTATTATACTTTACGATTCTTTTTTTAAATTAATTATTTTATATTGTCCAAGTTTTTATTTTCTTATATTTATTTCCATAGTGTTTCTAATTGATAAAATAAATTTGCTTTAACTTACAACAAAAGGGATTTACTAATATCCAGTGTTTAAAAAGCTATCTGCTATAGTATTTTAGAAAAAGCACTAAAACAATTACTTTTCGATGGCTAAAATTAAAATCAAAGCAAAATAAACACTGCTGTTTAAATGTGAAGATAACTAGCTGTTGTCAAAATTTGAAATTCAATAAGGGCAGTGCAAAATTTTTATACCCTTTAGACCTTTTAGACACATGAAGTGCTGTCTAAACCAGATAATGAAAATATGCAGAGCCATTAGGAAACTGGCTATAAACTAGTAGCCATTAAAAATGGTTTAGATAATTATTTTTTTTTGTGCTCATGGTAATTTTTTTATTTTACAAAAAAATTCATTTTTCGGGCTTTAGTTCGTTATTATAAAGTGATAAAGAAAAATAAGAAACTAGCAGAATGTAAAACATTTTTTGTATTCTTGGCAATAGACAAAAAAAAGTTGATTTCTGAATGCTGGGAATATGTACCGGATACCTTAAAAGGACCCTCTACAATATCTTCTTTCGGAAAGAAGTTTAAAAAAGGTCTTTGATGAGTAGACTTTGTATGATTGAGAATATATACATATGTACGTTATAAAATATATATGTATTTTTTTTTTTTGACGACTAGCTGCGAAGCTTCTGATAGTGCACTTCCAATCAGCCTATGGATATGCTAATATACAAAAGTACAATATAAAATGTTAAATGCTAAATGAAAAATTTGCAGCTACATGATACAATTTGAAAATACTAATTAAGCTGTAATAAAAATGCCACAATGGTCACACTACTTTCAAAGCACATTACTGCAATGTTTATAACTACTAAACATCCATACAACCTTTAATATTTGTACAAGCTATTTAGTCAATCTATTGTTAGAATATCACACGATAGCTATCAACAAGTTGCTTCCAATCAAATTTTTAATTCCTAAATAATTTTTTTATTTATAATAAAATATAATTATGCGGCTTTTCTTTACAAAAAAAAAGGAAATAAATTTACGACAGGCCTGATGACTCTATTTTAATAGTAAAAAATAATAACCATTGCGCGTTTTTGTGTTATCAAAACAGCGCTTTATTTAAAAATAAAATATTATTTATTAATTATTATTATTTATAAATTATGCAATATTATTAATTTTTTACTATTTACTGTATTGTTTACCGCGTTATACCATTCAATAAGTAGCACAATAATTTCAAATATTTAGGACACAAATTTAATTACAAATCTGTGAGGTTGAAATTAATTTATTTTCGAAAACAGTGCTGCAGTGCTTTAAGCAGATAGCTGCTTGCGCAACATTTTCGCCTTTATCTTCGCTTGCACAATAAATATTTTCACATCAATGCATATGTGTGCATACCGTGGTGTTTATCGCATTCAGCTTCATTATTATATTAGGCTTGGCTTCCATTCTGTTTGATCTATTAGACTAATACTTGGAGAAGTTGTGAGAAAACTCGTGAAATTTTTAAGGCTTGCAATTTATCTATATATATCTTTTTTGCATATATATATATCTTCTTTCACTTCTCAGTATGAGTACACTTCAGTTATCAGATATTTCTCTCTAGAGTGGCATTATTATTATTGTAGGGGGAGTATCGAAGCAGACCGCTTCCTTAATGAGCCCCTTTTCAACCCCCTTCCCCTCTCAATGATTACATACAACCAAATTGTAATTATGGAAACCTTATTTTCATTGATTCACATGCTGTCTCCAGCCTTTATTCTTGACTTAAGTGATTTCAAACTGTCGACCTTCTTTCACATCACGGTGCCTGTAGTAAATGTTAGCATTTGTTAAAGTCTTATGTCTTCCATTTAACAAGCTTCTGCCAGTCGTCTTATTCTAGCAAGTGCCGCCGTCTCAGCCTCCTCCTGACACAGTCTGCAAGTATCATTTTCATAAATTTTCATCTTGACTAGATGATACTTGAAATTTCCATGAACTTCTGTCATATCTGAGTACCTTAATGGCATTCCTGCCAATGCATGGCCTCTTTGAGCATAATTTGAGCCTACCTACACGTAGTGTTCTTCCTCCACCCTTTCAGGTTCAATGAGTTTACTCATTGTAGGTCTAGAGTGGCATAGTAACTAATAATTTCTTATTCCTTACAGACATCAATGTTTAAATCAATACTGGCGATACTGACAAAAGGTCTACGCTACCAAACTAAATGTTTCTCTTCCAAATATTTCCGTGTCTAAACTCTGACTATTACATTTAAAAACGAAAATTTTATTAATTTTAAATTTTCTCTTTATCTTACTTACCCGTATGGTAAGTCTGGCGTTGTGAGTTCAACTCCCACCAAAGACTATAGTCTGTTTTTTTACAATGTTGCAGGAAGGCCAAGAAAGACGGTAAGATACATTTTATGTGAAGATAAGGTTGATACCTATAACATATAGGAGACATTAGGCTTAGACAAAAGTTAGCAATTACGAGAAACTATGGGATGAGGAAGACGGTGACAGTTATCGCCAGTCGCCATTTTAAAATTACTAAAGGATGTAAAGGCACGAAAATCAATGAAATTAAGGTAATCGTGAATTAACTAGCGGATACCAGTAAACATTGAAGAACGAAGGGGGTCCAAAAAGGACCCATAAAGTTAAAGATATAATAATGAAAAATATTTCCAATTTCTGATTTATCATTGCGTAAGTTAGTTTTAAATTTGCTTGAGGGTGACATGACTTGGTAAGGGTTCAAGTAGAAACAAATAGATCTTTTTTTACGAAATAATCTCATCAGTAAATTGTTAGAAGTCACTTTTCAAATGCACTTATGTTTTCTATATTTTGTGGCACAGTGTAACAATTTTGTTACTGCTATCATTACAAATGTAGTAACAACTGAATACAAATGTCAACAAATATTTATTCTTTAATTTGTTTGCATTTGTCGTGTGCTTTGAGCAAAGTGTCAAGTTTAAGCTTTAATTTTTTGTTTAACGAACAATTAAATTTAAACGCTGCATTTGTGAATTTTTAATGTAGGCAGCAGCAGCAGTGACAGCTAAAATTCAATGAATATAAATGAAGATTGGTTATTTTTATAATTAAAACGGAAGAAGCAGAAATTTAATAACCTATGAAAACTTACTTGACTGTACTTTGATTTAGAGGAATTTTTAGAAAATTTAATCTGCCTTTTTTAGGGCTATTCAAGAAGTAATATTTTGTAGACACTGTTTGAAATTTTTGGTAATTCAAATTTAATTTTTTAATCTTCTTAATTTTTTCCACAAACACTTTTATATATTTTTTTTTTTGTAATTTTTTAAATGAGTTGAGCAAACAAGTTATTCTTTGGAGAGTTAAATGCAACTAAAAAGGTTTCATTGAATTCCTGCCATTATTAAATAAAAAAGTTTTAAATTTTTTTTATAGTTTATTTTCACATCTTAACAAATGTCGATTGCAATTATTTGTTTTTTCTTTAAGTTTTGGAATAATTTAACTGAATATTTTTTTGTTTTTGTTTATCAGTAATTGTTATTGTAGCTGTTACTGTTTTACATTAGTTATACTATTATTTTTATTTAATTCTTTAAACAAAATTACAAATTTAGATTTTGTAATGAATTTGTTTCGTTGTGTGATTGATTTGCTTCAGTTGATTTTTTTTATTTTTGATCTCACGATTTTTTTTTTTAAATTCGAATATTAATTGAAGCAATAAAAACAATGTCTTTAATTGTTATAAAGTAATTAAGTTTTTTTTCTAAGAGTTTTAGAGCGAAAGTCTTTAAAAAATAATAAAAAGTAAAGTGATTAAAATTAATCAATCGCAATATCTAAAACAAAATATTAAATATAATAAAATTAAATATTAAAAATTATTTTATTTTAAATAAATTTAAATTAATAGAAGATATTTTTAAATTTCATGTTGTGGGTCATAGAGGCTTGATAAAAAGTTTTATTTGATTAAAATTCATTAAAAAATTATTTTTTTATGGTTCAATTCATACGACGTGATTTGTCAAGAGCTTTCGGATTTGATAAAAAAAATTCAGAGAAATAAATGAAATCTTAAGATGATTTGATGTAAAGACGATTTCATGTTTAAAAATTATTTCATGTAAATGTTTACCAAGGCTACATCTCAAATGGTACATACGCTGGCTATAATTTTGGCATACTCTCTCCAATATATCGGCCGTTATTTAACGTATAAATTCTTTAATATTGGGTTCCAGTGCATCAACCGTTGTCCGTATAGATATAAGCCTTAACATAGCCCTACAAAAGATAGTCTAACGGCGTTAAATTGCACGATATAGGCGGCCAATTGATCGGCCCGAAACTTGAAATTAAATGTTCACCGAACTCGCTTTTTAATTAGGATATTATTTCGCGTGTTGTTTGGCCTGTGGCACTCGTTCTCGTGTCAATCACATGTAAGCTCAGTGCAGCTCTGCGATTTTAGGCAAAAATAAAAAAGTTGTAATCATCGCACGGTTGCGCTCGCCATTCAAAGTAACGTTCCTACCTTCATCGTCTTTGATAAAGTATGGTGCGTGCTATGAATGCATTTTTCGAGATGCATTGGTAATTCTTGCAATGCTTCTGGTTGCTGTTTACACCAAATACGGCAATTTTACTTGTTCACGTATCAGAAATGGCCTTCGTCGCTGAACACATTTTTCCGATATAAAAGTGGATCTTCATTCAATTTGCCAGCTTGAATTTTGATAATAAATTTCAATAATCTGCAAGCGTTGTTCGTTTTTAAGTCAATTCATGGTTAAATGATAGACCAAACTGAACATGTTTAACAGAAACATATTACACGACAACAGCTGTGCTGCCAAAAGCAGTGTTACCCAAAAGAAAGTTACTATAATCTGTGCCTCGTTTATGTAACTTATGTGAGAAGCTTTTCACAGGAAATTATTATAGTCATGTTGTTTTACACAGGGTGAACTAGAGATAATGACAAACTTTTTTATTACATTATTTTAATAATTTTAGGATTAGCTATGCAACAACCTGAAAAACAGAATGATTATTATATTTTCATGCGAAAAGATTCTCACTTTAGTTACAGTAACGAGCTGCAGGGTTCACTTTCTTAACAAAAAAGAAATAAATTTAAAAATCTGACAAGTAGCTTAAAACATGTGTTTATATCCCAATATCAGTTCTATCTATCGGATCTAAACAATCAAGTCTGTCACGTCACCAGTTTACACACGACTTTTTTTAATCGGTTGCAAAGTTTTGGAACGATCCCTGTAACTCTTGATTTTTATTAATAAATTTCCTTTTGGCTCCTTATCATATTTCTAAGACCGAGTTTGGAATATATGTAATTGCTATCAGCGTTTTAAATGTCATTAAAATTGGTTTCACGCACAAAGAAACTAACAATCAAATTTTAGAAATATTTTGCCAAGTTCTGTCATATCCGTGAATGCCTCAGACTATTCCTAAAAAGTCGAGAATATTTCTGAATGTTGTGGAATGCTCTCGAATATGTTATGGACTGTTATGGACTGTTCTAGAAATTACTGGAAGTTAAAACTTCCAGCCTTTATAAAGCAGAACCTTCAGGTAAAAAAAAAAACTCCCACCGATCATTTTTTTTGACATTTGTACACTTACTTTTATAATAAATACTATATTGATTATTGTTTTAGCATCCAATTCCATTAAGGTTGTATTGATATTAATGACCCCTTAGAATTATTGATTTTAACTCTAAACAAAGAATAAACAATTTTTGAAATCGATAGAGAAAATGGAATACCCCATACATAACAGCAAAGCATTACTTTCTAAAAAAACATAATTCTAATCGAATGCTATTAGTAAAGTTGCTATCTATATAGCAAAGCAATTACTAAATATTTTTTTAATTTACTTAGAAATGAAAATAGTTTCCTTTTTGATGATTGTCGCATGACGCTGTTATTGTATTTACCAGTCCACTAGGCCAACCTTATAATCAACACGTGTTTGCCTAATTTAATTTATTAGTAGCACTTTATTTTATAATTTCTGAATAATTTGTTTAAAAAATATATATTTGGTTTAATGAAAAAAAAATCTGTAATTCGTATAAAATTTTTTTTTTCAACAATTTCTATCACGCAACTTGCCGTAAGGTTAATTAAAATTAATTCTCTTTTTTTTACATACATACATAGCAGCAATGTTTAAATGTAGGCATGGCATTTGCTATAGTAGCACTAATATTTTTTTTTATAATTACTCATTTTAAAAAATCTCAGCTATTATTCTAAATCTTTAGATTTCTTGCTAAAAGGCAATAAGTTTAATTAACACGATCGTGTTGTAACATGCATTTTAAAATAAAATAATTTTTATGTTTGTAATATTTTTTTTTTTTTCATTCATTAAAATATAACATTCACATTGACATTGAATTTTAAGCATATTTTGCGCTTGTAATTAAGATTATGTAAAAAAATGTATTTAATTCTCATCATAATATAATTAAAAACTAAGATTATTTTTAATTATTTTCTAAAATATTAACATGTGCTGCCGAGTATTTAATGTAATAAAGTAATTAAAATCGTATTAAGATGAAATTGAAATTGTCATTTACAATATAATGCATTCCGCATTAATTTCTTTTTTTTTATTAATTTAACAACTGAGTGTTGAAATCTTAAATTAAAAAACAAAAAAATAACAAGTTGTTTTATTGAACTAAAATTTCATTCCGCCTGCGTTACAAATACTTGTCGACGGCGTTTGGAAGTGTATACATTGGCAATATTTTGTATTGCGGCGTTATGAAACTCTACACTTTGTTCGAAGACAAAGCAATTGGTGTTTTGGAAGTCAGCCACGGTTTCGGTAATACCAAGGCGAATTCATACCAGGTGTAGGCAGTAGAGCAACAACTACAACAAAACAACAACTTTGACATTAGATTAGCAGATAGGAAACAATGTATTTTTGACAAGACATTAGCAAAAAAACGAGAGCAAAAAACAATCAGCTGATCTATCAACACCACCTGGTATGAATTCGCCTTGGGTAATACTTAAAGCGAACAGTGTTGCATTAAACGTTACGGTTCAGAAAGTACAAAAAAAAATCACTGAATTATCAAATTTCCTTCATAATATGTTGCAGAGTGCATAGTATCAAGGCATAAAGTCGAATTTTTAATTTAATTAGATAACAATCCAAAGCACAAAATGGGTGTTTTGCAATCTTAGCTAATATACAACCGTCCACATTTAACTGCTGCGCCACGGAAATCTCCAGATCATAATGATATTGAAAATTGATAGTCTATGTGACAGGGCAGAAACACAACATTTCAAACAAAATTTATCTGAAAAGGAGTATGAGAAAATTGAGCCTAGTGTACTGTTACACTAAATATTAAATCTGCGATTTACGAGACGTAATTTAGAAAATAAGTTTAGAAATAAGTTTCTGCATGAAATAGCCTGTGAGATCAATACAGTAGTATATTTTTTCTTATATGGGTGGTTAAATTTTAAGGCCCGATGTTGAATGTGAACCACACCTAAACGTCAAGTTTTTTTTCTGTATTTAATTTGACATTTCTCAATTTCAGATTAACTCAATTTGAACCATGGAAAGATACTCGTTGCTCGATTGTGTATCTTTTCCGCGACAAATTCAATGGCCGTGTTATCTCACGTGGTGGCGATGTCAATTGGCCGCCAAGATCATGTGATTTGACACCGCTGGACTGCTTTCTTTGGGGTTGTTTGAAAGAAAAGGTGTACGTCGATAAGCCAGCAACAATTGAAGAACTAAAGGATGAGATAGTTCGGCACATTAACGGCATAGAACCTCAATTATGCCTCAGTGTCATCGAAAATTTGGAGCTTCGCATGGAGGTGTGCCGGCGAAGTCGCGGCAATCATTTGGCCGATATTTTGTTCCATATATAATTGAATCAACCAATATTATCAAAATAAAATCAAATGACAATAATTTCCTAAATAATTTATGTGATAATCAACATCGGGCCTTTATTTAAACACTCTTTATTAACGTTGCTTAAATGTAGTTTTTTGCCATATATCAGCTAGGAGTCTTTCTCGTTTAAATGAAAAAATTTTACATTTGAATTCCTAGTTTGTTTCGCTGCTATAAAGCCTTCAAGTGGAAAATATGCACTATATAAAACAAGCTGTAAATCACTATATGAAGAGCCTGGCATTTAAAAAATAGTAAAATGGTATTAACGCATAACATCAATGACACTATACGTACATATGTACATACGTACGTATAAAAAATAATGGCCAGATATTTATTGTTTTACCAGTATTTTTACTTAATGTTTTATCTCAAACAGGCATCCATAAAGTTAATGGTCTGCTTCTTTCATGCCCCTACCTATTACCACTAATAGTCTTAAGTATTCACATAATAATGAATTTAAAATAAATATCAATCTCTTTAAGAAATACCTTATTTACAAAACGAAAAATCTTAAATCATTTTTAATCGTTTCGACAAAAATTTCTCACACCCACACTACCAACTCATACCTACATATCGCACCCTAAATACAAAAGGGTCATAACTCAAAATACTAAAATTTTCAGGAGAGACAAAAAACTGTTTATGTGCAGAAGCAACACACTTAACATAAAAATAGACATAACTGTTTTTTTTTCCATTTAAAGAGGATAGTGATGTGAAAGAAATTTTTGCAGTAGTTAGAGATATGTACTCTGAATTAATTTATGGAAAGAAGTCAATTTTGGAAAGTTTTGAGTTGTGACCTTTTTGTATTTAGGGAGCGATATGTACAATACAAATAAAAGTAATAACAACCTGTTGCTTAAATTTTACTCCCACTCTCATTAAATGAAACCGTTAACTCTACTGTAGAATATTTTCCTTACACTGAAGCAATGTTAATGCACCGTTACACCCATACAAACAAAAATATCTTATTTTTTTATTTATTTCAGAAATAAACATGATTTTATAATGTCAACTTAAAATTGTTGTATTTTCATTCTTACTTACCGTTTGATTGAGATGCTTTCTTTATTTGTGTGTTGAAAAAGAGTATGAAAGAAGAAGAAGAAAATATTGTTGTGCAGACGGCAGACAATATTTGTTGTGTTAAATGATGATGATAGAATTGTTGATAAAAGTTTAAAGGGAAAGTGTTGACGTTTCGCTGTGTGTTTATAAAGAGGTGAGGGAGGGTGCCTTCAATGTAATTTCTTGCAGCTGAGTTGTTTGTCTTGGCTGACGTTGTGTGTTTTTCCAGTGGTCTTGCCTTAAACAGTTGGATTTTTTGTTGGTAAGATTTTTGTGGTTTAAGGATTATTTTCCTTTTTTTTTTTGTAAATTGCAGCAGAGCTATTGTCGTAAGATTTGTTGCTGGCTGGTATTATATTTATTGGTTGAAATATTTCAACAGGAGAATTCCTAAGAGAGATTATATTTTTTTAATATCTGTAAGATGATTATACAAATATTTAAGTTGTAATTAAGAAAGCATGATAAGCAATAGAATGCGATTAAATGGCGTGAGGGATATGGAATAAATTTTAAATTATTTTAAAAGTAAAAGTAGTAATTTAAATAAATACAATTCAAAGCCGTTTTAATGTAATAAATAATAAATAATAATAATGCAAAATATTTTTATTTTAATCTTCATTTTCTTTAGATTGTTATAATCTATTACTGAATCATATACCAAATAGGATAGTGTAACTATGTATCATCAAATGCATTGCTAGCATAACT
This sequence comes from Phasia obesa, assembly GCA_949628195.1. NCBI lineage: Eukaryota > Metazoa > Arthropoda > Insecta > Diptera > Tachinidae > Phasia > Phasia obesa. The sequence continues at coordinate 3,446,804 of OX451219.1, forward strand.
ACCTTTCTCAAAGCAGAGATAGCTAAAGGCATGTTGACATAAACCTTTTAACCAAATAACCTCCAAATAAATCTAATCATGTTAAAACACAAGATATAGAGGGAATGTGTGACCGACTTGTTAAAATCATATGTCGACTATATCAATATCATCTTATTTAGACAGAAATGATTTTATAATCATATCACGATATCGAATTCAGAATGTTAAAAATATAAGAATTAAGATATAATAAACAGTTTTTTTAAAGAGAAGTAAATCTCAGGCGTATATTTAATGTGTTACTTCCTTTGGAAAGGGATATGAGTAGATAAGACAGATAGATGGTTAGTGTTATAGTAAAGCTTCACTTATGGCAACACTGCAATTGCACGTTATGATTATTTTTAGAACAGTGTTGCAGCGCCTTTGGTGTTATGTAGGCGTATTAGTTTGAAGCTAGCATAGCTAATTTATATTTATTTTACTTCGCCGGCGATTTAGTGCTATGTCGTAAAACCGGCGAAGGAGGGCGCTGTGATATGCATTATTATAAAGATAATTAATACATATCAGAAAAAATGATGTTGCCACGGCTGAGTACACTGTGCACCAAATTGAAACCTTTTGCAAAGCACCAGGTACTCTCTATGCAGATTCGATAGCGGTACCAGAGTTGAGTAAAACCCTAGTTTAGTTTGGCTGACTATCAACTACAATTTTGCCGAAGACAGTTTATTGCTATCATCAAAACTGAAGGAGTGGTTTTGGTGGACACACCCACTTTCAAAAAATTTGAGGGGCAAAAAAAAAAAACAAAACGGCTACTAATCCAGCCAAACTAAACTAGGGTTTTACTCAGCTCTGGTACCGCTATCGAATCTGCATAGTGATAACCTGGTGCTTTTTTTACTCTTGCACTAGAGCTACAATACCCTCAAATATAATATACAGTAAAAAAGGAAAAAAAGTTTGTAATTAAAAAATATATCATTTTATAAAATTTTATAAAAAATGCAAACAAATTTACAAACAGATGATGGCTATTGCATGATCATAGCCAGTTAATAAAACCTAAAGTGAGGTTATGTAGAGCTATGAAATTTGTTTAAAAAAAACCTTTTCAACTGAATGCAGTATTGGAAAATTTTGCCACAAAAAGATGAGGTCCGATTCGTCCCATTAAAAATATTTAGCAATTTTGCGATTTATACATATTTGAGTCAAAAACAGAATCTTAGGAAAAGATCTAAAGCGTGGGGCTAAGAAATCCTTAACGTAGGAAAACGAAACAATACATTTTAAATGATATTTATTTGTTAATGAATTAAAGGCGATATAAATCATACAAATAATTCTATCTCTGCGTCTCCTGTGGTAAGTAAAAATAAAAAAAAAATAAAATATAGGATAAGTATTTGCTTTAAATTCCACTTCTAAAAAGGTTTAATATTTACACATACGATTACACATTTTAATTGTTTTAAACACTGATATAAATATTAACATGTTATTAATTGCCTTAATTTTATTATCCATTAATTTCTTCAATATACAACCGTTTCAAAATACTCATTGTGGTCAATTAAGTCAATGGTTATTTCAAAATGAGCTTAAAGGGTGTGTAGTGTATAAGGGCGTGTGTGTGTGCAAATCTGCATGTAGGCATTTTAAAATATTGAATCCCAGCAAACATACATGTTTGGTCTTTAATTGAGTGTAATAGTAAATTAAAGTACATCAACACATACGCGTTTTAAATCGGTTAGAAATTTTCCGAATAAAGGTGGAAATTTTATATAAATAAAGGGAAGTTGTTATTATTAACTTTCCAATGTTGTTTTCCAATGTTTTTAAAATGTAGGCTATAAATTATATTAATATTTTTATACTCTTCACCACAGGTGGAAAGCTTGTCACTAAGTGTGTAATTTCTACAATATTCATTTCCAACCCCATTAAGTATATATGTATATGTATATTCTGTATCCTTATACATAGAGCAGTTGATTTAGCGATGTCCGTCTGTGTTCGGGTTGAAATCAACTTTTTCCAAGGCACCAGAAGAGATACAGAAAATTTAAGCCCACCATTCTGCCAGGCATAGTTCTGAAAATTTTTCTATTGAAATTCAGCAACATCAGATCATTCCTATATATTTTCACATTTTTACAGGTTGTTTTAATTTTCTGTAGTTATTTTCGTTTGCTTTTTTCGTTACTAAATATTAGACGGCGACCAATAGATCGCATAGAGATCTGCGGTGCTGCTTTGTTTTGTATTAAATGCCTTTATAGAAAGCAATAAACATAGAGGTGGCGAATAGACCCACAGGGAGGTCACTGGGAACCAAAAGCGGTCAATGGGCTCCTTGTTGGACGGGGGCAATATGGGCAAGATTTTTTAGTCAGATCATTCTAAGTCAATATGGATAGCAGCACTATCCTACGGACCCCAGGGGTGGGGTAGTGATGGGCCCTTTTCGGGAGGAGGTGGTTGTTTCGGGTTAATTGAGTCAGTTTGCTTTGGTTTTGTCGTTTTTATTTTTATTTTACGTAGGACTAGCCGTTTTAGTACCAATGATTTAGGTCGGGACCAACAGAGGCCGGGGTGTGGGGTGGCCAGAACCCTCTTCTATTAGTAGGGCAATATCGGATTTGTTTTCTTCTGGTATTTATGCCCTTTTTGCTTCGATTATGGTCACACATAAAAGACAATTTTTTAAGGCCAATAAAACTCAGCGCCTAACGGACAAACAGATGTAGCGGGGGGTGTGTCAATAAAGGGGTCGCTTTTTTAAAGTTTTAATACTTTACATTAAGCCTAGAATTTGATATCATCAAAGCAAATAGATCTGATAATTGCAGGCTTAATGATGAACGATGATAATGATGAATGTGGGGTATTCGTATAGTGGGGTGCGATAAAGCTGTAATCATTTTATTTTAAATTTCTTGTATTTTAGTAAATTTCTTTCCCAATAATAATAACACTGTTGAGATACTTTTCGAAGAAGCCTGACGACACTGGCTTGGCAAGCATTTTTTAATATGACAACATTATTACCTAGACACATCTGGGAGAGTATCACAAAAGTGTTTCATTTACTGACGGAACAAATCAAATTAACTTAATATCAATGATAAGCTTTGTTAATAACTTGGTTTCTATATTTGATGGCGACAATAAAGCCATCATTTTAAAATTAAATTAAATAAATTTAAAAAAAAACAAATTTCGCTCAAATCAATTCTAGTTTAAGTATTAAATTCGGGTGCCTCGGTGGGCCAATAGGTAGTATGGGGAGTGGGTTCGATTCCCACCAAAGACTCTGGTATTTGTCACCTCAAGTTGGAAGAAAAAAAGTTGGGTGACTACAACTGTTAAATTTCTTTATTTACACGTCATGAAAACTTCAAGTATTATCTGGCCACATATACAATGAGGATGCTGTGGAGACATTAGACTTAGACACAGACTCTATAAGGAGGAAAAATGTCGAATTTTATCAGTCGCCAGTGTGAAATCACTACAGTCCAGTGTAACCATCTAGTGACAGCTCAATGAAAGTAAAGTAGTCGTAAATGACCAGTCGGATACCAGAATTGAAAAGTTAGTGGTCTGCTTCGGCATTCCCCCTACAACATAAAATAATCAATATTAAATTCAATTCTCTGCTCTCAAACATATTGATTCTATGTTTGCTGGGTCTGTTCAAATTAAATTGCTTGGAGTATTTTTAGCGTGTGCTCTTCTGATATTATTGTGTGCTGAAGAGTGTATAACTGTTTTTGACTTTGACATGTTTTAAGTGTTGTTGTCTTTAGCTGTCATTAAGTTGTCCGACCACTGGTCAATTGTTATGAATGAATAAAATTGTTATCGAAGGGTTGTTTTATTAAAATAATAATTTGAAAACAAGAAGATGAAAATACTTTAAGGAAGAGCATTTTAAGGTTGTTTAAATACTGATCTGTGGTAAAAGTGAGGTGCTAAGGATTATAAAGCATTATTAATCTTTAATTTAATAAACTGAATAAATGATTTGAAGAATAAATTTTATATGAAATTTTTTTAATAAACTAAGTTTCGATATTCTTTATAATTGTATAATAGATCTTTCAAGCCGTTTAACGTTAGCTGATAATATACCACGTACATAGCTAACAGACATTTTGAAATTTATTTTTGATTGACTCTGGAGAAATATATTTTATGATTTTTCTCAAAACTTTGCAGACTTTTCAAAAACTCTGCCACACATATACACTTCTGATCCGCGCTATTATACTTTTTAGGACCAAATGAAATGTTTGACAGACCAAACGACTGAGTATGATAGCAAATCATGGCCTTTATTACGTGATTTTGCATTGGATTAACAAATGAAGGATTATCGGAGAAGGCCGCTACTCGTATATGTCCTTTTTTCAATTTGGAACTGTTACTTTATTAATAAAATCATTTTGGTTTTTAAGCCTCTGACGTGTCTGGTTAAATTTTCATGACAATTCTCTGTTATTTTGTTTTATATTTTCTTATACTACAGACTATTTTTTTCCTTACAATATTTAAATGCAACTACAAAGAAAATGATTGTGATAAATGTTTCCGGTTTTAAAGGCAATTAAATACTTCACATTACAAGGCAGTTTTTCTAACAGAAGCTGCATGCAGATTTGTGTAAAAGATTCTATAATTTCAGAACAACAAATGCTAAAATATATTTGAAAAAAATCAGCTGCTTTTTTTTGAAGGAAATTTTATTTCCAAAATAATTAATTTCTTTTCAAATCCTCATAATTCAAAAATTTTTTTTTTCAAATACTGAGGACAACCATAAAGTCACTGCAATGTTAGGGGTAAAACTTGCAATATTGGGCTCGAAGGGGATTGATTCACAAAGAGCAGAAAAGAGCAGATTAGTCCATGCTATAGGCTTTTATTTAACTGGGTAATAGAAAGAACTAATCAAAAGAAGATTGAAGCGTCTCACGCGACAAATCTTGCAGATGTCGGCTTCTTAAGGGTTTTCTTTTGGGTAATATTTAGGTGGCAGGATGCGAATGGTTTCTCTGTTTATTTTAGCTATCTGAAGGTGATTCACTCTGGATCCTCTGGATCTCCGAGTGTAGCTGTAATTTTTATACAACCCACCATAACTAAACTTAAGGTCAAATACATATTTTATTATTAATCAATAACGAAATTTTTTGAAATCATTTAAGAGAAATATTTTAAGGTTTCAAGCTATCTTCAGACGAGGAAATCATTTGACCAAATACACATAACCTATGTAACAGGTTTTTTGTTCTTATCAAATATTCATTATCTATACATATAATAAAATAGTAACTCATTTCCGTCTGTCTGTCTGCTTTTCTTTTGCGTTCGCTTCACGTAAAAACTACTGGATGGATTTTAACAAAATTTTGTGAGGAGGTACCTTAGCAGCCTGATTCCAATATAGAATATTTTATTTCCAAGAGAAAGTCGAAAAGTAAAATCAAAAAGTATAGTAATCGTGAAAAATATCGATGTCGGGATTTTAATAAATCTTTACGTTTTGAGGTCCCCTGAATTAAGTTTTATATTTTCGCGATCATGTCAGTTATGTAAGAAACTATTTTTGTAAATCTTCTACAGGTCATGCCGTTTGACATATAAAAATTAAATACAGTATGCGAATTCGGTATATGAAGTTTTTGATACCCCAACCGAAAATAATTATTTTTTTTCGATTCGAATATACTTTGAATTCTTGTTTTATATGTAATATATCCATAAAAATATTTTTTCCAAGAGGTATATCAAAGGCCACACCAGATTTTTTTTTTATATATTTTAAAAATTCTTGAAATTTGTGACGTTTGTTTTTTAAATAATTTAACGATTTTGAACTAGTGTTATGTGGCTACTGTTAATATGAATGTTTTTTTTTTTAAGCAACAATTTTTCTTATAGGGGATCCATATTTATAACTCTATTTAATTTGTATTATTTACTAGTTGTGCCATCCACGTCTTAGGTGCCCTGACAATATTTTCTACGACTTTGAATGTAGTACACACCAAATTTTAAGACTTTTACTGCTTCACTTATGGTTTATGTATTTTTTTTATATAGAGGTACCCATCCCTGGATAAAATTCTAAAATTTATATAAAATTCTAAAATTATTGTAGAGTTCTGTAAAGTGTTTAAAACACTATTCAAAAAAGTGTTTATTGGATTATTGAAATTGTATTTAATTTGATAACGATTTGAAAAATTAAAATTTTATATATACAGGGTTGCCAGACTAAGCTAGTGGTTATTTTGCTAGTCTAGCAGTCTGGGGCTTGTAGGTTTGATACTCAACAAAGACTATGGGTGTTTCACAACAACGAGTTTTCGTTACTGTGATCGATGATTTAAGTTAGAACATAATTTGTAACTGTATTGTAAAATTAAATAAATAAATAAAAAATAAATAAATAAATAAATAAATAAATAAATAAATAAATAAGAAATAAATATAATTATAAACAGCAACCGTGAAACATACAATTTTTTGTCTAGCACTTTCTGAACGTAACAAGTATATTTATTTTTATTTTAGAGTTAAGATATGAGTAATTATTGTTAGTTCAAATATATTGAAAATACAATAAATACATAAATAAATATGAAAAAAAAATAAATAAATAAGAAATAATTATAAACAAAGTAATGAAAGCAAAAACTTGTAATTTTTAGATTATAAATAAGGTACAAAAATTCCAGATTTTAAAAAAATTATCAGAAAGTTTTAAATTAAAAAATAAATTATATAAAAAATTATTAAGTTTTGTAAAAAAAAAAAAACAACAAAGAATATAATTTTAGTAATTCTACTGTACAGGAAATACTTTTTTTCATTCAAACTAAATCAAACTATTCTACAAATTTTAACGAAAAAAAAAATAAAAATAATAATTTTTAATTTAACATTTTTTATTATAAAAAAATAACTTACAACCTTTTTATTTAAATAATTTTAGCCAGTCATATTATTTTTAGCTGAATTTTATTTTAAGCATTATAATGATCTCTGCGCTTAATTCTCGTTTGCTTTTTTTTTTAATAATTTACAATTTTAACATGTTGTCTTTAGTTCGTTAACAACAAAAACTAAAATAAAAGTTTGCTAAAAAATAAACTGCAAATAAATGCAAAAAAGAGAAGAACAAATATTTAAATTATACTCTAATACACACGCACACAGACACTTGTAAGATTTTTAATTTTTAATATTTTTAAAAGTCACATAATAAACTTAATGTGAAAATGTTCTCAAAGTTTATTTTTTTTTTTCAAAATTTAACAGGAAAATATTAAGAAGACACTACCAACAGCAACGAGATCTCGTCTCGCACTGATTTTAACAAGTGATTAATTCTAGCTGGCAAGGATGTAGGATACTACAAAATGACACTAAACTTCAGTTGTGATATTAAATATCTTGATACTCTAACACATACATATATTCATTCATATGTAGTATCTAATATATACATTCGTATGTAGTATATGGAACAATACTTACACAGATACAAGTATTTATGTATGTATGAGTTTTACGAATTGTATGTTGTTCGCAAACTCACGCATTTGTTGGCTGTTTTATCATCGTCATCGTCATTATCATGATTCTTTTTTTTCGGAAAACAAAAAATCAAAAAACGGCTCAACAATACGTAAAGCGTTTATTTCAATGTTGTTAGTAATTTAATCGTTGTTCGTTCGTTCTTTCGTTTTTTTTTTGTGTTGTGTGTTCATGTGCTGCAGCTTATTTTTGTTGACATTGAAGATACAACGAACCAAAGAAAGAAAATGAGTCAGTAAATCCTGTTGCTTAAGCAGCCTGTTGCAGCTTCCAACACATGACTTTCTTCTTGTTTCTTTAAACTCTTCTATTTATTTTTGGGGTGGTTGCTTAAAATAGTGGGTGGCATGGCGTCTATTGAAATTAATTTGAGTGAAATTTTATTGTGGATTTTAGCTTGAAGAAATGAATAAATGTTATTGCCGGTTTTCGTGCCTAATTAACGTTCATGCTATGCATTCAGTTTGCTAATTTTAACAAAATTTTAATTCGGTATTCCAAATCCAAGTTCAATATTTTGGCAATATTTTTTATATATATTTTATCAAATTTTATAAAAACTACCAAGAAAAAAATATTTTCACCAATTAAAGGTTTTAATTGGATTCGGATTAAAATTTAATTAAACAACTAATTGATTCAATTAATATAGAAAATTGGACACAATGTCCAATATTTATAATTAGAAACTAAATATTTAGAATTAGAAATTGAAATTAAAGGGTGTCCCAATAGTTGATGTAATTTGATTATTTGGCAAAACTTTAACCGTAACACAATGTATGTACCCAGTGGTAAAATTAAAGAGGCCTTCTCACTTCAGGCCTTCTATAGACCTTCTCTCGGATACAATCCTCATTTTTGTGTGCCTTCCAAAGAAGGCCTTTCAGAAGGCCTTGTCTCTTTCTTCTAAAAGATCCAGTACACATTCCTACTTCGCTTCTCTTAGTAGGGAAGTAGGAATGTCTACTTATTTTGTATGGCAAAAACATAATTTTCTATTTTTAGATTTCTCATTTATAAAACACAAAAGTACATTGAAATGCCCTTTATCTACTTCATTGCTGATTGCAATTGGGATGCTTCGATAGACCGATTGATAGTGCGCTAGTCTATCAGCCTGGAGGTTGACGGTGTTCAAATCCCAAAAAATTTTAATATTTCAATTAAAAATAAAAATAAATTAATAATAAAATTAGAACAACAATAAAAAAAACTTGTCCCAGAATTTTTTTTTAGTTTTTGTTACGAAAAGGCATTAAATTAAAGGCCTTCTAGCAGACAATTTTCAGAAGACCTTCTGGACCGTGTGCCGACAGAAGCGACAGTGGAAGGCCTACTCCGCAATGACAACCTGTGTAAAAAGACATGAGATTGGAATGCGAACGGAATGTAAACAGAAGGCCTTCTGCCTCCAAAAGCAGGACTAAAGAGGTCTTCTAGAAGGTCTCTTTAATCCTTCTTTTTACCACTGGGTATGTATGCATGTATGTATGCATATATGTATGTATGTATGTATGTATGTATGTATGTATGTATGTATGTATGTATGTATGTATGTATGTATGTATGTATGTATGTATGTATGTATGTATGTATGTATGTATGTATGTATGTATGTATGTATGTATGGATGTATGTATGTATGTATGTATGTATGTATGTATGTATGTATGTATGTATGTATGTATGTATGTATGTATGTATGTATGTATATATGTATGTATATATATATGTATGTATGTATGTATGTATGTATGTATGTATGTATGTATGTATGTATGTATGTATGTATGTATGTATGTATGTATGTATGTATGTATGTATGTATGTATGTATGTATGTATGTATGTATGTATGTTAACTTTTTTAAGTTTTTTTCTACAGTTTTATCTTTTATATACAGATGAAATTTTGATTTTTAATTTTTTTAATTTATTTTAGTTAAAATTGATAAAATAAATTTAATTGTTATCACTATTATTTTTATGTTTCAAAACATGGTTTCAAACTAGTTTAAGTGCTTTCTTAATTTCCTAATATTTTTTTGCATTTATTTTAGTTTAATTACGGCGTTGTATTTTAATAGATCCACTAACATTTAACGATTATACACAACAATCTGCCTAAAATATTCTTAAACAATAAACAACGGTTTTACGAACTCAACAATAAATGATGTCTCTAAAGCAGAAGTTTATTTAAAAATTAACGTGTGATTTATTCTATGTCACTATGCCACTTTTAATGTAGCGTGATGCTGCTTTTTTAGCTCTGAAATTAGATTCAAATAAGTTATTTATTTCTTCTTTTTTTATTATTTTAAACTAATTTGTAAAATTTTTATTTCTAAACTGGACTTAATTCAAAAAAGAATAGATTTTTAAGTCCCTATATTAGTGTAATGAATATTGATGATATGCAAAAATTGTAAAAATAAGAAAACAATTTATGAATATACATTTTTATATCGGCTAATAATCGGTACTGGTTCAGTAACAGCCAAACATAAACAAGCGCGTTGAGCGCAAACTAACTGTCAAAAATTTTAATGTCATACAAAATGTATAAAGCAAACCTAAATAACGCGGCGTCAACGCTTAAAAATTGGAAAATCCAACTTTTACAAAGCGTTAGGTAGTGAAGTTGGATGCAAACAAAATGTTATTGTTTTTTTTTTTCTGTAACAGTGATGGCATTTTAGCTACTTTCTGCTTTATGAAGTGGTTTTATCTCTATTTTGCGTTTTAATTTATTAAATTTTATTAAACAAATTAATAAAATTAAAAAAATAAGTCAACATTACTGATTATTACAGAGCGTTGCGCTCTTGTTTAGGTTTGTTCTAAGCTAGGCGCTAGACAGCGTTACGCCTTGCGCGCTTATTAAGTTAGTCTGTTAGGTTTGGCAAATCATCATGAATTGTTTAGTTCTAGAACAAGGCTTCAAAATTTTTAAAATTTACTTTGAAAAACATAAATATATCTGTTCGTTAAGTTCATAGAACTCTTCGTCTACTTTACGGTCAACATAATCAGCCTATTGAGCAAGCAATTCGTGCAGTTTTGCCCATTATTTATACTCTTCTCGGTTCAACATCAACAAGACTATCAACAAGATAGAGAAATGTGTGTACCGAAAAAAATATTGCTGCTGCAGCGCGATTCGATTCGTCGTCGTTATCAAACTTGTTGGCCTATATGCCTCGACTACGTAAAAATTTTACGTAAGGATCTTGGCTTAAGTGGCTATAAAATAGTTTCTGCTCGCGGTCCTAAGTCTTGTGGTAGCCAGTGCTGGGCATTCATACACAATCAGCCTCTTACAGGCCCAGTCTGCAACTATCATATTATCAGTAGCAATAAATAATGATTAAAATTTTTGTCATTCGCAGAAAAAAATTTTTTTCTAATTAAAAGTTTTAATTAGTTTTAGGCACAAATTTAATTCAATTTTTTACTGATTTAATTATTTATTTAATAAGAAATTTATTTTGTTCTTTCTTAATTAAGAATATGATTGAATCAATTAAAAATTAAAACTGTTTCTAAAACTAATTAAAACCCTTAATTGGAGCAAACATTTTTTTCTGTGTTGTAATTGAAAATTCAATAATACCAATGAAAATTCAATGCCAACGAAAATCCAATGCCAATGGAAAATCTGAAATATAATCAAGAGTTACAAATTTAAGTGATTTGTGAGTAGATGCTAATTATCAGAAAAAAAATTTTGAAGCATAAAAATGATTAAGTAAATAATTATGGAAAAATACTAACGTAATTTTGTTAATAATTTAAAATAATAAAAAAAATATGTGAGAATTTACAAAAGATTTTAAGACATAAAGTCAACACAACTTGTTCATTCATTGGAAAAATCAAAGTTAATGGTGCAGAAACACACAACATATCTGAAAACATTTTAAACAAGTGTAAATACAGCCTACAAAGAAACTCATATGCTCACTTACCCCTCCCCCCTTTAAATGCTACTTCAAAATTCACACATGCACATTTGAAGCACGACTATGAAAAGGACACTTTTGTTTGGTGCGGAAATAAATGGTCACCATGAATAAAATAAATAAATAAATGAAACACTTAGACAGGATTTGAAAAACCTAAATTGTATTTACCTACTTTTTACTGTTGGGCTTATGTTTTTCTTAATGCAAAGGAATTGTATTTGATTTAATTTTTATTTCAATCTTTTCTTTCTTCGCTTTTTTTCAGCATCAGCGGCAGCAGTAGCGAATTTGTGGGTTAAAAGGTTAAAATACAAAAAAGCACTTAACCATGGAAAATTAACTTAAATTTATATTTCTTATACTTTTTCCCTTTTAAAGCTGCTATTAAAAGATGTGGATGTTTCGTGTTTTTTTTTTTTTGTATAAAAAAGGAGGCTGCATACAAACATCTTTACAATTCATGATTTTATTTCATTTGCTCTTTTATTGTTTCACGTTCCTTTTTTTTTGTTTCAACAATTTTTGTATTGATTTTACGTTCGAGTATTGTTGGTGACGATAGTTCATTTGCTGTTGTTGTCATCCTTTGTCTTGAAGCGAAGATGTTCATTACGAAATTCCTTTCTTTCCTCTTCAAACTAAAACTAAGTAGGAAGAATTTTAAGATGACACTTGTCATATTAAGTTATCAAATATTTTAAAGTGATTAGAACTAATATTGAAATAAAAAATATCTGGAGTGGCCTACACTCAACTTTACCATACCTCATGGAAACAGATATTTGTATGAATATATTATATTAAAAAATAAAAGTTCAAAGTATATTCGAATCAAAAAAATAATTATTTTCGGTTTGGGGTGTCAAGTAAACTACCCCTTGCCCCCTCTCGATTATGACCAAAAACTATTTAGCTCTTCAACTCCACATGCCAGAGGCCTCAAAAACGTATAAATCCGTCGAAGTCCCTACATCGATTTTTTATTACTTTACTTTACTTATACTACGTATGGTAAAAAGTAAAATAGGCGTGTAATTCATATTCATTTTCAAATGAATAAATAAATCTTCATTATTGTATGCACTAAAACGGGTTCGAATTGACTTTTAAAAGTAATAAGACGCGAATTCCAAGCGGCGCTTAAAGCATTGAAAGGACATAGTGTTAAATTAAGGCTGGTAGGCCAGGGAAAAAATGCTATCGATATGCTAACAATCGGATTTCTGTAAAGGACGGTTTACATGGTCACAGAAGAGCTCAAATGGCATCGTCTAAACATAATATGTAATGAATCTGTAAGACATTGGGAGTAAAAACGAAAGAAAATTTGACAGTTGTATGGCTCACTTTATTTTATGAAATTTAAAAAAAAATCGGACCTCATCAGATCAGGGATGTATTTTTCTAAGTGATGAGAACTTTTTAAAGGAAAATCGCGTTTAAATTACCAAAAAAACAGCTAGCTGAAGTCCAAAAAAAGATCAGCTAGCATCACTGAAATTTTTGTAAACAATGGAAAAAACTAAAAACAGCTGTTTTCATTTTAATATATTTTTCGATTGTACGGCAGCTCTGAACAATTGCGCGCGTCATTGTCGTTAGCGCTTAAAGTCAATCAGGCCGTCCTTGTTGCTCGGCCGTCGAGTGGTTTGCGCCTCACTCTCATTTTCACACTGCTGATTGGCTTCCTCGAATGGCTGTACTGCGGTATTGTTATTGGTGGTTGCTTTAATCAGCCACCGTGCAATCGTTTTGATTATCGTGTGCAACCTAGTAATTTTTATTCAATAAGTCGTACAAATGGTGGAGCAGCATTTGTAACTCATTTTTTCACTGTAGGAGCACCATTAAACTCAACTTTTTCACTGGATGAGTACCATTAAACTCAAGTTTTCATTGAAGGAGTACCATTAAACTCATTTTACCTAGTTGAATTTGGAGTTTAATTTCCTATGCGAAGGTATAGGTTCCGTAAACGCAAAAAAACCAGTCGTACGATTTTTACCCTCATTTCTCAAAAATATTTTTTACTTTCGTAAAGTTGTACCGTCTAAAGCACCCTTAAGGGCATTTGACACTATAATACAAGTAATCCTTTTGAATAAAATTCAAACTTCATCTAATCGCTGTTCGAAATTTTTCAAAAATAAATAACAACTCATCTTGTCAGGGTTAAATTTTCTTTAAAAATATTAATACTGTGAAATTCCCTTTAAGAAGACGAGGAGGAGTTAGAAACTGTAGTGCACATTTTTTGTCACTGCCCGGTATTACAAGGCCGTAGGCTTAGGTGGTTGGGTAAAAGATCAAGGAAATCGGACAAGTGGTAGCAGGATGAATATAGTTCTCTCTATTTCTCTTTATTTAGTTTTAGTTAGCTGAAGGGCATCACAATGGACTCTGGGCGTATTTTATACTTTCGATGATAAGCTGCTAACTCATTTCATGTTCAAGATTTTTTTTTTCGAAATTATTCTGTTTTTTATGTTTTTTTCTTAATCAAAGTTTATTTTTATTTAAAATTTCTTGCTTTCGCAATTTTTTTTTTCGCTAATAAACTTATTTTCGAATTTCTAGTTTTCGAACATTATTTTTTATTGTTCAAATTAAACCAATATACTTTTCTCAGATTGTTAAAGCGTTTCATAAAGTTTTCTTTGTCAAAACTATCTGATGAGCTTAGTAGAGGGATATTTATTAAGAACAGGTAGATTTTGATTATTTTTAGCTTTAATGATATTTTTCTTTTATTAATTTTCTTTTCATTAATTTTTTATATAGAAACAAATTGCCATATCAAGTTTGAGCATCGAGAAACACGTCTAACTGATTGCATATTTGTTTCATCAAAACGTGTGGATATTGCTTTGTCGCACGATACCCACTTTTTATGATCGTTCCTTACAGTTGACTGACTATTTAAAGTTCGAAGAATATGTAGAAGTATTCGTGGGTCTCACTTACTATACGTCACACAAGAACTCGTTCTTTTGCAGCCATCACAATTGGATTATATATTTATGTAAACTATACGTGGTTTTAGCAGAGCAGTTAATGCACATTTTTAACATCTACCCAACCCTAAAAGAAAACTCTTTATAGAACCAAGAAAGAGCCAACGGAATTAAATCAATTGTCACGTAGAAAATTAAGAAGGAAAAAATCATTTTACACTTTCATAAATAAATGCCAACCAACGATTTAACACACACACATACACAAACTTATAGTCATTCATATACATTCAAATATACATACATACATTCATACATATTCATAAAAAGAGGACAATAAAAATATAAAACGAAGACTTTATTAAATTTTCAAAATTCCATTAACGGTAAAAAGAAGGCAAAGAAAAATAATTGATAATGACACCCTGCGTATGTTGGAAATCAAGAACAGCTAAGAAGAAAAGCCAATACAACAACAATTAGAAAAGTTAAATAGAATAAAGTCAAATGGAAAATAAAAGCTAGAACAAGTATGAATATAAACCCTTAAAAATACTCCAACAACAACAACATCAACTTTAAGAGAACCCAACATGCCCACATGTTCACACGCACTTTTAACCATTCGTTCAACGTTGTTTGTTGTAGAGATGTGTAAAACATGGAGCCAGCATAAGCAGTAACAATCCCATGACTGGCACAGCACTTAATAGAGCGAGCATTCCATCAGCAACAGCAATTTGTCATATTTAAAGATATAAAATGATATGAAAATATTTTTAGCTTGATGTAGGAAATTTTTTTAACTTACAGTGGAGGGGAAATCTGATCAATATTTTTTATTTATATGAGTCCTTTTGAGCCGTATAAAGTAAAAATTTATTGTAGTTTTCCGATTGATGGGTAAATTACTCAAATATGAAAACATTTCAAATAACTAACACTTAAATACTTTTTAGAGTGCCCAAAAGATAAAAACATAAATCTATTAATATTACTCTGATGTCTATCCATCTACCGCAGGTATCTATCTCTTGAACCGTTATAGGTACACACTTGAAATTTTTACAGAAGGTGTATAAACGCGAAATGTTTTACAGAAAAATCTAAATAACTGCGTCAAGGGTTTTATCTCTGTCAAAAGTTCTCAACTACATGCAAAATGTATGAAGCAAACCTAAATATCGGGGCATCAACGTTTACAATCCGATTTTGACAGCATACTAGGAAGTGAAGGTGTCAACAAACAAACGGTCATTGTTTTTTATTTGGGGAAAGGTAACAGCATTTTAGTTATTTTCAGTTCTGTCTATTCTATTTTTTGAGTTTTATTTAACAAGATAACTAAACATGTGCTAGAACCGTTAAGAGTAGTCGCTATGTAACGATACCCTTGGCGTGTTGCTATAAATTTGTAAAACAATAATAATCAAGCAGCCAACTATCTTCAACAGCATATTTTATCATGCGTTTCAAGTAGTTGCATGACAAGGCTTACCTAATGGGTGTGCTCATAGGTTCATGGGCAAGTGGTCCTAAACGAACACAAACCAGCTTACTGGAGACATTCCTACTCTACTAGTAGTGAGCAAACCTCTGTTCGTATCATAAACGCAATGAGCTGATCGAGTAAAACGAACTTTCTATGCTAGTGAGCACCGTGTATACTTGTCTTATGTTCGAAACACTCAGTGTTTTTTCTTGAGTTGATGTCTTGAACTTTTTCATAAGGCTTAGTGCATTTTGCTAGGACTAGTGTTTTTTTGTTTTTTGTAGTTCTTAAGAAATTGTTTTTGAATTTGTTAAAGAATTCGGTTTTTTATTTGTGCGCTCGAACTGTGTTCGTGTTTCACTCATAAAACTACTTGAACTCGCTCAAGTTCAACAATTACATTTACTCATACTTATTTAAACTCGCTTATGAAAACTCTGCCAGCTCATCGCTATTTATGATTGTCCACTCATCGTTACTCGTGTGCAAGGAACAGACATGAATTCATTGAACAATTAAAATGAGCATCTTTTGAGTATCGTTTTTTGTGCTCATGCAGTGCGTTATTTTCAAGGATTGAAAATATCTAGCATTTTGCCAGCAGTTAATTAATTTAGGTTAGGCTTAGTAAGAAGAGATAGAGAGATTGATGGAAGGAAAAAAGTTTAAATAGAAAATATAAAACAAAAGGATGTAAGAGAAACGCGTAAAGAAGGTACTATTGCCATGAAAGGCCTACAGGCCGTGTCGTACAATTAGTTAAATAATTATGGGTTAGAAAGTCAACGGCAGCTCCTTAAAAAACTAATCCCCCTTAGTTTCAGTAATTAAATATATGATGGGATTTGAAAATACCGGTGCCCAAGGTACTGAAGACACCGATATTCTAGTACAGAGCATAGGAGATGCGAATATCACATGTTTTTTTTTGATTTCTTAAACTTTGTAGTTACAGAAATAAGTGTTGTTAATGACCAATGTGTAAAACCCAAGAGAAAAATTCCGACAATTTAAGCATTTTAATTATGGTACTTTTATTTTAAATTTAAATATTGCACAGTGGGTCGGAAAATTTTGTGTGTGTGTGCAATACATTATTTAAGATATTTAAATACATATATAGTTTCCAAATTAAACATTGTTCAAATAGATATATCGTCATAGCAAATGCAAAACGCCCTATCTAACATTACTCGTTAATTTTGAAAATTGAATTATTATTAGTCGTACTGTTTATGTATTACATACAATGAAATTTATAATCAAGCTTAAGTTCGTTTTTCTAGACAGCCACGTCCGTCATCAGCACTCTTGTATCTAATCTACAACTCGTTAATGTTAGCTAGGCGTTTTGCATTTTCTATGACGATATGTATGATAGATTACCTGAGGTGTGTTAAGTACCCAGTACACAGTTGACGACAGAACATTAGTCTTAAATAAACCAAAATATTACAGTAAGCCAAATAAGCGAATACTATCACAGAAATTCTGTCAAAATGTTTATAATAACAAGACAACTTCAAAACTGCAGGGATTTTTTGAATACATCACGTCCTAATCGATGTTAAGTTATCATGCAATATAGTCCGGACTGTAAAATAGTTTATATAAAAAAACACCCACACAATACTTTTACCTTTTTTTATTTTTTCTTGTTTTATTTACATTTTTTTTAATTCGAAGTGTTATGTCAGTTGCAGTTTGACATTCATGTATGTTTTTGTTATCGAAAAGCAAAAGGTTTATATATAAATACTGATGGTTATGCTAAGAATAATCTTTAAACATCAAATTGACCACTTCTTAAACTATCTATAGTTAGAGGAATAGTTCTACATCTATCTGCTTTGTTTAAATCTTTTTGAAGCTTTTTTTTTCAAACTTAACCAACACATGTAAATATCAGCCTTAAGATAACAGGACATTTTAACTGAAGGAAGGAAGTCAAGCGTATAAATTTAATTTCCTCTTTAAAATTTGTTAGAAATTTTGTTGGAAGATATTTTCGTTTTTTTTTTTAACTATGAGCATGTAGTACGGCTTTATTTCAATCATTTCAATTGTTTTATAACTAAATCTTTTGATTGAATTCAAATACAAATTTTAAGAACTTAATGTCGGTTTATTTTAAAGTTTATTAGAAATTTAATCTAAAAATATTCATAATAAGCAAAGTAATTTGAGGTTATTAATTGTATATATCTATGTATTGTAAAACATCAATATTAATTGCAAGTAAGAGCTCAATTAGCCTTATGATATAAACACAACTTAAAAGAACGACAAACTTCGCACATCACGACAAATTCGACTATCGCGATGTCGTTGTCTAGCACCCATCTTTAACGTTGTAATGACATACATACTTAACGTATTAACTTCTACGTTCTGTCATGAAAACTTATCTTTAAAAAAAAAATCAATCAATGGAAAAATTAATCGTTACATTAACGCTGCGCTATTTGGGTCTGCTTCTTATATTTTGTATGCACATGAGAATTTCTTGACACATAGACAAGGCTTGACGCGCTGATTTAGAGTCTTCTATATCACAGAGTTCATTACTCACGACGATGTGTTTGTTTGTCGGAAAACTATAGCTGCCTACACCAGTGAACCGATCTTTCTGAAATTCACACAGTTTATTTTTAGATATACGATTGGCAAAATAGGGTACTTCTTTTTTTAATATTCGACGTGGGCGTGGCACCTACCATACAAAGTAAACATTTATCATCGTGCTGATTGGTAACAGTAAAAGGTAGTGCCTTGAAATTTTGCACCAGAACCTCTATAATAACATACATAGTTGAGAGAAACACAGACTGGATTGGAATAGTGGGCGTGGTATCCCCCATACAAAGTAGAAAATTATTATCGTGTACCTAGAAAACTGCAATGGATAGAGCCTTGAAACGTTGCACGAGTAACCCTTATACTAGTCTTAATAGTCTAGCAAAATACAAACGGGTGGGCGTGGTACCTGCTATACAAAGTAAAAAAATATTATCGTCTACCTACAGTAACTGCAATAGGTAGAGTCTTGAAACTTTGCACAAATAACTCTCAGAGTAATGTGCATAGTATAGCAAAATACTGGATTAGGATAGTGGGAGTGGTACCTCACATAAAAAGTAAAAAATTATTATTATTATCGTGTTAATACGTATAGTCCAGTAAAAAACAGATTGGATGGTAACAGTGGGCGTCGTACCTTGCTTGCGCTTTCTTTAGAGTTAAAGGATGGCCATACTTTTCTTCCAAGTGTTTATTGTATTTTTTGTGGATGGGTGTAGCGAAGCGTACTTGGGATAGCTAGTATTTTATATTTAAAATTTTTTTCTTTGTTCTTTTCGCTTCTTTTTAACTTTCAGCAGATTTAGTGTTTAGAAAGTTTATCTAGCCTTGCCAAAGAGCCTTAAAACGCCCATTTTCTACACTGATTTCCTTTTAAACCTTCTGTGGTTTACAATTTAAAAATAAAAAAAATTAATGATTTACAGAACAGCGTAAAATAAAACACGTGCTTTCAAAACGGTTCGTGATTTGAAATCAAGTGATTTTCAAAATAGGCCTGTTTATTTTGTTTTGAATAGATTTCGATAAAAACAAATATTTGTTAAAGTCTTTTAATATTAAAGTACCTTTAAAAAGGTACTTTTAAAAAATACTTATTAGAAAAAGAACTATTATTAAAAGAAATTTTTCCCCTTAATAAAAATAAGTACTTTTAATAAAAAATTAATAATAAAGTGCCTTTATTAAAAAAATATAAAAAGTACTTTCCATAAAAACGTACTTATTAATAGCTTAAAAAATTAATCATATCTAAAAAGGTAACTTTTTTCGAAACCACTTTCTATATATAGTATTATCTTTTTAATAGTTCTTGCAAAAAAAAACCGACTTCAAAACAGACAAACTTAAAATCATGTTTTTTTAAGACGGTAACTAATGAGACACCCTGTAATTTCCGAATTCAAATTTTATACTAGTTATAGCGGTCGTAGCAATACAGGTTCATTGTAAATTTCAACCGTCTGTCTGTAACGGTTTAAAAGTTTGGTCATATATATCAAATTACATAAACTATTGCGACACCCTGTAATTTATAATTTTAAATAATTATACTTATTATAACAGATATAGTAATGGACATTCTGTCTAATTGTTAAGTGCTTATCAATAACTGTTTAAAAGATAGTGTCATATATATCAAATGACGTCACCTATTGGGACACCCTTTAAATTCAAATTTTAATATAAATACTTTTAAAAGAACACTTTGTAATACAGTTTCTTTTTAAATTTTAACTTTGTGTCGATATACATCAAATTACATCAACTATTGGGACACCTTTTAAATATTTATACTTGTTGTTATACCAGACATAGTAGTGAACATTCTGTCTATTTTTCAAGTGTCTGTCTATAACGGTTCCAAAGATGAGGACATAATGGTCAAATAACATCAATAATGGGGACACCCTTTAATTTAGAGATCCAACTTTTATACTTGTTTTAATAGCGGTTCTTTGTAAATTTCAACTGTCTATCTATAACAGTTGAAAAGTTTGGCCATATATATTACTTTTACATTAACTATTGGGACACCCTTTGATTTCCAAATTCAAATTTTACACTTGTTATTTTAGCGGACTTATCAATACAAGTTCTTTGTAAATTTCAACTGTCTGTCTATAACGGTTCAAAAGTTTGGCCATATATATCAAAATAAACTAACTAATGGGACACCCTTTAATTTATAATTTTAAATATTTATCCTTATTATAACAGACATAGTAACGAACATTCTGTTCAACTTTCAAGTGTTTGTCTATAACGGTTCAAAAGATAAGAGAATAAAGGTGAAATTAAGTCACCTATGGGGTCACCCTTTAATTTTTAATTTTATTTTTTAATTACTTTTTGTTATTGGGAGCTACAGTGATACGCACTTTTTTTAATTTTAAATTGGTGACCTATAATGTTCATAATACACGTAAAAAACATGTATGTTGTATGGGGCACCCTTTAATTTTGAACTTCTTGAACTTCTTTTAAAATGGGACCAATCTGTAGCCATAATCTTTCTAATAGTGCAAAAATTTTTAAAATCGGTTCAAAAATGACCGAGTTATGAAGGCACAAACATACAAAAAAAAAAAAAGCAACACACAGACGAATTGATAACCTCCTTCTTTTTTTGAAGACGGTTAAAAAGTACTTTTTATTAAAAACACTGTTTTGAAAAAAAAAATACTTTTTTCAAAATAGTGCTTACCTCTTTAAAAAGCTGTTTTCTTGTACATTTGCCCCCATATTTATAAAAATAAAACTTATGTGAAATATATTTTAGAACAGCTTTTGTATGAAAAATTTCTTCTAAAATAGATTTCAAATATATGTGACCCGGTCTATGAAAAGGTCTAATTTCGAAAAATTAGCTGTTAAAGATAAACAAAATGCATTTCGTCAGTTTCTTAGTAGTTTTTCTTTTGCATTATGAACAGTCATATGACCAAAAGGCAACCAAAAAATGCAAAAGAGCATAAATGAGATAAGTTCGTGTGTGTATATAAAGAGCGATGTTTTTTTCAATGTTTTCCTGTTTTTAAATTTTTCAATTCCATTTATTATCTTTATTCTGGATTTTCAATAAAATTCTGTTTTTCTTTCATTTGTGCTCTTCTTTCTCTACATTTTTAGTACACTTCTAAGCAAGTTAGGACTTTCTAGTTTTCACCACATGAAAGAGCGTCTCAAAAAGTATCGAAACCAAAAAAAGTGGAAACATTTTTTTGTGTCATAAGCCACCTTTTCATCGGCCGGGTCACATATTTTATTTTTTATAAATATGGGGGATATTATTTCAAAGTACCTATTTTAATGAAATTATTGAAAAAATCTTTGCTATCAAAGAAAAACATTGCAATAATTCTTAGGAGCCTTTTTAAAATTTACTGACCATTAATTTACGTTTTAAATTAACAATGTATTATTTGATGTGAGAAGTCAACAAATGTAGCGCAGATAATTATTCTTTCTAAATATTCCATTTAAATGTTTTTGTTTTATATAAAATTCTGGAGTCTGCGCCTAGAACACCTTTCGGCATCACTGGGCGTGTCATAGAAAAGCCTTATATCCTGCCAATCACAGCAAACGGATACAACAATGTAGGGGCAATGTTTAACACAAACCTCTTTTATGAATAATAAATTAGATGCTGCTGTAGTTGAAGTTGTTATTGTTGTATTTCACTTAACTAAAAAGAATTTAAAACACTTGTTGCTTGGGAAAAAGCAACAAAAAAATGTACGCGCACTTCATTAACATGACCGTTAAATTTTATAGATTTTATCGTATTTTGTTTTTGTTCTTTTCAAGGATTGCAATGTGTTGAATGGTTTTGATGAGGTGGTAAATTCTTATTTTTTGTACTTTTTACTACAAAAAAGCTTATAAATTGTAAATAATTTCAGAAGAGTGGCAAGCTAAACAGCTTATCATGTTACAAGCATTTGGCACAAGCTCTTATGTACGCACAATATTATACTTGTGTGTGTGTGTGTGTGAGTGTGTGTTAAATTGTTAACACAGGAAACGGAAACCTCCTCAGAATTGTAGGTTTATGTGTGTAACCTTTATAAGTGGATTAAGAAAATAATTGTATGATTTCTTTTTGTTGTTTTCGTGAAGAATGATTTATTGTTTTACATTTGTAATTTTCTAGGGATTGTAGTTACACAACGAGATAATAGTGGTTAAAGTACTAACTAGTATTTATGCCAGGAATTATAAAAGGCTTTGCAGGCATAAGCAGACATTTAAAAGGGTTATTGAGGCAATTATGTTTATCTTGCAACTATGAAATCAATTTAAATCTGAAGGTATAAAATTACATTTATTTTTTTGTTAATCTAAAATAAATGGCATCATTTTTATATATAAGAACTTGAGAAGTTTTAACAAATAATTACTTGATATTAATTAGTATAAGCCGCTTTTTCAGTTTTTTTTAAGGTGCCATGCCCACAAGGGTGCTGAGGGGACCTAGTTCATATAGCTCTAATGTTTATTAAAATGTTTGGCTTTCACTTTGCTGTATCTCTTAAACCGTAATAGATACACATATGAAATTTATGCAACAACACTTGCCCTATTTATTTTAAATTAATGGAAAAACATGCACATGATTTATAAAGGTTTAAAGTTAGTTTTTCAATACCTTTATCTATACATATAATAAAATAGTAACTCATTTCCTGTCTGTCTGTCTGTCTTTCTTATTCTTTGGGTTCGCATCACTTAAAAACTACCTGATGGATTTTAACAAAATTTTGTGTGGAGGTACCTTAATATCCTGATTCCAATATAGCATACTTTTTTCCGCAAAAATATTTTATTTCCAAGAGAAAGTGGAGAAAAAGCAGTGAAAGTATGCTGATTTTTTTTTCCGATTTAGAGGTACTGCATACTTTAAGGCATCTTTTATATTTGAGCGCGGGATATTTTTAAACACGGTTGCGCAGTTTAAGACGTTTTTTTAAAATAATGACAAATGAATTAAAAGCGAGATATTTTAAACACGGTTGCGCAGTAGATGGCACTGTTTTAAAATAATCACAAAATATGAATAACTTACTGGCAAATAGCGAATTGAACCAATTGATTTGTATTTTTTTATTTTATTTATTTTTATTTCAAATTTGAGAACCAAGCCTTTAAGGCCAAATATGGTTCAAATACTACTCCATTTTCAAATATTACAAATCAAGAAGAAAAAAAGTTATTTTTTAATAAACAATTTCTTAAAAACTAAAAAGTTATATAATTAACCTAAATACTAAAAACTAAAGGCCCTAACTAGCTGATAACAGAAATTTATATAAAAAATTATATGATGAAGTGTGGAGGAGGAGGAGGGGGGTTAAATTAATCGATTAAAGAGCATCAAAATGTTGTTTAAGTTTACGCTTAAAGGTGGTATCTGTGATATGAAATAATAATTTCAAATTTATGGGTAGGATGTTCCACACCCTAGTTATACGTACATGAAAAGATCTTTCATATATAGATGAGTATATACGGTGACATATTATCTGAGGGTTTCTACTTGATCTAGAAAATCTAAAATCAAGTAGAAACCCTCAGATAATATGTCACCGTATATCCTCATCTATATATGAAAGATCTTTTCATGTACGTATAACTAGGGTGTGGAACATCTTACCCATAAATTTAAAATTATTTTTACTTTGTGGAATTGCATTCTTATTAAAATATTTTAAACACGTTTTACAGAGTACTGTTGTCATACCTTTCGGTGAAGACCGATTAGTGTGGATTACTTTCAAAGCAAAATCGAATAAAATATTGTCAGGACGCACACATCTTGTGTGGGCACAGCTAGTTTATTAATAAAATTTAAAAAAAAAATATATATAAATTTAACTTTTGTATTAAACAAATAGTTGTTGCTGTTGGTCCCTAATTATATTATATTCCGAATTAAAAATCAATCTCACTAATCAGAAACAACTAATTAAAATTGAAATATTTCATTCATTTCATTCATCCATCAATTCATTCCTTTGTATTTCTGTTATAGTTAAAGGATTCCATTTCATGTTTTACCATAAGTGGTTAATAGTGTTAAATGTCATTTATCACTTTATTGTATGAGATGATGAAAATTAAATAATATAAAGTAAAGATTGAAGGTTTTGAACATTTTTACAAAAAAAAACTAGCTGTGCCCGCTACGTCGCGACTTGTGCAACCTGACAATATTTTGTTCACCAAATTTTAAGACTTACTTTTATAGTGCTTCAGTTGTGGTTTATGTATTTACTTTATATAAAGGTACCCATCCCTGGATAAAATTCTAAAATTTATAAAATATTCTAATAATTACTGTAAAGCTCTGTAAAAGGTGTTTAAAATATTTTAATAACGTTGTAATTCCACAAAATAAAAATACTAATCAAATACAAATTTTATTCAATTGGCGCCTAATTGTACGCATTTGTGTTTAAAATATCCCAGTTTTAAACCGATAATTTCAGTACCTTTAAACCGAAAATTTCGTTTTTTACTGCTTTTTCTTCATTTTCTCTTGGAAATGAAATTTAAGGTACCTCCTCACAAAATTTTTCTAAAATCCATTCAGTAGTTTCTACGTGATGCGAACACAAATGAAAAGCAGGCAGATAGACAAACGTAAATGATTATTATATGTATAGAAGTATAGATTAAATTTTCACCTCAAATTACAATAAAATCTAAAGCATAGTTTTAGGGCTGTTACTTAAGCCAACAACTCTTTTTTTTTTGCTAAATTCACCATATAAAGATCAAGACGCACCAAAGCAATTTAGTATTTCACTAAAAATTTTAGTTAAAAATTATTGTTTATTATCAATGGCAATTCATCGTATCTCAAAAACTCATATTCATCAAAAGTTTATACTTCTGTGATTTCTTCCTTTCTTCTTAAGAAGATGTTGTTTCATGGGATAATATTTCCACATCTGATTTTAAGACACACAAAAACCCGGCCAACTGCTTATTGGGGCTGTTTAAACTTCAAGTAAAGGTTTGGAATGGTGAAGTTATTAAATTTGTTATTCAGTAATTTTTTGTAACGGTAATAATGTTTTCAGAAGAGTCCCATTTCTAAGGGGATTCCATTAAAAGAGAATAAAAATAAAAAATAGTGTGATATCGCTTTTAATAATATTAATGTAGCGAGAATATTGAAGAAAACCACTTCCATAATGGGTTCCAGTTCGACAACGCTTTTATTAACTATGATAAGCTCGACTGAAGAATTGAATAGTCCATTTGGTGGGGACTTAATCTAAAACTAATTACTAAATCCACTGTATAATAGCGGCATATATTTTTTAATATATTTAAAAAGTAATCAAAAAGTTAAAAAGAAATTAAATTATAGCCATTTTAGAAAAAAAAATTGTATGCAGATGTAAATCTTGAAGTCAGGCCTTAGTTCGTTTTATTGTATCTAAGTAGAAAGAATATTTTTTAATTACAAATTAGCTGATGAATTTTAAAGAAAAATGTGAAAATTTCATTTTAGACACTAGCAGAATGTAATACATTTTCTGGATCGCCTACATCATCCGTCTTCAGCATTCTTCGCATCTATCAACTTTGGGTGGTATATTAGTTGTAAACATCATCTATTTAGCCAACCAAATTCAGTTGGTGAGACCGAAGTCTACCACCATCCAAAGCTTCCATCTTGTTTGATATTATAACTTTATTATTTTACTACCAGGTTGAAAATGTATTCATTCAATTTGTAATTCACAGGGGACCAACAAATATTAAAAGCTATAGACAAAAAAACTACAGTTCGAATTTAGGAAACTTGGATACAAAATAACAAGGTAATATTTAACGATCTAAACAAATTCAATACAAGGATAATTAGTGCTATCAATTTCGAATACTTTCAATTACTCGATACTATACAACACTTTTCATTTGGCATTCAATATTACTCAATACGTCCGTTTACATCATAGCAAAGGAATTTTATCGTTGTATTGGTCAAATATTATATCTAATTATTTCTAAAAATACTACCCCAAAAGTGTGGATTAACTACTTTTGTGTATTGTACTCGGTGCCTACTACTCAATACTTTGCCAGCACTGTTTGCAAATTTCGCTCGACGTTATACAATTTTTTCCGTAATCGCAGAGAACATTAGAAAATCAAGCGGACACCTCACATATTTTAATTTTAAAATACGAATCTGAATGGATTGTAAATCAGTTCAAAATTCGCAAATACTCGGACAAGCATTTTGTGTTAAATAAAAGAAAACATTTTATTTAATTTTTTTATTTTTTTTTTTTATTAACAAGAGTATTTTTATTTTATATCTTATAAAAAAGTTGTAAAACTTAGTAGAAAAACAGGACCTAGTAAGTAAAGTTTAATACATTTTATATATAATTAACGATTAATATATTTATAAAAAAAAATGTTTAATTATTTATTTATTTTTATTCTAACATTGTGTAAAAAATGAAGGTAAAATTTTTTTAAAGAAAACTAATAATTCTGCCATCCATTTTTAGAGAAAAACTAAAAATTCTAAGTTATTACTGAAGCACAAAAAAAAACAATATAAATTAACTAAAAAATGGCTTAACAATTAAAATAATAATAATAATTTTTCCTATTTTAATGTTTAAAACAAATGTCTTTTTGTTTCTTTTTGAAAATGTTTAATTACAAATAACCAATAATGTGTTTTTGAGTTTTTAAATAAAACTAATTAAAAACAATTTGAGCTGTTTTAAGATTTAACTAATAATATTGTTGATTTGTTTGTATGTTATATTTAAATACTCCTAATTGGCAACAATTATTTTCAAACTATTCCTTATAACTTAAAACATTGCTTTCTAAGACAGTTTAGACACTTCATAAGCCTTGTATTAGTTTTTTTTTTAATTTAAATTAGTTTTTATTATACTCTTAATAACTATTAACACCGACTGAATGAAGCTTATTTCTTATTGCAACTTCTTTATCTCCTTTCTTTCTCCCAACAAGTAATATTGTTGTTAATAAAAGTGTATGTTCTGTATGATTACTGCAGCGATTTAATATAATTGTTTAACAATTATTTTAACTATCTAACAAGGAGTCTGAGCCTCTTTCCAGCTCATCCAATGTATCTTCCGAACCTGAAGCAGTCAAGTCCGACAATTCATCTAAGCACTTTTGCTTTTTGCGCACATTCCAGTGCAAACACTCGGCCAACGAATCAAACCAATCGGATATTTGATCTTGGGCACATATACTTGGCACCGGATAAATAGAGGTGGTTACTCTTAAGCTATCGCCATGGAAAAGTTCTTGTCGATTGCGTCCATCAAAGGATACCCAGGAGGTGTTTCGGCTGTCGGGTGAGACTGAAATCTGAAAAGATAAATATGATTTAGTTAAAATAATAGGTGTGTAGTTTTGGATTTAGAAATAAATAAATTAAAAATAATGTAGTTATTGAATGCCGTGAAAAGTAAAATTATAATAAAAAAAAACATATTTGTCCTATTTCTATAGTTGTAATTTTATATGTTCAACTTTAATGACAGATTAATCTTTCATAAAATTTGCTTATTATGTCATTGCAATTTAAATAAAAAACAAATAAGAGTGCAATATTCGGAAAGCCGAATCTTCTATACCCTTCACCAAGGTGATTTTATGTTTACAGACATGTAGATACAAAATTGATTTATATATATATCGGATATATCGTCACCTGAAATACCTAACTACGTAAAAATATTCTATAAATTTTTTATATATATATTTTTTTTAATTTTATAGAATTTTTTTTTTTTAAATTTTATAGAATTTTTTTTTTTAAATTTTATAGAAATTTTTTTTGTAAAAATTTTATAGAATTTTTTTTTGTAAAAATTTTATAGAATTTTTTTTTGTAAAAATTTTATAGAAAAAAATTTTTTTTTTGTAAAAATTTTATAGAAATTTTTTTGGAAAAATTTTATAGAACATGTTTTTTTTATGAAAAAATTGTATAGAAAATTTTATTGGAAAACTTTTTTTATTGTTTGTTTTAAAATATTTCTTGTTAAATTTTTTCGACCTTTTTTTAAATTGTTTTGTAATTTTTTTTTTTAATTTTATAGAACTTTTTTTTTTTAATTTAAATATTTTTGTAAAATATTTATTCAAAATTTTGTGTAAAATTTTATTGAAACTGTTTTGTAAAAATTTTATTGATAATCTTTTAAAAAATTTTATAGAAAATCTTTGTAAAAATTTTATTGAAATTTTTTTGTAAATATTTTTGAAATATTTTGAAAATTTTTTAAAAAATTTTTTTTTAATTTTTGGAAATTGTTTAGAAAATTTTTTTGAATATTTTTGTAAATTTTTTTTACAATTTTTTAGGAAATTTGTTTTTGAAAATTATCGGTTAAAATTTTTTCGAAAATATTTTGTAAAAAATTGTTTGAAAATTTTTGTAATTTATTTTTTAATATTTTTTAAATTTTTTGTAAAAATTAGGATCTTCAGACAAAAGAAAAAAGTCCATAAAAAATTCCATCATATTGACCCTTTTAAAAAAATTGTAAAGTTGTCCAAACCAACTGATTGTATAAAAAAACTCGATGTGAGATTTCCCTAAAGATTTAGCTGTCATCTGTGAAACCTGAATTGTTTTAAATGCTTGTGCACTTTATATAGTTTTGTAAAATTATATTGTAAATACCTTGAGTTCAACTCCAGCAGGTACAACAATCGGACGAAAACTTAGCGAATGTGGACAAATAGGTGTCACCATTATAGCGGGTACTGAGGGATGAATCATAGAGGCACCGGCGGCGACAGCATACGCTGTACTACCGGTAGGCGTAGAAACTATTAAGCCATCACCCTGCACCGAAGTAATATATTTGCCATCCAAAAACAAATCAATATTACTTAAATATGGCGAGGGGCCACGATCAATAACCACTTCGTTAAGGACCTAAACAAAAAGCCAAAAGAAAATAAACTTTATTAAACAGAACCAACCAAAAAATGGTGAAAAAAAATACAAACCAGTATATTTGTTGAAGGTAATCGGGAGCAACCTTTTCCTACTACTGGTATGCCCGAGCATGAATCCAATGATACACCACTGTCCGCTGACATGCTGCAATTCAATTGTTGTGTGAGCTCCGAAGAATCTTTACGACGATCAGTTTTTCTGTAGATAACACAACGTAAGCGACTGCGTAAAGTTAAAGCGGCATGCCCCTCCAAGACATTTGTTACTTGTTCTTGAAAATTATCAAATTGGAATGGTGTCAAAAAACCCAATGATCCCAAATGAAAAGCCATAACAGGTGGTACAGATTGTTGAAACAATAAAGAGGCATACAACAGAGTACCATCGCCACCCAAACATACTATGAAATCTATACGATCTGTTAAGTCATCTCGGCCATCTCTGTAATTAGTAAAATATTATCTTTTATGTTATTTTTTCTATTTTTTAAAGCATTTATAACTTACTTGAATGTTACTAGTTTTTCCTTAACGGACTGAAATTTCTTATCTTCTTGTAGTAAGGGATCATCTAATACGGCTGATTCTACCCATACAACCATGTGTTTTTCCTGTACCAACCATTCGACTAAATGTACGAATGGTGCCAACACCATAGAGTCACGTACTTTTTTTATTACCAATACCGTTAGTGGAGGTTTGTACCAGGTAAGACGCTGACTGGCAGGGTCTTGAATTTGCATAACCATGGCCGGATTTTTCATAATACGTCCACATGGTCCGAATTGTTGGAAGGGCGAGGGAGCATTTAAACTTCGGGTGCGCCTAAAATAAGAACAAAAATAAGAAATTATTTATTTAATTATTTAAATACTGTATTAACAGATTTATTAAATTATTGATAAAATAAACTTCAATTATAAATACGCATATAAATCTTATTTACTTAACGTCTCTTAACTAATGATTTTGTTTTGAAATTTTCATTTGAATTAGTAGTCTTTCTCGTAGTCGTTTGAATTTCGTTGTCAACATTGATGACGACAGAGAACGAATGTTTTATTGTCGTTTCTATCTTCGTTTCAAAATAGAGAATATTGGCGTTGGCGTTAATAATTCCATCGGTGTAGAACTTCTTTGGTTTATCGTCGAAACACTTCGACAAGTGGTTGTCAGCTGAAAGGGCATTCAGAAGGTTCAAGGTCCAAATAAAGCCGTAAAGTACCAAAAGAAATTAATTTAAGTTTAATTTATTTAATTAAAAAATATAATTGTATTTGGACCACCCGTTATATAGTTTTCTTATTCCATTTTCATACTGTTTTCTTATTCCAATTTTGTGTATGTCTTATTTTATACTGGCAGTGCCCAACACGCCGTCAGCGGCTTGACAATATTTTGGTTGATTCTGCTTTGAAAGTAATCCCCATCTAATTTTAAGACTCTTACTTTTACAGAGCTGCAGATATGATTTATATATTCTAATGCTCTGCATAAGCACAAAAAACGAAGCTCACAAGACACTCATTATAATATTTCATTGAATTTATGTCTGTTCATTGCACGTGAGTAATGATGAGTGGACAATAGTAAAGAGCGAAGACCAGCGAGCTAAATGCGATAAGCTTGCAGATTCCATAAGCAAGTCTGAATAAGTATGAGTAAATGTTGAACATAATAAGAATGAACTTGGGCGAGTTCAAGCAGTTTTATACTTTGATTGAAACACGGACACAGTTCGAGTGTAAAAACAAAAAACACAGAATTTTTAAAACAACATTATTTAAATTCATTTTAAGGTCTTCATTTCTAAAAAAATGCAAAAAACCACTAGTGAAAGCAAAACGCTCTAAGTCTTATCAAAAAGTTCTACACACTACTAAACAAAACACACGGAGAGTTGTGAACATGAAAAGAAGTAAACAGGGTGCTCACAAGTGTACTCAGTCAGGTTTTTGCGATTATGATACGTACAGAGTTTTGCTCACTAATAGTATGGTATGAGTAGGCATGTGTTCACTAAGCTAGTTTGTGTTCGAATATGACCACTTGCTAATGAGCTTATGAGCACACCCATTAGATGAGCTTGCTCATGCAACTGCTTAACATATATTTTCTTTTTATAGAGGTACCTTCTCTCTGGATAATTACTCAGTCTGTTCCAACATAGGTTTTATTAAAAATTTTATTATTGTCTAAAATTTCCTATTAAAAATAATGATGGGTGCTGCCAAGTTTTCAGTACCACTAAACCGATGAAATTACGTACTTTCACTATTTTATTTCTATTTTCTTAGAAAAGAGGAAATTTAGAGGAAAAAGTATCCTATATTTTAACCGAGGTACCTCTTCCCAAAATTGTATTAAAATTTCAACAGTAATTATTACATGATGCGAACACAGACAGACAAAAATTCCTGTTACACGTTTATTATCTGTATACACTAACTGTACCCGCCACTTCATCAGCGTCCTTACAATAGTTTGTTCGATTTTGATTTAAAAGTAATCCACACGAAATTTTAAGACTCTTACTTTTATAGTGTAGTGCTTCATATATGGTTTATGTAGTAATTTTATATGAAGGTACCCCTCCCTGGTTAATTACTCAGGAACGGAGATAGGCTTTATATTAAATACTAAAATTTATATTAAATTCTAAAATTATTGGAAAATTCTATAAAAAGTATTTAAAGTTTTTCGCTGCCATAAATAAACGGTGTTGCCAAGTTTTCAGTACTATTAAATCGGTGAAATTCCGTACATTCATTTTTTTTTTGTCTATTTTCTCTTGGAAAAGAAATAATTAACGGGGAAAAAGTATCCTATATTTGAACCGAGGTGTTAAAGGTACCACCACAAAATTGTTTTAAAATTATTATATGCAAGATTAAGCAAGATTTATTGTTTCAAGTTTGTTTTTTAGGGAAAGAAAGTGAGAGAGAGATATAAAGAGCAATAGAAAGGAGTAAAGATTTAACTGTGCTAAACATTCGCTCTTTTTTATTTGTAATTTGCAATGAAAATATATAATGAGCAATCATTTTCTATCATCAAGTACTTTAAAGATAAACGTAGTTATTAAATTTAATTTGATTTAAGTATTTTATTGCTTTTGTAATTAAAAAAAATTAATTTTAAGACGTATTTACTTAAAGAAATAACGACGTACATAGAAAATTGTAATTTTAAAAACTTTTAAAAGAAATTCAACTCTACACGTGTGGCACATGCTGCTGAAAATCCTAAACACCTTAGAATTTACAAAAAATATTTCTATTACTTTAGTATGCATTTAATTATTGTTCACAATAAGATCACAATCTATCCAATTGGCATTATAACTTTTTTAAATATTTATAAATATCCATGTCTGTATAGAGTTAGAAAGAGACGAATGCAAGCTTTTTTTAATTATAAATTTGGACAAAAAAATGTATAATCCCACCTTAAAACACGTTGTGAGGGTGGAACTTTTTCCGTCATGGACATGTTTTCAAAAGTGTTAGCAGTAGAATTTAGTTCGTTGGTAAAATCATTGTCTAACATGCTGCTGCCACTATGAAAATCGAAGTCCTCCATGCTGGAAGATGTTTCTGCGCCAAAAGCCTCTAGCAACAGTTGTCGATGACGTCGATGCAAAGGTAACATATCTCTTTTAATTATTTGTATATTGTTTTTTTATTTATTTATTTTGTGCTTAAAACTGCTCTGTTTTTTTTTTTTTTTTTTTGTATAAAATAAAAATGTTTAAGAAACAAGTTGCCGAACTTGTTAGAAGCTCTTGCTGTTATTGAGACGAGACTTTAACTAAACTGTGATTTTATTGTGTTATTATTTTTAGAAAATTCAATACAGAATTAATTAAATATTGTTTGAATATAGACACACACACGAATTAAATTGACTTTAGTTTTAAATAATAATATAAAAAAATAAATAAATAAAACACAAATTCACAATTTCAATGTTTGTGTGGTGTGAACGAAGGTTACATTAATACTGGTAAACAAAGTTAACATTTATTGCCAATAAACCTTTCAGCTTCAATTTTTAATTCAGTTTTAGTATTTTTTTTTTTTTTTTTAATATTTTGGCAAAAAAAGACGAAGCAAAAGCAGAGAGAAAAAGTTCTGTTTAACTTTAAACAAAATAAAATAAATAAAAATTATTTTATAAATTAGGTGGTGGCAACTCTTATTGTTTATGATGTTGTTTTTAGAATCTTTTATTACTTTCTTGTTTTTTTTTTTACAAAAAAAAAAAATTTGGCAAAAAAAAAAGGCAAAAGCAGAGAGAAAAAGTTCTGTTTAACTTTAAACAAAATAAAATAAATAAAAATTGTTTTATAAACTATTGTTTATGGTGTTGTTTTTAGAATCTTTTATTAGTCGCTTCATACTACATATTAACAGTTGTAGTTTTATTACTGAGTAATCTCTTTTAATAAATCACTTTAAAACTCATCACATTAACCCCTTTCATGACTTTTTAATTAAATAAACAAAACAAAAAAATGAATAAAAAATATACACACTAATTGAACACGCCTCCTTCTTTTATAGTCGATCAAAAAAATAACTATTAGTTAATTAAAAAATTACAAATAAAAGGTCCATATTTGGATAGGCCGAGTATTAAATACCCTCCATCATAGTTAGTAAACAGTTTTCGCATATTTGGAAAAAAAAATGATTTTATAAAATTGGGTTTTCTATTAAAACCTGTTTGAATAACCGCTATGAATAACCGGCTGAATAACCGGCTTAAGTAACCGGCTTGGTTAACCGGTTTAATTAACCGGTTTTTTGTTATTAAAAAAACAATTTTTTAATTTTTTATTGAAAGAAAATAACAACAAAATGTAAATTAGCAATTATTCGCCCATAAAAAATTAATCTTTTTGAGAATTTTGTTTCATTATGAAAATTATGAAAATGCCAGTCTCAAACAGTTTATCGCATATATTTATAAAAAATAAAATATATTTGAAATCTATTTTAGAAAAAATTTTTCAAACAAAAGTTGTTCTAAAATACAATTCAAATAAGTTTTTTTTATAAATATGGGGGTATGTGTTTAACAAATAATATTATAAAA
This sequence comes from Phasia obesa, assembly GCA_949628195.1. NCBI lineage: Eukaryota > Metazoa > Arthropoda > Insecta > Diptera > Tachinidae > Phasia > Phasia obesa. The sequence continues at coordinate 3,481,500 of OX451219.1, forward strand.
ATATTTTTTTTTATTTTCGGTTTTCTCTTCTTATGTCCATTATAAACTATTTTCAATGTTAAATAAAGCTGTTTTTAAAAAATTCCCATTTCATTTGGTTCTGATTGGATTTCATTAATAAAAAGTCCTTTGGAAAAATGTTACTTCGAATCCTTGCAAGGTCACGTGAGACCATCCGAAATTTCCTCGTATTAAGGTCTAGAATAAGTGTATTTATCGCATGCTTATAAGATATTATAGTTTCTGGAAAAATTATTTTTTTCCTGTGGCTGCTTATTGAAATACACGCATAAAATTACTAACCACAAAGGTAAATATAAAACCAGTCGAAAAGGGTCCCGTTAAGGAAGTGGTCTGCTTCGATATTCCCCCTACATTAAAAAGAGTAGTAAAACCAAATATTCAATTTGGACTAATAGTTAGAAACAACAAACTGGTTTGCCGAATAATTTCAAATTCGATGCTTTAAAACCCCGGTTAAGAACCGGTTTTTCGAATAATCCCAAAACCGGGAAGTTTGGTGACAGCGGTTAATTGACCAAATGCATGCATTTGGGGGTTCATATAAGCCGTATGGAAATACCGAAAAAGAGTCACTACTTTTTGTGGATTTAGGACTGGAGGCGTCTTTGTAGCATACTTCTTCAAGCAGTGACTGCTAATGGTACTTGAAATCGCGAGATAATAACAAAGTTTTTTCTGATCACACAACCTGTAAAACAGTTCAATTACTGTATGATACATTTTTTGCTCGTTAACTCTCTCCTTTCAACAATTAGCCCCTAGGCGTGTGATTAAAAATGTTGTTTGCTTTTTAATTTTAACGTGGATACGAAAATAAGTGTTGTTAACTAATTTAAACCCAATTTTATTACCTTATTCATCACAATATTATAGTAAAGATAAATGTTGTGTAATGGTATGGAAACCTTCGTGTTTAAGTCCGACTCGCACGAGTTTTAGTATTATTTTGCAAAAAAAAAACAACAAACACTGCATGTTTATAGTACTGTTTTCAATAAACAGCCTAACTTTAGACTTCCCATACTCATTACTATGGTATTTATTATATTCCTTGGTGATTATCAGTGAATAAATGATGTCAAAATAATAGCCCAATTCACAATCTTGTGCATTTGATATTGCAAATTTATGCAATTGTAAAAATTTCCCATGAATGGTGAATTGTTTTTTATTTCAGTTTGCAACACTTCTTTCAAAACAAAAAATTTCCAATTGGAATTTTTTCTACAATAAAAATTTCGTTGAAGGATAGTACAAATAGTAAAATTGTTATAGATAAAAGTGATAAAAAAAGTTGTTTTCAACAAAGGTACATAGTATTTCACTCACTCTAGTTAATAAAATATTCATTCAGTTACAAGCCAAGCGTGCCAAGCATTGTCCAAAATTCTTCAGTAGTCCAGTATAAGGGGAGGGAACAGTGTTTAATAACAATTAACAGGAGCAGTCTTACATTGAAAACTACTGTACTAGAGATACAACAAATCTCGGAATTATCAAACAACCCAGGTATAGATGCAACTTGCCCAAAATAGTCTAGTACTAGATTACAGTTAACGGCAACAGTATTTCTTTGCAATTTTTAGTGCAAGAAATACTAAAATTCCCTAGCCAGACAATCCAGCAATAGATATCAAAATAAATTTTATTATGTACATCTGGATCCATTTTTAAATTCTTATCTTCTTTTTTACGTTTTTTGGTTTTACGATTTTAATTTTTTCATATTTTTTGTTGATTTAATTTTCATATTTTTTATTTAATTTATATTGTCAGTTGTCAGTTAGCAAATGCCTAGCAAATAAAAACTATAGTTTTCGGTGTTGTTTATTTCCCAACATGCAGCATATGCATTTCTATATATTTTGTTAGTGTGTTGTAAAATTATCCAATACAATTTTGAAAATGCTACGATGCAAGATCATTTGCACAAGATTGTGAATTGGGTTAATATTTTTTTTTACGTTTAAATTGGAATCCTAAAAACCTCTTACTTTTTAACAAACATCAAAATATAGAGATTTATTGTCTTTGTTCTAGCATAAAAGCTTATAATTCATGTTCAATTTTATTTTGGTTGAATTTGTTTTTAAATTATATTTGTGCATATTTTTTATTATTTAAAAAAAATATATACATATTTATTGATTGATGTCTATTTTAAATTGATCTTTGATCAGTACTCACTCATTGTACCCTAAAAGGTATAATGAATAAAACGTTTTTTTTTTTGTACTTCAGCAATTGAATATTTATAAAGCGTCTGTCGTTTATTAATGGTTTAAAAGTCATAAAAATTTTATTTAAAGTACACTTGAAGAAATAAATATACATATTTTAAATATAACAATATATTGTATAAATATCTAATTACATTTTTTACACGACTAACTATTCTAATTTCAAGTTTTTTTAGCTTAGGCCTCATATAGTGAAAAAAATTATTAGAACCAATAGATAATGTTGTAGGTTAAAAATTTAAAAACTGAATTTAATTTTTACTCCAAAGGTATCGCTGGATATAGATGAGTTGCCACCTGTCTATGAAGTTTTTAGTATCGTGATATTGAAAGAGAAATATCTGAAGAAGCCCCTGAATTCGATAAAACCAGTAACATAATATTACTCGTGTTTCCCCAAATATATATAAATCTATTTTTTCTGTTTTTAATGTTACTTTACTTCTTTAGTATTTTGCCACAGAATGAAAGGTTTTTTTGATAACTTTTAATTCTAAGGCAGGCAAAGACCACACAAAAGTAAAATTATACAGAACACGAAGCCTTTTATCGAACATAGTAAAGTTGTTTGAAAAGATGTTAATTACTATGTTGGTCCCATTCCTAAGCGATAAAGGATGTATGTATTCCAAACCATAAATTTGGCTTTAGAAAAAGAAAAAACATAGTATAATCGAATAAACACACAGATTAATTAATGTAGTTAGCATTCGATAAGGTATGGCATGAAAGCCTATTACATATATTAGTTTTGTGGGATAAAACAAAATAAGCAAAATGAATGCGTACTCCTCTCTTCCATAAAAATAAAAATTTGCGCAAGAAAGCTTGCCCTATAGATATCTGTTTTTTTCTTTCTTTGCAGGTATGGGTCGGAAAAATGCCTTACGCATCAAAGTCGTCGTATGCCGGGCTCCAGTAATACTGGGTAAAAATCCACCCGTGCCACCTCGCTTCTTTAGTACCAACTTTCTAAGATTTCCTGTTGGATAATCGCTTAACGATGAAAATTGTTTGACGTTCTATTGCGTAAAGGTTTATGGGATTCATTCCAACTATGCGGTATGCTGATATCACCCGTAGAGCCTATATTCTCTGTACAGACAACATTTTCATCGCTCTTGTCTAAGTCTCTAGAGCCGCAGCCAACATTTCGGACCCATACAGAAGTATACTATTTCCTGCCTCAATAAGTATTTTTCTCCTACTTGTTAGAGGACTGCCGACGTACGCCATTAGCCTACTGAATTGAGCTGTTATCTCAGCTCAACTAGGCAGTCGTCAAACGGCTTTTTATATGTAGGTCACCTTTGAGTCTAATCTCATCCCTAGATAGTTGATTGATGGCTTAGTGGGGATGGCTAAGTCGCCTATAAACATTTCGATTTCGGTTGAAATGTGTCTACTAGTAAGAAGCAGCAGTTCGGTTTTTGCATGGCTAGTTATAGGCCATGGGAATCCTGCCAGCTCTTAGCATGAATCATATTTTGACGTAATCTCCGTTGGCCTCCTCCTAATTCTAATGTAATGAAATCTTGATAATATAAAAAAATTCATTGTAAACCATATACATAGATTTTGAAAAAAGATTTCAAATCTAATACATTACAAAATAATGTAAATGCTTTAAAAGATAGTAAATAGTTTTTAAATCAATCGTTTGTAAATCTTATAATTTTAACATCAGATTATTTTATTATTACAAAGTTAACCCCTCTAATAAGTAAATATATATTTAAAAATTCACATAATTTAAAAAATTAGTTTTCCCTCCTGATCTGTTAACTCGATCTTGCTTATATATACATTTTTTTGTGTCATTTACAGTTTCAAAATTATATTTTTTACATAATTTCGGTTAAATACTTTTTGGTTTTAGAAAATAATAGGTTCATATGGATACCTTTAATATCTAGTTATTTTAATGTTTTTAAAATTTTAATTAAATTATAACAGCAAATATTTTTTGTATATAAACATACTCTTTATTTTTCTTTCACAATAATTCTCAATTAGTTTAGATAGGTTATGTATGTATGTAACTAGTAGATTTTTTCGTTTATAATCCGTCTAAAATCCACATCTAAACTTCTGCAAAGTACACTTTAAACTGAAAACTACCTTTGATTTTCGTTGAATGGTGAAGGGTCTAGCTTGTTGATTACCGAGTAAAATAATAATTGAATTCAATTGAAATGTGTACTTCCATATTATTTATTTGTTTTTTTCTGGTTGCATATTAAAAAAGAAATTTAATTTAATTAAATTAAATTAATTTAAATTTACGCGAAAATAAAAAACAATATAAAATCGTTTTCTTTTTATTCTAAAGTCTAGCAGTCGATTATAATGAATATTAAATTGTGTATTTTCATATAAAATTTTAATTTTGCTTTTTTGGTTTTAATTAAAATAAAAAAAACGCTAAAACAACAAGTCCGGTTCAGAAAAACAAAAAAAAAAGTTAAAAAAATACATAACTATTAAAAATATATTTATCTTTTTTTTTAAATAAAAAATTGCCAAAAAATAAAAATAAACCTAAAAAACTTGAAAGCCAAAAAAGCTAAAGTGATTTATGGCGCCTAGCACAAACTGGTACGAGACACATACTTATGTATGTATGTACCAATTTTGTTCTACTCAATTTTTGTTCTTGTACACATTAACAAAATCTTTTTAAAATTCTTTAAATGTTTTTTTTTTTTTTTTGACATGAGTTTATGAACGGATTCTCCAAAATGTTGCCTTAGGTTAGTAATTTATTTGGTAGAGATTAAAATAACGGGTTTTTACTGTAGTTAAAAGAAAAACAAGAAAGCATGAGAATAAAAATAAAAAGCTTTTTTTAAAAAAAGCTTTTCGTTGTGTTTATTAAAACTGTTTTGGATAAAAAAAATTCTGATATGGCATGTTGAGTAGCTCAAGTTAAATTTTAAACATGTTAATGTTAACATCCTCGATAGTATAGTGGTCAGTATCCCCGCCTGTCACGCGGGAGACCGGGGTTCAATTCCCCGTCGGGGAGATATTTGAGATATTTTTTTTTTAATTCATATATATTTGTTAATATTTTTTTACTTTTTTTCATACTAAAGAATTTAGATAAAATACCTACATTATTATTTAGAGCCAATGTAAATTCGTAATTATAACTAGTGTGCCCACACACGTGGTGTGAGTCATGACAATATTTTGTTCGATTTTTGAAAGTAATCCACACCCACCTAATTTTAACTCTTTTATTTTAGTGCTTCACGTATACGTATTTACTTTATATTTATCCCTGGATAAAATTCTAAAATTTATATAAAAGTATCCAGTAGTATTTACGTGATGCGAACGTAGACAAAAAGACAGAACGACAAGAAATGAGTTTATTATATGTATAGATTATATTATAACTATTTCTGTGGACTTTCAACAAAGCATTTAAGTAGAGATAAGATAAAAGATAACAATGTAGAAATTATAATGTAAAGGTTACATGTTTTGTCGAAACTACTTGATTTGATTACATTAATCAACTTTAAAGCAAGAATTTCAACAGAATTTATTGATTATTGATTATTGTTTTAGATATGATTATGCTACATTGAAAAAAGGATATATTTTAAATCCTTATACTTAGGTAGAAAAGTTGATCTACCAATACCCTGTTCGTCCGTGTACAGGTTTAATCTATTTTTACCAAGGCTAACAGCAACATTTAAGCTCAGTAGATCTAAAAAACACCACCAACCGGTCAGGCATAGTTTCGAAAATATTTGATTTGGTTTGATCTACATACATAAAAGGCCATTATGAAAGGCAGTTAATGTTCAATTAATTTTTATAATTTTTTCTGCTTTGATATACATATGTATATTAAAGGCTATTATAGGGACCAGTGTACCTCAGAGAAGGTTTATACGTACTTTATGGACAGTAGAAAACACCAAAAAGAAAAAAATATGAAAAAATCTATTTTAAATTTTAAAGAGTTATTTATTTCGCTACAAATTACAATTAATTTTAATTTTCATAACGTTAATTTTTTTTATTTTTCCTGATGAATGAATAAAAATAAAAATAATTAACGACCTAAAGCTTGAAAATAAAAATAATTAAATACAATTTATTATTATATTAAAAAGAAAAATTTTTAGAATTAGAGTGAAAAAATAATTTTATAATTAAAATTAATAATAATTTAATTAAATTTTTTTAATTTATTTTTTTTTCAGTGCAAAACACCAATACATTCTAAATTTAAACCAGGGTTTGAATTGCTTGCTTAAAAATAACAACAACAGTAAAATCTTTGCTTTGCTTACATCTTTTTCAACAAATAAAAAAACTGAATTCCTCAGCATTTATATAACATTTTGTTATAAGCGAAGCAAAAGCAAAAAAAGAAGAACAACTCATTTGCTTATGTCTTGTGTCTCTTTGTGCAGCAAAGCAATCGGCAAAGCAATTTTTTTGAAAACGTTTGCTATTGCTTAAGCAATAATTTACTGTTTGTTTCTTCTTTTGCTGTTGCTGTAAAACAATATTGGAAATCTTTATTTTGCAGATCTTCAAAAAAAATTTTTTTTTACACGTGGCGCTATAATTTCAATCTCTCACTCTGAAAGAATTTTCTAAAACTCAAGACTGAAGCAACAAGTAACAGTAAATAACAGCAAAAACAGCAATCGTAGTCAGCCACTACTTCACAGTAAAGAGTTAAGCAGAAGCAAAAATAAAACAAGAACAACTTATTGCTTAAGCAACAGCAAATGTTTTTAAAGTAATTGCTTTGCTGATTGCTTTGCTGCAGAAAGAGACACTAGCAAGCATAAGCAAATAAGTTGCTCTTTTTTTATTTGCTTTTGCTGCACACTTTTTCTAAGCAACAGTTAAGCAATTACATATGCATTGAAAATAGTCAAGCATTTTTAAACACATTCTATGATTGGGGACTATTGCTTATTAAGCATGAATATGCACATTTTTTGTGTTTTAAGAGAACTTATAACTGTTTCCTAAAATGACTCATTTTGCGTTTAAAGAGCCAAACAACTTGCAAAATAGCAAATGATTTTATTTTTCAAAAAATTAACGAAATTTGCTTAATCATTCAATAAAAATTATTTTGTCTTACAATAGTTATTCTTACTAAAGAGTTCACAATAAATACTATACATATGTATTTATTTTTTAAATAAATAACTTATTTTAACTTACGGCCATGTTCCTGATCTACGTCTTCTGGTGCTGGAACAAAAATAATTTAAATCCTCATCATCATCTAAACTTGACGAAGAATCGCCACGATTCAGCAGCAATTTTTGTTTATTCATAAAATTTAAATGTTTTATTTTATTTGTTAAACTATCCATACCGCAATTGCCATTGAAATCTTTTGAATTTGTGGCATTTAATTCTGTTGCTGCATGATGATGTTGCTGAGGAATACAAACGGCAGCTTGGCGTTGCAAGCACGTACGCGCAATTGTGCTTAATCTATCGTAGGTGTGGTTGTGATATTGATTTGATTGTTGAAAGGATAGTTTATAATTTAGACGCTCTTCTAGGCGGGTTTTATGCAAAGTGGCCAAATCGATGTCCGACACACAAGCCATTTTTTATTTTTTTTTTTTTTGTGAAACTTAATTATTTTTAAATTCTATTAACTTATTTTTCATAACATCAATTAATCTATTGATTAAAAAATTTTTAATATTTATTTAATTGTGTTTGTAATTTGGCACATCTATTACGATCAATTGTTTTCATTTAGTGCTGGCTTATAAAGGTTCAATACAATAATAATGACTGGCCAAATCTAGCGTATTATTGAAACACGCCATAAACTAGTTTAATACAACAACAATAAAAACATTGTGTATTGACGTAGCGGATTTGTAAATTGTAATTTTTATAAATATTTTAAATTATTCAAATATGAAACATATATTACTAAACCTGCACTATCATGGGGTATTGGTGATGATCAGGGATGGTAAAATTGATACACTTGAGCTATTCTTGGTACTTTTCGAACCTGGAAAATTAAACAGTACAGCAATGCAACAAGATTTCTCCTAGTTTTATGGTATAAATAATTCTATGTACCAAAAACATAAAAAAAACTTTTTATTCCTCTCATTATTTATTACAACAGGTCCCAATGGACGGAATATCTAGAGTCTTTCTTTTACTCTTTTTTTCGCTATTATACTGCAAAATAAAATTATGGTAAAATTATTACCCAATTAGAAATCAAGATTTTAAATTGAGTGTCAAAATATACATTAAAATCAATTTTATAAAATTTATATAACAAATGTAACACCAATTTATTACAAAAATATCCTCGCTCAAATTCCGTGTGATCTATGCGTCGGAGTCATAGGACGCTGTGTTTTTCTGTATTGGTATGATAGGAATTAGGTTAGATTAAGAAAGGTTTTCCTAGACATGGCACATCCTCTCGGAGTGCCTGAGGGTCCATCGTCATTCCCTTCAGCTAACTGAAAATAAACAAAAAGGTATTACCTATCACTCAGTATTCCGATTTTCTTGATGAATCCGACGACATCTTCGAGTTGGCACCGCGTGATGTCGTATAGCCCATCGAGAAATCTTTCACCTAGCCATCTAAATCTCCGGCCTTGTAACACAAAATGTAGTCTACAGTTTCCAACTCATTTTCGTCCTCGCACATCCTACAAAAATCCGATACTAGTACTGGTTCTTGCTCTAATGGCGTTATGGCCAGTGATCACACCTACAACGACTCTTAAAACTTGCTGTCTCAACCTATAAGTAGCTTAGTTTTAGCGCGTCCAGTATGGGCCAAATTACCCGTAAGACTCTAGAATCATCCCAAACTTCCTAGATCTCATAAGTTCTCCTTACTACCCAATCGGATAGAAACCTTTAGTAGTAACTAATCGATGCCTTTACTAATTCTACTCTATCTAAGCTAGTTTCCTAGCCCAATCTTGCGAGTTGCGAGGTAGGAATTAAGAACTCTATAAACCTAAGCGGAAGTTATGCGAAAATGTTCGTCACTGGACTATTAGCTTTTAGTGGTTATAAGAAATAAATCTAGTTAAATGATCAAGGCCGGGGCATATAGAATCTGTTATACGTTATACTTTGACGTATTTAAATGGGATCAAAGTAACGACGGAAGAGGTTGCCACAATGAGTATGTACTTTGTTGACGGATATTAAATCAGTAAAGGAAACACTTAAAAAGCTTTGTTCTCAATTTTATTTTATTTATTTTATTGTATTTTGTTTTATATTTGCTGCTCAGCGTACTTCAACAGTTGCCCAGCTTTCATACTTTGCGTTGACGGATTTGCACTGATTGTGACAACGCTCATAAGAAAATCTGTATTTCAACTTTCTTGTCCGTTGAAAAAGACGTCGTATAACCTACATACAGATGTGTTCAAGATTAAAGAGGGCTCCTGCCACGGTGGCTTTATCCCACGGTGCTCCAAACACCGAGTGAAATAAAGACGTAGACTAGCGCCCCCATTGTGTAGTATAACAAGACTTTACGATTGCCACCAATCGCAATTTGTGTGTATACAGTCACAATGAGTAGCAATTTATATAATATGGCAAGCCTTTCCAAGGCAAGCCTAGATCCACATTATAACCTCTTGCTTAGGGGTTTGGAGACTATCCAAACTCCGTCTGTTGAGAGTGCAACAGCACACTTGATCGACCGTGCACCACATCTACATAAATCGATCTTAAACCACAACCACCACGTGTACCCTCAAAGGGGACCTCACCAATAACCGGTCACAGAGAGGATAGGCTCTCTGTGGGGCCATCGATTCCCGTGGTACCAGTACTTTGGGCACTGGTCGGGCCTCGAAGAGAACCCGTGATTTTTACTCACAGACCTTTTCTTCCAGATTTAGGCTCTAGGAACCCAAGCGTCTGGTGACCCTATATTCCCCGAGTGAACCGCGTCAAAGCATTTGCCATTCCTGCAGTGAAAATTGGAACCCCCGGGGGTAATAACGTACATACATATGTATGTCGGGTTCTATGTATGTGCTTCGGCCTTTAAAATGATCTTTACTTACTGGTACAATTGCACAGGGGTGGTAAATTAGCCGGCAGATAAGATAGTTATAAAAGTAGTACTTAACTATCCATTCCTGACTGTCATCATTTTTACAACAAGCAAGAAACAAAATGGAATGTAAATAAATAAATAAAAACAATAAATTTTGAAACTAAAAAATGTGAAAAATTGAAAACAAAAATTCCAAAGCCATAGCAAATTTCTGTGTTTTTACAAAATAAAAGCCCCAAGAAACAACTCAAATAGGTAGGAAAGAGACAAAACAACCTGTTTCTAAGAAGCTACTTGCTACTAGTTGTTTAAATATTATCGTTAAACTTAAAAAAAAAGAAAACCAAAAAGACGACAACATAACCTTGATCTGTTTAACAGACAATAAACATGATTATGAATGAATTGCATGAAGTATTTAAAAGCAGACAATTAAATAACGAAATAACATAGTGTAAAGTTGTACATATAAAAAAATTGTAATTTTTTCTTTGATTGAAGGTAGTAAGAAAATTTATATTATTTTAATTTAGTTCCGGCATAATTTAAACATTTATGCACATTGTACTTTAAAACCTATAAAAATGAAATAAGAAAACGCAGTCCATTTGAATTTTAACTTGTTTTAATATTCCATTTAATGCCGTTATTTTATGTTAAAATCAAAATTAAAATAAGAAAAAAAACCTTTTTGTGGATGACAAATACTTCATACAAAGCAAAAGACAATAACAATTGGGGTTATTGACCATTTTACCAAACAAAACAACAAAACGCAAGATTTCTGCAAGAATTAGTGCAGAATTAAAATGTAAATTTTGTTGTTATTATTCGTACAGAAGTGGGGCCAATGTGTTCTTGAGTTCTTTTCCTTCCTTTACGAAAAATAACAATGACCTTTTTATAACTGTTGTAAGTGTTTTTAAATAAATGCATATGTATGTATGCATGTACTTATTTATGTATATATGTATGTACAAATTTACATACATATATGTACATTAATATGTGTAAAACAGGGATAACGTTATAGCCTTTTTATACTGATCAACATCTAATATCTACATATTTACATAAGTACATATGGATATGTAGATTAATATGTGTATAACAGGGATAAAGTTGTAGTCTTTTTATACTGATCAACATCTAATATCTTCCATAAATTCTCGAAGATGTTGCCATCTTTCCATTAGAATTATACAGGGCTAGGCTAAAAATTAACACCTTTACAAGACGTCCCTATATCTTAAGATCCAACTATAATGTGCATAAGCTGGCTTAAGCTAATGTCAAAAAATTAACGAAAAGTCTGTCAAATGCTTAAGCAACTTATTGAAAACGTTTAGGTGGCTACAATGTACTTACATGCATGAATCTAGAAACTATTATGACAAAATTGCACATTTGTTTTATTCGTACTTTTGCAAAATAATATTTTTTTTTTTCTAAATAAATGAAATTTGTTTGTTTGCTATGAACAGCTGTTCTGTTTTAAACTTCAAAGGGAACAGAAATCTCACGGGGAGTTTATAATATGCATTTTTTATGTGAAGGGGAATTGAATTTTCACGGGAACATACATTTCACTTATTGGTCATGGAGATTATTAAATTAAATACAGTTAAACACATATTTGTAAATATAAAAACCTCACTATATGGTTAAGCAATGCATACATACATATGTAATAAATTCCACTGGTAATTTTTCTTTACATGGCACAAACGGGTTGGAATGATTATTATTAGATAAAACAAATAATAAAACTGAAATATTTTCATTGACATTACTGAAATCTACATAAAAACAACCCATTATTGAAGAGTGACACTCTCAGGTTATTTTTTATTGGCAACTATTAAAAACTATTAAAAAATTATATACAACTATTAAAATTTTATATACAATAATTAAAAACTTTAAATTAACTGTCCTTTATTAACAATGTAGTATGTACACAAATACGTATACATACATATATAATAGTTGCTCAGGTTCTTCATGAAGATAATTGCACTTATAAATAAATTATTAAATAAAAATTCAAAAAAAAATGTTAGTAATACGGAAGTAAATTAATAACTTGTTCGAAAATCTTTTTAATAAATTACAAAGAAAAATAATGAATCCTTGTGATTTTGTGTTTTCTTTTAAAACAATACAAATAAGTTTGAAACAAAAGCTAGGAAAAATAATTTTCATGTCGAAAACAATAAATCAATGTGAAACGATTTAACAGACAATATTGATGACGCATTATCAAGAGAAAATTGATAAAAAGATGCAAATTAATTAACAAAAACAAAAAGTAATTGCAAAAATACAGACTACAGAACTTTGCTTTTTTTTCAAAATTTTGTGAAAAAAGCAAATGACGTACCTAAACAGAAACAATACGGTAGTGAAATAACCCAACTAACTTGGTCAATTAGGCAATATAATAGGTGTTTTTTTTTTCTTTTTTGTAGGCGGAGAAATTTAAATTGGCATAGAACAAAGGAAAAGATCTTTAATATCTATCCAATCGGATTTATATTAATTAGATAATTTTACGGCAATAATATTTAAATATGATCGGGCATATGTCCGCCGAATTTACATTTTTTCACCAGATTAATTAAAAAACTAGCTGCGCTGGCCACGTCGTAGTTAATGTGTTTTCTTTATATAGAGGTACCCTTACCTGGATAAAATTCTAAAATTTTAATAAAATTCTAAAATTTAAATAAAATTCTAAAATTTATATAATATTCAAAAGTTATTGTACAGTTTTCTAAATTGTGTTTAAAATATCCCGCTGACAAAAATAAAAGGTGCTGTCAAGTTTGCAGTACCTTAAATCGTTAAAAACGCGTACATTCACTACATTTTCTCTATTTTTTCTCGGAAACCAGATATTTTTGCGAAAACAACGTATCCTATATTTGAACTAAGATACTAAAGTACCTGCTCACAAAATTTTATTAAAATTCATCCAGTAGTTTTTACGCAATGCGAATACAGACAGACAGACAGCCATACAAAAATTCTTAAAATTGCCTTTTTGTATTCCATTGCCAATACCATCTGCAATAGCAACAAAATTTTCAAAATACATTTCATATACAGAAATAGTCCTGTTATAGTTTTATTATATGTATGTAAATAAGTATAGACAATTTTTCTGCATGATATGCTCAGAACTTAACAGTAACTTTTTAAAGCCAAAAATATTTTTAACGTTTTCAAGCGTAAAGCGATTCAAAAAGATTCTTATCTTGAAATTCAGTGCAAATTCATATTTTATTCAGTGAAAATTAGTTATTATTATTGTATTATAGGTCATGAAATTAATCTGAATTTAAATTTAATACACGACTTTTTTTAATGTCAAGTGCTTACTTCATTTAAAAGAAACCCGTTTTCACTAACCCGAAGTCCTAATAATTGAAAATTCGTTTTGATATTGAAACATTTAATTCTGCTCTTTGCTGTTAAATGAAAGGGAAACTTTGGTTAATTCGTTTTTTTTATTATGGTCATTGGCCGTGGTGTTTGTTGCCACAAAGTTGTGTTTTGTTATTGTTTTGTAAGAAAAATTATGTCAACTTTAATTGTTTGTAACGGTATTGATTGATATTGGCCACCTTGCCGGTAATTAATGAACATAAAAAATGTCTGTTTTAATTCAAACAAGCAAGATGTCGCCTTGTGAATACTTGCACATATATGTACGTCCGTACAGTGGATGACAATTCAATGAAAAACTTTTTTTTAAAAACTTACGGAAAAGATTTTTCAAAAAGGTTTTCATTGAATAGTCAGTCAACTGTATATAATTACATATGTATTTAGATGTATAAATGAGCATAAGTGTTTTGTTTTTGTTATTTATAGAGATGCCTTCTTATTTTCTTAAGTGACAAAAAGTAAATGATCTTCAAGAAAGAAAGCAAAAGCTTTTTTTATTATTTTTTTTTTGGCATGTTGATTTCAAGGTATATAAAATCAATAAAGTGTAGTTAATACATTTTGGCTTTTGATACATCCAAATCTCCCACAATAACATTTAATTTTAATTGGAAACTTTTGTGAGGATGCACCTTAACATTCTGATTTCAATAGAGTATACTCTTTTTCCGCTAAAATTTCTCATTTCCAAGAGAAAGTGGAGAAAAAGAAGTAAAAAACTGGGATATTTTAAAAAATGGGATTTTCCAAAGTGGAATATTTTAAACACTACTGCGCAACATTAGGTGCCAATTGAATAAAATTTGTATTAGATTTGTATTTTTTACTTTGTGGAATTACATTGTTATTTTAATATTTTAAACTCCTTTTACGGAGGTTTACAATAATTTTTAGAATATTATTTAATAAAAACCTTTATGTAAAGAAAATATGTATCTGGATGGATTTTAACAAAATTGTGTGAGGAGGTACTTTAGCATCCTGATTGCAATATAGGATACTTTCTTTCTGCAAAAATATCTTATTTTCAAGAGATAATAAAGAGAAAAAGCAGTAAAAGTACGCCTACTTTTTTCCGATTTAAAGCTACTGCATATTTTAAGGCGTCTTTTATTTTTGAAAGCGGAATATTTTGCGCAACAGATGGCGCTGTTTTAAAATAATGACAAAATACTAATTGCTTACTGCCAAATAGCCAATTGAATAAAATTTGTATTGATTTGTATTTTTACTTTGTGTAATTACAATGTTACTAAAATATTTTAAACACCTTTTACAGAGCTTTACAATAATTTTTAGAAATTTGTATAAATTTTATAATTTTATCCAGGGATGGGTACCTTTATATAAAGTAAATACATAAACCATATAATACTTTCGAAGCAAAATCGAGCAAAATATTATCGGGACGCCCACGACGTGGCGGGCACAGCTAGTTATAGTATAAAATCGAATTCTTTAAGAATTTTATTATTTATTATGAAATTTTCGAGTTTATTCATTTATAAATATTTTCCATTTTCCAATTAAATTGATTTAACTTTGCCAACTGTATAGAGAAAAATTTTAAAAATCTGGGAAACTGAAACAATTGGTGATAACCACACGGTCAGTTTAATAATATCGAAACAAATCCGTGAAAGCCTAGACAAAAGTTAGGGACAGTGAAAGTATGCAGTAAACATTGAATGTTTAATATTATTTGAGGACGTCTTCAATTATAGGGTACGCGAGATAATTAAACGCGATCTTACTTTAAAAGAACTTGGTTGTTAAATGAAGATGTACATGAGATCGCACACTTAATTGTATCGTTCGTGGACCAAGCATACAACTTGAATACTAGATTTGTTGTACCAACGGTCACATCGTGTATATCTTGCTTAAGCCCTTTTCATACTATTATACTGAGTATTAAGACTTGTCAAATACTTAAATCCAATGAGAAAGTGTGATGGTGTGAAAGCAGTATGTTATCAAAATGTGAAATAATACGGAAAGAAATTTGACATCCCATAATACTAAACCATTTTTAGAAAATTTTCTAAACGATAACATTTTTCATTTTATCAGGGTTGTATTTTTTTAAAGCAAAGAACCAAGCTGATTGAGCCGCAGCCGATAGTTCGCCGCCGCCGATGATATTTTTTCTTTGTCCTGCATCTGCCTTAAATTGCTATCAGTCTTAACGCCTACGTTTGTCCTACATCTGCCTTAAATTGCTATCAGTCTTAACGCCTACGTTAAGACTGATAGCAAACTTAAGACCAAACAAACTTAAGACCCGGCACCTCTGCCATCCACATAAAATTGCTCAGCCGACGCCGTTCAATGTCTCGTCTCGGCTTGTTTCTTTGCTGATATTTTTCATTTTATTTGAAGTGTGATAGTGTAAAAACGAAATGTTATGTTACGTTAGATTTTTTGACAATCACACAATTCTCATTGGATTTCTATACTCAGTATTATAGTGTGAAAGGGGCTTTAATAGCAAGAGTTTTAACATTTGGTGTAGGTAACATTCAAAATAGAAGGCTAAGGCCCCTTATTAAATAAATTGCCAACAGCTAAAGTTAAGATTTTATCGTAGTAGTTTTTTGTTATAATAAAGAAGTTAAGGCTTGTTACTATAATTTACGTTTCAAGTTCGTGATAATTAAAGGTTATTTTTAGCTTACTTATATTAACGAGAAACTACTTATCTCTCCGGTAAAATCCTAACTTTAGCTATAGGAAATTTGTAATAATGGGCCTTAGTCGAACAATTAACTGTAGGATAAAGAGCAATACCTATCTACATTGAAAAAAAAAAACCAAGTATCGTAAATCTAGAGATTACTTTAAAAACAAAGGGCGAGCATTGGCACAAAACTGATAGATAGGAGTGTTAGGAGGGATACCCTAACACAATTATGAATTATCGTTTTATATAATGACAATTTAGGTAGGGAAGTAAACTTTTTGTGTAAATTAAGAAAAAAATCTGATGTTATTTATTTTTTATTAAATAGTTAATAGTTTTTAGCTATTCGTTCAAATTAAATAATATTTTTTAATCGGTTAAAAAATCGATAAATTTTATTTGATTAAAATTAAATTCGAATAATAAAAATGAACTATTGATTAAATTCCCATTCTTAAACACGGTACTAACTTAACAGAGCCCTAACAGAACCTTAACAGTGCCTATTATGTACTATTTAAAGAGATGGCAATTTCAAGCTGCACTAGCGAGTACTTTTTAGTCTTTTATGAGCGTCATTATGTTCCTGGGCAGTTTAAAATGTTTATTTTCAATTTATTTCAAATGCCTGCTTATTTTCAAGATCATTATTAATTTTAGGTGTTTGTTTTTAAATTTTATCAACGTCAATATGTTTTTATATAAATTAGTCTATTTTTGAAAGCAATAACAATATAGCTCGTAAACACTTATTTTGTAAACAAACTAATTAATTTCAAAGCAAACAATATCAAAGCAATCACCACTTCAAACATTGCACCCAGTCGTAAAATTAAACTGACCATATACCACGCATACAAAATTAAATAACCGCCAAAAAACGAAACGAAAAAATATGTATTCACAACCGAAATAATTTTTTATAATTATTTTTTCTTTTAAACCAAGCTAGCAAATACTTATACTAACTAGTTTTTAAAAATTGTTTTGAATAAAAATAAAAAGGAAAATAAAAACACGCGATTTATTTGATTTAAATGCACGATTTCTTTTAAATTGTACTAGACTTAGTACAAATCTAAATTAAATGCATACGAAATACACTTGTTTTTGTTGTTTAAAAGATCTTTTTTTAAGTAAAAAATTAAAAACCGACCAGTAAGTCAAAGTGGCGAAGACTAACTGAGTCTACACTTTTGCATTTTATAAACAAAAGTTTGCTTTTCAGTGGCAAAAACAAAATACAAAAGAAAACACAAATTACAACACAACAAAAACAAAAACAAAACAAACAAAACCAGGAGAATGACAGCAAGCCAGCATTAGCAAATAAATCAAGTATTAAATTTATTCATAAATACTCGTCGTAATAGCAAAAGTACTCAAATTATTACAAAAATATTTTCCAAACGTTAGAGAAGCCCAAACACAAAAAACACCCCAAATAATTTGTAATTGTAATAATTTTCAAATATTTGTTTAACGGTCAAATTTCAAACAAGAAAATAAAAATAAAAGTATTATCTCATTCTGCTGCTCACACAATCAGGGTTACCGTTGGGAATTTAAAAAAAAAAGTTATTATAAACGGAGTTTAAAGAAAAGAGGATTGTGCAATTCTTTCATATAAAAGCAATTTTAAAGCGCTTTTAATAGTCTCTGGGCTCTGGGCTTTAGTTATTAATTAATGGACATCGTATGCGCCTCAGATGCTGGAAATAAAAATAACAATGAATTAATATCCCTGTAATTTTTCTTGAGAACTCATTTTCATAATTCGAACACTTTCTTCCTCTGTGTATTTCTTAATGACTAGTTTTTTAAAGTTACCAAGAATAATCTAATCTGTCTATCTTTCTTTTTTTTTGTGTTCGCATCACGTAAAAACTACTGGATGGATTTTAACTAAATATTGTCAGGAGGTACCTTAGTATCCTGATTTCAATATAGGATACTTTTTTTCCGCCAAAATATCTTTTTTCTTTTATTAAAATATTTTAAACACCTTTTACAGAGCTTTACAATAATTTTTAGAATTTTTTATAAATTTTACAATTTTATCCCGGGATGGGTATCTTTATATAAAGTAAATACATAAATCATAACTGAAGCACTATAAAAGTAAGAGTCTTACAATTGGTGTGAAATACTTGCAAAGCAAAATCGAGCAAAATATTGTCAAGACGCCCACGACATGGCTGGCACAGCTAGTTTTATATAAATTTTAGAAATTTATCCAGGAATGGGTACTTTTATATAAAGTAAATACGTAAGAGTCCTAAAATTTGGTGTGGATTACTTTCAAAAAATATTGTCAGGACGCACACAACGTGTGTGACCACATATTAAGTGTTTTATGAAATAAAAAAAAAATTATTGGAATACACTGTTTACCCAACAGCAATCTCATACTCTTTTACGTACCGCCCACTTTTAAAACAAACAGTGCATTTTACTCAAAAAGGGGTAAAAAGGAGCTCAAATTAGCAAAAACTCATACAAGAGGGGTATGGAAATTGTCAAGACCATTAACGTAACAAGAGAATTTATTAAAAATAAAATAAGAAAAAATTCTAGGATGAGCCAAATTTGTTCTAGGGATGGATAAGAGAATTTACGCAATTAATGGCTTAATTGAGATCAATTTATTATACAAGAACTCAATTACTTAATTGAGAAACTAGTATATAATTGCGTCTCTAATTGAATAAATTACGAAACGCATACTGACAAGTATGTTCAGTGAGAAAAATTTAGTTCACTGCATGGCACAATAATATTAGGTAGTCGCATTACTACAACAACAAAAACCACACTTACTTTGCTGAAAACAATTTAACTATCTAATGTCAAACAAGCTGACTGAAATAAAAAATACAAAGCAAATTATACGGCGAATTCAATTTTAATTGTATCCAAGGGAGTGCCGTAGTGCTCCCTACAACTACAACAAAACAACATTCTACTAGCATATATAAAACAATGTATTTTTTACATTACTAAAAAAAAGCGAGCAAAAAAAATTCAGCTGGGATAATGCACCCACCTGGTATAAACTCGCCAGATTTTTTTAAAGGTCAATTTTTATCCATTTAAAAAAGAAATTTACGATTATAATAAAAGCAATGTGTTTTCAGCTGTCAAATACTAATTGAAAAAGCTTAATTGAGCATGTGTGAACACTAAATTAAATGGCTTAATTAAGATTAAATTGTCTCAATTAAGAAAATATGTCTGAACAGGGTATTAGCTCTTCCCCACGCTAATTTTACTTGACAACAGTAACACTGGCATCGATTTTGTTGCTCTCTTTTACTCTAAATAAGTGTTAGTTACATATAGATGTAGTACCTTTTCATCTCTTCAAGCATTCACTATTATTAGCTGACCCCATTTTAAACAGCTGATCAAAAATTTTTGTCTATTTACCCTTGTAAGTTATGTTCTTCTTACAATTTCTGTTTGTATACAATTTAGAGCCTAAAAATGTAATTATGTATACTACAGCGGTGGCAAAACATATTGATGTATTTTTTTTTTTTTTTTTAGAAAAATCATTTGATTAAAAATAGAATAAATGACAGAAAATAAGTACCATCCTGATTAAATAAAAAGTTAGTAAAGGTCCGTTGCCACATTTTGCTATGCAATCCTAACTAGAAAGAGCCCATGAAATAAAAACACGAGGAAATCAGGAATTACAATTTTAGGGTGCTGTGGCTCAAATGGTTAGCACATTGACTACTAAAGCATGGTATTTATAATATTATTATAATAATACACTGTTCTAAAAATAATCATAACGTGCAATTACATACCCCCGGGGGTTCCAATTGTCACTGCAGGAATATGGCAAATGCTTTGACGCGGTTCACTCGGGGAAAATAGGGGCACCAGACGCTAGGGTTCCTAGAGCCTAAATCTGGAAGAAAAGGTCTGTGTGTTAAAACATACGGGTCCTCTTCGAGGCCCGACCAGTGCCCAAAGGACTGGTACCACGGGAATCGGTGGCCCCACAGAGAGCCTATCCTCTCTGTGACCGGTTATTGGTGAGGTCACCTTCGGGGGTACACGTGGTGGTTGTGGTTTAAGATCGATTTATGTAGGTAAGGTGCAAGGTCGATCAAGTGTGCTGTTGCACTCTCAACAGACGGAGTTTGGATAGTCTCCAAACCCCTAAGCAAGAGGTTATAATGTGGATCTAGGCTTGCCTTGGAAAGGCTTGCCATATTATATAAATTGCTACTCATTGTGACTGTATCACACACAAAAAGCGATTGGTGGCAATCGTAAAGTGTTGTTATACTACACAATGGGGCCGCTAGTCTACGCCTGAGGTGAGGTTAGGCCGAGTAGGCAGGTACTCACGTTAATCTTGTTCCACAACGTGCAATTACAGTGTTGCCGTAAGTGAAGCTTTACTATCACTCTAACCATTTGTCTTTTCTACTCCTATCCCTTTCCAAAGGTAATAACACGATTTAATATAGGCATTAATTGCCTGAGTGTTACTTCTAATTAAAAACAAATAAACAAAAAAAAAAAAAAAACAAAAAAATGGTATGCGAAATTTTAGAAAGTAGTTCGTTCACATAGAAGCTTAAACTCAAAATCGCTTTTCTAGTATTCTTTTGCAACATTTCCCAAACATATGCATACATTTTTTCATTTACTTTTTTATTTCCAGCGCAGTAACTGACTGCAAGCTGCATCTATCAGTTTGTTTTGACAGCCATTGAGAGCCATTGACAACCTCGTTATTTTGTACGTAAAAGACCATCACCGAAACCACAGAAAGACTTCGTTGCGGTCGTATCAACATAAATCACGCCAAAAATTCCGGTCGTCCAGAGGAAAATTTCAAGCCAAAATTGTCGATAAACTCCGTGGAATGATATTAGACAATCAGAAAGTTAAAGTAGGTAAAGTGGCTAAGCCTGTTGGCATCTTAACCGAATTAGTACATCACATTTTACATGAATATTTGAATATGAAAAATAGGTGTGTAGCCACTAACGCCAAAATCAAGGATTTGGGCTATGAACTGCTACCCATTCATTATACTTTCCAGATTTTGCACCTTGTGACTTTTGTTTTCAGCTAAAAATAGTTTT
Source organism: Phasia obesa (assembly GCA_949628195.1). Lineage (NCBI taxonomy): Eukaryota > Metazoa > Arthropoda > Insecta > Diptera > Tachinidae > Phasia > Phasia obesa. Next base: position 3,503,091 of record OX451219.1, read on the forward strand.
GCATATTGAGAAATAAAACGCTTTTTTACAAAAAAAAAATATTCTTAATTCACAAAGTCACGTCATTATCAAATTGCCCTCGTACATATTATTAAGTTTATAAACCCTTTAGTTATTGAAAAAACTTATAAATAAAAAAACGGTAGTGGGTGATAATTTTGGCTGCTAATGTTTTGATCACCGTTGTATATTTTATTCAGTTAAAAAATAATTAAAAGCAAGTAATTCAGGTTATTTTTAAGCAAAAACATCAGGTATGTATGTAAGTGTTCAAGTGTTTACACATGACAAAATATGACCCTTCTATTAAAATATAGTACAGAATTTGAAGATTACAATAATAAAAATATTTTTAAATGTCTATTAAAGTTCAAAGTTTTTTTTATGATTAGCAGAGCATGCAAGCAAATGTTACCGCTATAAGCTTTAATTAAACCTTTTTAAATATTGGTTTAATAAAACATTTTTAATTTAAAATTGTTATTTCAAGAAATTGGTTTCTAATAAAATATGTATATAAATTAAAAGTAAAATATTACATGTCAAATGACTCAAACCCAAAAACCACACTAAACTATAATCTAAACTAAATACTTGTTAACACAATTGAGTTTAAAGATATGCAATTACAGAATTCCCTATTGAATTTAATTCCCCTTGGGTAAAATCAACGCCTGGTTACCTGACCGATCAGCTGAGTAATTTTAAGATGCAACTAACAAAAAATTAAAGAATTGAAATGATACATTTTCTTAAAACGTGACTGTAATTTTTCATGCATAAATACATTTCAATTAGAAGGTTTAAACCATATGTTAGGTATTTAGTTAATATTTTTGCAATGAGATGGAACCAACTGTCTAATCGTTTAATGGGATTACAAATACATTATAAAAATATTTATTAAATATTTTGTAGCAACTAGTAAAGGGTTTCCCAAAATCCATACAAGACTTTAATTTGCAACCGTTTATGAAGTAGAGTGTTGGCGACTCTAATAAAAAAAATTGCCAGATGACAGCTGAAGAGTTAGTAGAAATGATTCATTATACGATAGAAAGACATTTATTTTTCCACCGTAAAAGAATATAATAAAACTCGCAATAAAGCAAATTGATGCTTTTCCGTTAGCCAGGCGGGCGCAAGCGAATAATCCCCATATAATGTAGAATTCCACCAAACATTTTGTGACAGTGTACAAAAAGACAGTGGAGAAAATCTATAGTTAGCGAAGCCGCTGTTGGTCATACCATAGAGGAGAAAACTTGCGACAGGAAAAGGCCGGCTGTACAGGAAATCCTTATCATTCGCTTCGAATAGCGGCTTAGCTTGCGTTTGGTTCAGAATTGGCGAAATTTTTGCGCGGCTAACGGAAAAGTAGCAGCATATTTTTACCTTAATTGTTTTCTTAATAGTTAAAAATCACACATTTGGTTCCTCATAATTTGTATCCATTTTCATATAAATTTTTACACCAAATTGCATAAATTAATTGATTTATAAATACATTTTTGTTTACGTTTAGCAGTTGATAGTGAGACCATATTTCAACAGAAAAAAAACAAATTTAATGAGAAGAAATATTAACAAAAAATACATTTAAATAAAATTATCCAAATAAAAAGCTTTTATTTGAATTGCTATAAATAAAGAAGAAAGCAATTCTTTAAATAAAATGTAACTTTATTTGCCAAAAAAAACTTAAAAATTTGAACAGAAAAACGGGCACTCTACACCAATTTAGTCGTCGATCATCGGTATATGAAATTGAATAAACCTATCGCAGATTTCGTCACGCACGACGAATTTCGTCAAAGCACTGATTGTGTGCTTTTCAAAAACACAAATGTATATTTTTTGGCGAATATTCGGAACGAAAAATACGGCGTTATGCCAGTTGTGTTTAAAGCACAACTTTCATTTTAAAAAGATTCTACTTAAAATATTAAAATGAAATACATAAAAATAATTAATTAACAAATTCCGGTTTAATTTTTAAATTTGTATTTAAAAATTTATTGTTATATGCAGTACAAATTGTACTGCTGTTATATTTATTAACGCCTTAAAGTACGTTTTCTTGTAGTTCTTGCTAACTTTATCAATTTCTGCAATACGATAACTAATTAAGCCTTTAAACTCAAAGAAAGCAGATGTCATGTTGACATCTTAGACTTTTTTAGTTGGTTGCACTTTTTTATTTTAAATAAATATTTATAAAAACTTAATTCTACATCGGAAATAGGAACATCTAAGGAATTTGAAAAACAGAAAAAGATAATCATTGAAATAATAGTGCATGAAAAATCGTGACTCTAAAGACATATTTTATTTCATACCATTCCAAACGCTTCTAACATTCGTTCAAACGAATTGATAAAAGGCACTCATTAAAAACACATTTATACAATTTAATATACAGACGATATTTAATTTTATATTTTATATGATTGACAAAAACAATTTTTTTTTTTTTATAAAATGAACATGTACGCTAAATTGCAAGCACACGACACAAACATATTTTTTTAAACACGAGGGCAACTCAATAAGTCTTTGTAAAAGCATAGAAAATATATTTTTTCATTTGATTTTTTTTAAATTTTCCAATATAGTTTACTTTAGCGATTCTTTTACTTAAAGAAAAGACAAATTACGTAACTGATTTACAAGTTTTCAAAGGTAGACAATTTTCCTAGAGATCGGATTTAGTATATTAACTGGTACTAAACAAGGATGTTAAGGTTAGGTCCTTTATATATCACAAAGTGTTGCACAGGTTTCAAATAACCCCCTCCAAGACGATCGCCATGTGAAAGGTTACAACTTGAGCCACTCGCTATTAACAAAAACATAATTAAGTTGAAAAGTAAAGGGTTAGTTTTATTAAATCCTAAAAGCATGCTACTATTATTATGTTTTAAATTGTATAAACTTTGCGGTTGCCAGATAAAATTTGTAAATAATCGTCAAATTATGCAAAAACAAATCATCACATTCTTAAAAAAAAATCGCCAAACTTCAGCGTTTGACTTCATATTTCATATGTATAGATAAATAATATAATAAAATAGTAACTCATTTCCTGTCTGTCTTTTTGTCTATCTGTCTGTCTGTCTAGGTTCGCATCAAGTAAAAACTGCTGAATGGATTTTAACAAAATTTTTTGAGAAGGTAGCTTAGTATCCTGATTCCAATATAGGATACTTTTTTCCGCAAAAATATCTTACCCAGAAGAAAGTGGAGATAAGCAAAGCAGTGAAAGTACGCAATTTCACCGATTTAAAGGTATCGCATGCTTTAAGGTACCTTATATTTTTCAAAGCGCGATATTTTTAACACGGTTGCGTAACAGATGTCGCTGTTTCAAAATAATGACAAAATATGAATTGAGAGCGGGATATTTTAAACACGGTAGCCCAACAGATGGCGTTATTTAAAAATAATGCAAAATGATTTGTATTTTTACTTTGTGGAATTACATTGTTATTCAAATATTTTAAACACCTTTTACAGAGCTTTACAATAATTTTTAGAATTTTATATAAATTTTAGAATTTTATTCAGGGATGGATAGCTTTATATAAATGAAATAAGAATACGTGAAGCACTATAAAATTAGGAGTCTTAATTGGCTTACATTCAAAACAAAATCGAAAAAAATATTTTCAGGGCGCACACAATGTGTGTGGGCACATCTAGTTTGTCATAAACTATAAGACATTTTTGTTTGTTTTTGGTAAAATTAAATATTGTACAGTAGTAATAATTTTAAAATTGTAGTAATTTATTTTATTTACTTATTACTTCAATACAAAGAAGCCCTCATGTCCAATAATATATATGTATTGTAAGATTAATTACCATGTAAAAACAACACAAAAAGTAAAAAGCTTATAATAAATTTAATCTATATAATTAAAAAAAAAAAAATATGTACATCAAAAAGTTAATCAATTAATTAATTTTCCTTAAAGGCTTTCTAATCTTTTACAACATAGAATTTATTTGAAACTTGCCTTGCTTTAAATTGTTATTAATCCATACAAGATTTTGTAAATACAGATTGACTTGCCCTCGTATTAACTTTATTATAAAAAAAAAACAATAGTTAAAATTAAAACACTTACAGAATGTGGCCATATAAGTTTCTATATTTGAAATTTTACTGATAATATTTTTTTTTATTAACAAATGACACTTTAAAGGCGTAAAGTCTGTGTTGTGAGAGATCAATAAAAAATGCAGACAAAACAGTCGCTCACACACACTTCAAAGCACAGTAACCGCTTTTTTGTATGCACATAAGGTACGCGCTTTGTTGTAATTAATTCAAAAACCACACCAAAATGAACAAGTGATTGAATTGTTAATTCTTTCAAGACACTTTATTTAAACAAGTAATAAAAAATTGTAATTTTAAAATTATATTTTTAATCTTTAATTCTGGTCCTTTGTGCAGCAGGAACTTTGTGAATAAACTACTTAAAAGCGGGAAATTGTATTGTTTATATTGTGATTTTATATTTTGAATTTTATGCCTTTAATACTCTCACTAACTTGCGAGATGAGATGATGTCACATTGACGAACGATTTAAAAACAAAGAAGAGATTTTGGATCTTTTGTCGGTAGAAAAAGAAAACATTTATGGCGCAAGCGTTGAATTTAATTCTTGATTTTATTTATCAGTCATTGTTTTATATTGTTAATTATATGTGATTTTCTTTTGTTTACTTCTCAATCAGACTCATCTTTGATAAGAAGTCAAAAGGCTAGAAATATAATACCACCCGCGATTCACTTGTTAAGTGCACATGTATAAGGTTGGCATTATTTTGCATTCCAGAATGAAATTTTGTTTAATTGACCAAACGTGGTTAAAGAAAAATTATACATATCTTAATAATGCCTGTACAATGATGAATGCATTTAAAAATTTTCTTTAAGATATACATACATATATAAAATCGGTATTGATAAATATTAATAAATATTTGAATTAAATCAAAATTAAATAATTAACAATTATTTTTAATAAATTTAAAAAATCTTTTTAGTAATTTAAATTTAAATTTTTTTTAATTTAAACTACAAACTATGTACATAAAATTTTACAAAACAAAATCCCAATTATAGCAAAAAAAAAAAACAAAGAGACCAACACGTGGGCTCAAGTGAGCTGCATTACATGCATCATAAAGCTTTAATTTTCTGAGCCTCACCAAAAAAATGAAATTTAATCAAATAATAAAATATGCAAACATTTTCACAATCTACTGAGTTTCCCATCTCTGAAAATTTAAACTTTAAAATAAGTCAACAGGAGCTTTGAGCCAAGTTTGGTTTAGCCGATTGCATGTTCTTTTTATTAAGTGATTTTTTCAAGCGTATGATAATAACGTTTTTTGTGGATGGAAAAAACAAAAACTAATAAAAATATAATTTCTGTGCGGTTAATGCACTTAAAATTTTAATGTTGTTCATGTTTAAAACCACCATTAATAAGCCAAGCAAGTACTTTTTTTGAACGAGTTGGCTTTTAATGAATATTTAAATTATTTCAACATAAATATTTTAAATACTTTTTAAACTTACCACCACTCTCTCATAGCTTCAACATCAGGTGATGAACTTGTTCCACCTGGTCCAGGGGCTGATGAAGCACTACCGCCTGCACTAAGACGGTTATTACTTAAATTATCTTTTACAGCTGCAGCGGCAGCATTTGTAGACGAAGGTGTACACTGTAAAGCAGTTGTGACCCCAACACCAGTAGCGGTGTAATGGGTGGCATTCAAAGCTTGATGGTTACTGCTGCTACCGCTACTGTGCGAACCATTCATTTGTGTATTAGACATGTTTATTAATTATTTAAAACTTTTTGATTTTATATTAATTGAAAAATATTAAAAGCTTAAATTGTTTAATTCTTCTTTGTTCTTCCGTTAAATAAACCATACATTAAAATTTTTACAATAACAAAAACAAGCTGCTGGTTAGGCGAGTTATATTATTATTTTTTAAAATTAATTTCGCAATTTGCTATTTATTGGTTGGAATGATACTGGACAAAGCAAAACATTTTATTATTGTGGGTTATTTGGTAATAAAAAAGTTAAGCACAACCGACCAAATTTAAAACTTGACCAATTTATTGCATCTAACTTAACACACCAACACAATTATACACTTTATATTAAATTTCTCTGCTATTCTCTGAAGCTATTACTAGCTCTCAGCAGCACTTGTTTAAAAAAACAAAAAAAAAAAAACTTTTTTGTGTTAATGGGAAAAGTTTCACTTTTTCTTTTTTGTACAGGTATTATAAATTATGCTTTATTTCTTTGAATTTTGTGAAATTGTAGTTTTATAATATTAATAACTGTCAAACAAACACTTTATGATCTGTATAGTTTTTAAATCTTTTATTTATTTTAATAATAATTTTCAGGATAGGAGGAATAACAAAAAGACAAAGTAAAACACCAACTTAATTTGAGAGAGGCAAACTAATGAATATATATCAGCTGTCAGCAACGGGTTGCCATATCTTTATGTAAATGGATAAAATTGAAACGTAAAAAAAAACACGGAAAATTAAATTTGGTATTATTGAGATTCCACAAAAAAATTTTATTATTAAATTTTATTAAAAAATTTTAATAATAAAATTTTTGGGAATTTGAATATTAATACCCATGTATATGTATAAAAAATAAAATATATTTGAAAACTATTTTAAAACAAATTTTTCAAACAAAAGTTATTTTAAAATACATTCAAATAAGTTTTATTTTTTATAAATATGGTGTTAATTATTTAATATTAGGCTATTGTTAGTTGAGCTAGTTCCAATACGTATTTTACTGGTTGCTTAGGCCAGATCTTCAGGAAACCATTTTCCTAATTTTAGGGAAACCAAAAATACTCCATAAGTAACAAAATTCTAAAAACACAATGAAGTAATAGTGTTAATAGCATAATATTACAGCAAAGCTTCAACAAAACACCAACAAACAAATAATTAATATTTTGTAATATTATTCTATTAACACATGTACTTCTTATAGTGTTTTTAGAAGTTTGTTACTTATAGAGTAGGAAAAAGGTTTCCAGAATATCTGAACTAAGCAACCAGGGAAATACGTTTTTCCCGCAATAAATAAATTGCAGTTTAATTATAAAATTTTATGGGTAATTAGCATAATGTTAAATAACGAAAGACTTTTAATTTCAAAACTTCAATGCCCAAATGCTAATATAATAATTTTACTTAAAGTATAATTTATGACGAAATTTACATTACAATATTGTCAAAAAGTGCGCTTAGAATAAACTTTATGTCTAAGTTTGTTTGTTTTTTAATTACTCTGTCAACTGCAGTCCGCAGCCAGTGGTACAGATTTATTTGGTGATAAAAATATTGAAGCTATACTATCAAATATGAAACCGAAAGTCCAAAAATCAGCTTCTTATAAATCTAAATGTGGTTTCAAAATATATTATTTATTAAAAAATATTTTAATTGAACTTTATTTGTAAAATATTCAAAATCCTTAAATCAAAATAATATTAGCTTTAAAATAGTTGAATTAATTATTTTAAGAAATATATTATTAACTAACGAAAATCTTTAAATGCGTTCCATGATTTTCAAATAAAAATTTGTTTGTAGTTGTTTTTCATTTTATTAACACATTAACAACATACTTCTTCCTTTTACACATACATTTCATTGTTAAATAAAAAGAGACATGAGACACTAGATCTATATTGCCACTTTTGGGGGTTCACTTTGCCTCCTCTCACTATCTTGGCATAGAAAGTGGAAATTCCCAGATTAAACTTGTTTAAAAATTTTGATTTTTGTACTTGGCTGATTTATGCAACCACTAATAACTGTACAGCTATTCGAGGAAGCCAATAAGCCAGTTAGACAAGGGATAGGCCGAGCAACAAGGATGGCCTGATTGACTTTGAGCATTAAAGAGCTATTTTATTTATTAATATTTTTCCAAAGCTTCACTTCGATATTTTTTTCTGAAAGTTAAAAATACCAAAACTAAATAGCAGTGTCAAAAGCTTTGTTTTCAGATAGTTTCTTCAATCAGTAATTATTTTCTTGAGTTACCGATAAACTAGATATTCAATATATTTATATTTCTAAATAAAATGTATGTTTAAACGAGATTAGTTAAAAAAATGTAAGGGTAAATATACAGTGTTATGATCTGGTATCTCCACTCTTAACATTGACGTTTTAACAGCACAGTTGTGTTCATTAAGCAAAATGTAAGGGGTAAATTATTAGTAGTAATGCCAGATAGCAATTAACAGGGTATTGCCACGTGATTATTAAAGAATAATGTAACGTTTTTTTTTATTTAAATTACAAACAACTGCAACTTTTTATTTGTTAAAAAACGCTTTTCTTACCAAATACAATTTATTAATTTATATTGCTTTTATAAAAAATTAATTAATATTTAATTTTAATATTGTTTAATTTTTAAATATATGTAGTTATATTTAGCGTAAAATTTGTAAACATAGTATATGTTTTTAGGGGCTTAAACATGTGTGAATTAACCATCTTTTCATAAAACGTTTACCTCAGTTGTATTATTTATTTTATCTGACTAATTATTTAGTTTCTCACAGGAAACACCTCAAGAAATTATCATAAAAATGCGATATCTAAAATTAAATGTAACACAGCCGAAAATAACACAAAACAAATGTAAAAATTTAAAAATATATTATATTTATAAACACATATCCATATGTACATGTATACTAATACATAATGCAAAATTTCACCTCACGTAAACAAAACAGGAAAAAAAACATAAATTATATATAATTTTGAGCATCTCTTCAATGTTTACAACAAGAAGCAAAAAATATGTATTATCTAAATGTTTTCTTTTTTTACAGAAAATAACTTACCGAAATTGGTTTCTTTTTTCTATTAAATCTTGAACTCTGGTACGTCTTAGAGGGGCTGGAGAAGTACCAGGAGATGAGAATTGCTCTTGACTTTCAGCCACCATGGTTCGTGCCATGGCTAAGTCTTCTTCTTTCATATTAATTTTTATTTTGTTGTTGCTCTTGAAAACTTTTTCAATTGTTTCAATTATAAATGTTTTGAAACTCTTGTTAAATTTCAATATTAAAGCAACATCTTAACAATGTATAGGGTAAATTTAATTATTAGTGTTTTTTTTTGTTCAAAATTAAATTTAAACACTTTAAAAAATATATATTTTTATTTTACTTTTTATTTATGTAAAATTTTAATTTAAAATTTATATCAAATTTATATTTTAAATTCGTTTATTTAAAGTTTTCCCAAGTGTTTACCATTTGTAATAATTTTTAATGAAAATCAACCACAACCGTTCAGTTTTAGAGTCAAAATTAAACTGATGTGTTTGAGTGTATGAAAAAAATTATCTAAACAAAATTATTCTGAATATCAAAAATTGTAAAGCAAAAAATTCTTTATGGTAAAATATAGATTCAAAACGAATTATATACACCCTAGTTTAATAATTATTTCTCTACAGGCGATCTATCTAGTGTTGAGTTTTTGAGTAAAGACAATTTAACGGTTCTTTAGTAACTTGAGTCTTGTGTCGAAGTCAATTACCTAGTGATCACACGTGATGAATTTATATCATGATAAATGTCAAACGTTTATTATGATATATGTATGTGAAGACTGAGATTCTTAGTGAGAATTCCAAATTATAAAGCAAGAAATTAAAATGAATTTTTATTATTGTGTAATTTTTTTACCAAATTTATGATTTGAGAGAAATGCTTTTCGGCCATATATTGGAAGATTATGGGCTACCTTACATCTCAAAAACTGAAGCTGGTAGAGATGGGGAATGTGGATTTTTTTGTATTTTTTTCAATTTTATTACAGTAGGGTATTTTAAAAAAATATATTTAAAATCCAAAACAATATATTGAAACACACAATCACACTCACTAACTCTTATGGTACAAACAGATAAATTACAAAAAAAAAAAAAAAAAAATAAACTAACAACAACAATATGAAAAATCTCATATACATATGTATGTATATTCGTATATGTACAAGATTCTTTTAGCCAGTGCAAAATGATCATTGAAACACACACACACACTTACACACTCTGTATGCACATATAAGTGATCTTTTTATTGTAGATGAAGTGTGTTGAAACTGAAAGTATGAAAAATTCAAAATGAAACAATGAAAAAAAAAACAGAATTTACATATTTTGAGAATTTAAGATAGATTTTAAACGAAACAAATGATTTCTCATCCAACTGAGTACCAAATTCAACTATTGTAAGTGTAAGCGGTGACAGAATAGTACTTTTAGATACAAAGCCGTAGTTCTCTCCTCAAAAAAGGAAAATAAAAAAATAAAAACAAATTGTATTTAACCTGAACAATGTGCATAATAATTTTTTATCTTTTTTTTGTATTTTATATAATTGTAATTTATACATACATCTTCAGGTATAGCGACACAGCTTATTTAAAAAAATCCTAGACAATTCGTTTTGAAAAGTAAAAAAAAAAATTGTCTTGATTTTTAATTTATGAGTAACTAACCGATCCATTTTATCATTGGTTCTTGAATAAATGTTGCAGTGGATTCTAACTTTAGCCTTTCATTTCGACCATGAAAATGAAAATAAAAAAAAAAAAAATATTTGTTAAGTGACTTCAGGCGAAGGCAGACGGGAGCATATGTCTGACAAGAAAAAAAAGAGCGTCACGCCAAGAGGCCAGGATTCACTATCCTACACAATCGTACGATTTTATTACAAAAATATCTAATAGAATTCTATCCTACAAAAAGAATATTTTGCAACTCTGATCGCATGGAAAAAATATTTAATGAATTTTTTCAAAAGCTTATCAAATCGTACAGACCTATCAAAAAGCCTGTCACACACATGCAACATGACAGATCGATCGACTGAATTTGACAGTGAATCATGGTCTTAAATAATATATGATCAGTTTAAAATAAATGGCGATAGGTAAACCAACATAACTCCTGTTGAGACTAATATTGTTTTATTACTTGCAATGATCTTCCCTTAACTGTTACATATCGTAACCGATATGACGATGCGACCGTTGTTACAGCTTGAGTAGGTTGTACACAAGATTGCAACGTTTGTGGGATTTTTGTATTAAGTTGTGCGTTGTGGTTGTACGAGAGATCAAAAAGTTTTGATTTTCTATCATGTTGTACAACACTGCACAGTGGGGCAGAATGAAAATATTTTGGAAATAACTCAGCCATTTGTAAAGGGCTAGGCCGATTGATACAAAATTTGACATGAGCATAGCAGAGGAGTATCTCAGCTTAAGTGTTGACGGTGGAAACCATCCACTTGCTAGGGGTGGCGCTATGTAGTCTCTAAATTGGTACCTCGCACCTCCATAGAGATTGGAATTTCATCGATTTTTGTTTGGTTTTTAAAATACCTACAAAATGATAATCTTTAAATTATGTTTTAAAATCAGCGAGTTATAAGCAAATTAAAATTAAAATTTTTGGTTTTTCGATACCCTGGTTTAGTTTTTTTTTTTTTCAAAATATTGGGTACAATTTTCAGCAATTATTTTTATCTTAGAGCAAAATTTTAAATATTGTGTCAAAATTTCAAGGTTATATCTTTTCAGAGTTAAAAATTTGAAGAAATAAAGACCATAAATCCCAAAAGTGGAATTTAGAGCATATTGCCCATAAAGTCGACATATGCACAAGAGCTCATAAAATACATTCAGTTATAATTGGGAGTTATGTAGCTTTATTACAGCAGCCTTTTTCCGATCCCAGCTTTGGTATTTGAGAACATATAAGGTAAAGTCGAAAATTCGATGTAAAATAGTTCGAATTGATGGACCTCCAACTTTTACACGGATGATAAATTTTATACGAAATATGCTTTAAACGTACGTACATATAGTTGGCTTACACAAAAATATAAAATGTTTATATATTCCTTGAGATTTTTTTTCTATTAATAAAACAAGATTGATGGTGCTTTTGAGGCTAAAATAACCAAAATTCAATTTTGAAATTTTTATATTGAAAATAGTCTAGTTTCTAACTTAGAAAAGATATAAACTTATTATTTTTCTTCAATATTTTAAATTTTGCTCGCTAACTAAGAAAATTGTAGTCAATATTTTTAAAAAACTGGACCAGGGTACCAAAAAATCAAAAATAGTAACTTGCTTATTTTAAAACATAATTTTTAATTAATTAATTTTAGATATTAATTAGACCTTTAAGACCATTTTCCAATTTTGAAAAATTGAACTAAAATTAAAGAAATGCAGGTGCGAGGTACCCAACTTTAAGACCACGTAGCGCTATCCCTGGGTAATAGATAATGCTCAGCGTCAAAATTTAAGCTCAGATACTCCTCTGCTAAGCTCATGTCAAATTTACAGCTATAAATTTGAATCTTGTTTAGAAGTTTATTTCTTTAAGATTTTATATTAAATTTTTATTTGAAGTATTGATTCCATATACACAAGAACATTGACAGCAAAACATTAGCTGCAACAAATCAATGTGATTAAGTAATTTTAATTTCAAACATTAAAATTCTTTGTGTTCATAAGCATAAATCTTAACTGTCACAACTGCACACGATTTCATGTCGGCTCTTGTAAAAAGTCAATTAAAATACACTGATATCAATACATATAAAAATAATAATTCTAAAAATCCAAACTTTAATAGATTTACAATTTAAACCAACTAAATAACTTAATAACATTTTGATTAAAAACAAAAAAAAAAAATAAGTGTGAACAAGAACTTAATTTGTAACACGATTTGTTCTGTTTAGACTGTCGTCATCATTATTAAAAATCTACAAACATTAATCATTTCTCAACTTTGTGCTTTTTTTAATTTAACAAAAAAATAAATGTTCTACTAAGTTGATTAAAAAAAGATTGTGCTTAATTTTAAATGCATTTTTTTAAGTTTTTTTTATGTTTTCAGTTTGTGTTTGCAAACAAAACGATTGTCACGTTCAAGTTTAAATTAATTGTTTGGAAAATTAAATGTTGAAAAACTACAAAAACACAGGCATATATATGTATGTACAAATGTAGTAACGAGTGATTTTTTAAGAGCTTGAGAAATTTTTTTTAAAAAAAAACGCATAAAATTTGTAAAATCTCATCGGTTCTTTATTTGAAACGTTAGATTGGTCCATGACATTTACTTTTTGAAGATAATTTCATTTAAATGTTGACCGCGGCTGCGTCTTAGGTGGTCCATTCGGAAAGTCCAATTATGGGCAACTTTTTCGAGCATTTCGGCCGGAATAGCCCGAATTTCTTCGGAAATGTTGTCTTCCAAAGCTGGAATAGTTGCTGGCTTATTTCTGTAGACTTTAGACTTGACGTAGCCCCACAAAAAATAGTCTAAAGGCGTCAAATCGCATGATCTTGGTGGCCAACTTACCGGTCCATTTCTTGAGATGAATTGTTCTCCGAAGTTTTCCCTCAAAATGGCCATAGAATCGCGAGCTGTGTGGCATGTAGCGCCATCTTGTTGAAACCACATGTCAACCAAGTTCAGTTGTTCCATTTTTGGCAACAAAAAGTTTGTTAGCATCGAACGATAGCGATCGCCATTCACCGTAACGTTGCGTCCAACAGCATCTTTGAAAAAATACGGTCCAATGATTCCACCAGCGTACAAACCACACCAAACAGTGCATTTTTCGGGATGCATGGGCAGTTCTTGAACGGCTTCTGGTTGCTCTTCACTCCAAATGCGGCAATTTTGCTTATTTACGTAGCCATTCAACCAGAAATGAGCCTCATCGCTGAACAAAATTTGTCACATTTGAACATTTCGAACCGAACACTGATTTTGGTAATAAAATTCAATGATTTGCAAGCGTTGCTCGTTAGTAAGTCTATTCATGATGAAATGTCAAAGCATACTGAGCATCTTTCTCTTTGGCACCATGTCTGAAATCTCACGTGATCTGTCAAATACTAATGCATGAAAATCCTAACCTCAAAAAAATCACCCGTTAGTATTAAGTGCTATCGATACACTTCACTTAGGCATTTTTTTCGGTTAAACTCTATTTCAAATTATTACATTGTTGTTTTTGTTGTTACTTTAAAAACAAAACATATTGTACAGCTTTTTTTTTTTGTTTTTTTGTTAGTATGTTGTTTGCCTTAGTTTTGCTTTTATTGCTATAAAAGTTCAATTAATCGATATAGAATATTAAAAAAAATACAAATCTGATGCCTGAATTTGTATACAGCAACATTTATATAAAGTTGATAATGATACTTTAAAAAAATACCCTAAACAGCCATGAAAATGTTATACCAACAGACAAATGTAATGCCAATTTCCTAACTGTAGGTTAACAGGTTCAATGTTAATGGTCGCTGACATCGACTGAGCAGAATTCTTTAATATTTCCTGTTTCCTTATATAAAAGAGACTGATTTTTAAAATTTCTCTTTTAAATCATTAATGTAAAATTTTATAAATTCTAACGAATTTTCTATTACCCAGTTTAAATAAATGTTACCAATAGAATAATAAAACTTACTATGACAATTTATTTTGTAAATCCCTGCGCAACTATTCAAGAACACAAAATGTAACAAATTTTAAATTTCTAGTAAAACTTAAATTTATTAAACGGTTTTTGATAGTTTTATTAATCTATTATTATTTTTTATTTACAAAACAAATATGGTTATAATTAATAAAATATTTGTTTTAATTTGACATTAATAACTAGATCTAGCAAAAGGCGTTCTAAAAAAAACATTGAATAAAATCCTTGTTTATATAAATTAAGGTTGAAATACCACGCCTACAATTTTTAATAACTTAATTACATATAATAAAATAGAATTATAAAACCTTGGTTTCCTAAGGTAAAACATAAAATATGAAGCAGAGAATAGTCGTCATTTAAAAAGTTTGGAGGAAAATTTAAATAGTTAAAGTTTAAACATTTTAATTTCGAATTTTTTCAGTATTTTTTTTACACAAAATAAAAATGGTTTATAAACGTAAAGTTAAAAAATAAGGATCATAATTAGTGCCTTTTAAACGATAGTATTTATGTAAATACAACAGGGATTACACTAAGTGACTATATTTAAATTTTTATTTTATTATTTATATACATATTTTAAAAATGAATCCTCTATATCCACGGTGATTTTATTTTTACAGACATATGTATGTAGGTACAAAATTGATTTAATTTAAGAGACAAACGCATTAAAAAATATTTTGTATACCTGAAATGCCTTACTATGTAAAAATTTTATAGAAATTTTTTTTTGTAAAAATTTTATATATTTTTTTTAACTTTTATATAAATTTTTTTTTGTAAAAATTATATAGTTTTTTTTGTGAAAATTTTTTTTTTAAGAATTTTGTAAGAAATTTTATGACAAATTTAATTTAATTTTTTTCTATTTTTGAAAAATATTTAGAAAAACTTTTAAATAAACATTTTTTTGAAAATTTTTCGTAAATTTTCTTTTTAATTTTTTTTTTTTGGGAAATTTTTTGTTAACATTTTTTGGAAAATTTTTTGTAAATGTTTGAAAAGTTTTTTTGATATTTGTTTGTAAGTTTTTTTTTTTATTTTTTTAGTTTTTTTGTATACAATAGAACCCTCTTGAATTTCTAAATTGCGTTACAATGTTCAGACAAAAGCAAAAAAAAAATCCTAAAAATTTCACCATATTGACCACCCTGCAATGTGTCTTTTGACTGCTCCTGGTTACCAGTGGTCTTGGTCTAACATTTATTAAAAAAAAATAAAAAATAAAAAAACAACAACAACAACAACAAAACAAATAGAATCATAACAACATGATAAAATATAGGTGGGCGTGGTTTTTTGACCACAGCCTCAAATGGGAGGGTCTGATGTTGCTGAAATCCATTACTGAAACTTTCGAAACTATGCCTGGCAGATCGGTGTACTTAAATTTCATGTATCTCTTCTGGTGACTTGGCAAAGTTGATTTTAACCCGAACACAGACGAACGGACGGACGGACAGACAGACAGACATCGCTTAATCAACTTCTCTATGGTACTTAATATTGTATATATGTACATATACCCTTTTCCACCTGTGGTGAAGGGTATAAAAATATTTTAAAAAAATATTTATATTTTTGTCATACTGTCTAATATACTCGTATGTAGTTTAGCATAAAAATATTATGGAAATAACAATTATATTACGGTAAATAAGGATTATGAATAAGCAGAACTGAACTTGCATTCTTTTTTTATTCATTTATTTATTATTCTTTAACATTACAAATTCATTCAAAAATAGTTACTCCTAACGGTTGTAATAAACACACCATTTGTCTTGTATGGCATCACTACATGATTACATTAACATTAGAATGCTACCATATTAACCAAGTTCTGTTATAAAAGAACAATCCTGTACTACATCTATTGGCATCTGGTGGCATGAAATGTTTCAATTGGATTACACAAGTGTCAAAATCATATTGAAATTATACGAAAAATCGTGCTTGCCGTAAAAAATTATTCCGTTTGTACGGCAAACAATAAGCATTTTGATAAATTTTTAAATTAAAACACAGAAAAATGGCAACAAAACAATTGCTTAAGAAGCAAAATACAAAATTAATTTCCTTGTTGGCAGCCAACAACACCTGGAAGAGGTGAGTTCATGAAAACTTAATAAAGTGTAAAGACATTAGGTGAACTTTAGCCGCAACAAATGCTGATAATGATTAAAATCAACTTGTAATGGAACGTGTGTTTACTAACGAATGTGACGTAATTACTAAATCAAAAGTGTTAAAAATTAAATTGTTATGTCGATGAATTTTGAATGGATTTGATGTAAATTCTATTTTCTAGATGTTGGGCTACCTCCTGCAGATGCTATAGCAATGAAAAATCAGCCGAAAAGGAAGCAGTACACACAGTACAAACTCCTGCCGCCGATTCAGAGGCTATAAAAAACTTAAACGACAACATAGAATCTTTAAAGAATGAAGTTAGCGAGCTAAAAGATCAAAACTATGAATTATTGGACAAATATCGCAGATCCTTGGCGGAAAGTGAAAACTTAAGGGTGCGCCTAAACAAACAAATAGCCGATGCCAAAATCTTTGGTATACAATCATTCTGTAAAGATTTATTGGAAGTAGCCGATATATTGGGTCATGCAACTAAAGCAGTACCACAAGATCAATTAAACGATAGCAATCCTCATCTAAAGAATTTATTTGAGGGTTTGACTATGACTAATGCGTCTCTCTTGCAAGTATTTAAGCGTCACGGTCTTGAACCTATGAATCCATTGAATGAAAAATTCAATCCTAATTTGCACGAAGCTTTATTCCAAAAGGTAACGAAACTTTATTCTTTTATAACTAATATTATCATATTTATTAAAATATTGTTTTTTTCGCTTTACAGCCGGATAGTACTGTAGCACCTGATACCATCATCGAAGTAACAAAATTGGGCTACAAACTGCATGACCGTGTTATACGACCAGCTCTAGTTGGTGTTTCAAAATCCTAATAGTTTTGATTTTTTTAAATAATGCATAAATTTTCCACAAATTAACTCTTAATTTAAAGAAAATGAAAACAAAGCTTTATTTTTATGTTTTGGATAAAAAGAATTTGTTTTAATATCTCTTTTGTAGAGCTCTTACAAGATTTACTTTTCAGTACAATATTTTGATTGTCTGTTGTATTGGAAGTCCTTTGAGTAAGTTAGTTGTTTAGCTTTATAAGATTTATGTGTAAATAAATAAAAAAAATGTTTAAAGGCGTTTAGTTGTATATTATAACCATGTACTTGACGTTTTTATTTATTTATCAAGTCCATTACACCTAAAAAGGTTATATTTTTCCTAAATAAATTTAAAGAATTTAATTAAACGATTCCGAATATGTAATTATTTATATACAAGAAAGCCGTAAAGAAAATAAAAGCGAGAGACTTGCTCTCATATACATACATAAACTGTCAATTTAAGTTAAGTATCAGATCCAAGAAGAAATATTTTTTTAATTCTTAAAATTATCTTTTATTATTTGTCTTAATAAAAACATTAAAAAATATATATAATGCTGTCCCTAAATCTTGTGTCACTTAAGCGTGGCCGTAGAACTTAAAAGTTTTTGCAAATCATCATCTTGTTCGAAAGCTTTTTGCACAGCCGCCATTACTTGAGTTTCAATGGCAGAATTACGATCGTAGCCAATGGGAAACCGACTTACTTTAGTGGCTAACTCTAAAAGCTTAGGTTTGCTAGCTAAGAAATCTTCAATTTGTTTGGTGGGTATTTTGGTGACACGTGAAAGTTGTTGTACGTGCGGTATAAATATTTTGGGAGTATTTAAATGCACCACCGTGGTATTGGACGAACCGGATAAGGTTGAAGGCGAGGCAGTTGTAGTGGTGGTGGTAACTGTTTGAACTCTTATGGGTACCGGATAATTATAGGGTATGGATTCTCTGACTAAAATAGGAGTTTTTAAATTAATCACTTTTCCTGTGATATCTTTTGTTATTTCGGCTTCTGTTTGATTTTCCTGATTATCTTTAGGTTGACTTTCCTGTTTGCTGGTTACTTGTATGCCATTTTCCGTTATCCTATTAAGTTGATGGTATTCTTTATTTTCGTTATCGTCTGCATTTTTATGGAATATATTGTTTAGGTGCATATAATTGGCTATACGCTCCATAAAACTGGGATGAGTCTGTGACGCTTCCTTTAAGTTTTGCCTAATATTGGATGTCACACTTGGCTTAAGCGTGATTTTAAGAGGATTATCTTCCGTTTGCTCTCTTGTATCACTTAACTCATAGTCATCATTTGAATCCTCGTCTGTAATAACTACTAAGCCCTCATCATTAACTTTAAGTGGTTCTTCATCATCATCATCCACTTCATCCTCCTCCTCATTTTCCATATCATCATTTTTATTGTTTATACCTCCGGAATTATCGGTATAATCCGTAGATTCAATGTAGGCTTTCATTAAAGCTACACCCTGATCATTTAAAGACAATTGCTTGATAAAATTCAAAGTCTCTTCAGGGCTATTGGTGCCCAAAATCTGACCAAATTCTGAAATACTAGGTATTTCATCGAGACTCTTTAATCCCAATTTGTTTTGGGCAATATCCAGCAATTCGTTAGGAAATTCATTATCTGTTAAAAGAGGCGATGACGCAGTTGTGCTGGGTATTGTGGGCTTGGGTGTTGTTGTGGTAGTTGTAGAGGTTGTCGTAGTAGTAGTGGTAGTAGATTTCGTTGTTGGAACTCTCAGAGATTTTGAATTTGCCGTTTTGGCCCAGGTATTTATGGCCAGTATTTGTCCGGGCGGCGGCGGTGGTATGATGTGATAACGTGGATAATGTCGCCATAGAGGAAATGGCGGTGGTAATTTTATCTTGTTGGGATAGTTGGCAGCAGAATTTTTGTTTTGTGTCACAAATTTATTTGTATCCACTATTACGGCACTATCCTGGCCATAGAATTTTGGCACGAAATCATAACGAGCTTGTGTTAATTTTAGAATTAAAATTAAACAAAGTATCTGAAAATAAAAAAAATACAAATTTACCATTTTAACTGCAGTATACGAGTAGAAAAAAATGTAATATACTTTAATTAGCCTTAATATGTATGTCTATACATATAATAAAACTGTAACAGAACCATTTCTGTACATGAAAACTTTTGAAATCATTTGTTGCTGGTGCAGATAGTAATCGAAATGAAATACTTAATTGTTTAAAATTGTTGTCCGTCTGAATGTGTTCGCATCACGTAGAAACTACTGGGATGAATTTTAATAAAATTTTGTGAGGAGGTAACTTAGTATCTTGGCTCTAATATACGATACTTGTTTTTCGCAAAAATATCTCTTCCAAGAGAAAATAGAGAAAAAGTCGTGAAAGAACGTATAGGACGTGGCGGGCACAGCTAGTTTACTTATAAAGCGAACACTTGAGTAGTACTTTAGTTTTCTCTTTTCTATCTGAATATTTAAGAGTATTGGGAAATATTGTAAACGCTCGATATCTACTTTACATACTACATATTTATACTTTGCATTTGCATTTTTTAGCATTCAGTACAAGTATAGTTTAGAAAATAAAATTTCACCCAGTCGAATTGTGCTATATGTACGGATATATCCTTTGTATTTCTATGGTACTCCTTTGAGTTTTTATGGCAATACTAAAACGAACTTTTATTTGAAATCTTAGCTTAAAACCAATGATTATGTCAATGTAAAAACCTAGAAACCTAGTCGTAAAGTACAGTTATTCGTAGTATAACTATTAATCAATGAGAGAGTTAGACGTAAGATTCCGGAATATCGAAAAATAGAAATAATAATAACAACGAGGGAGTTGATTATAAATCTACAGTTGCGTTACACAAAATAAAACTCTAAAGAAATACATTTCTTATTTAGGTTATTTTCTCTGCATTTCTATAGATAATTTTTGAAACTTGCTTGACCGTCATAAATGAATGAATCAGTGTTTGGGCTGTAATTTCTAACATAACGCTTCTTAATTTTTCGAAGTATTAGTTAAATGTTTTTTTTTTAATTTTTGCAGATAATAAATAAATTACTTAATTAAATGCACTCTGGGTTTGGTTCTAAAACAATTTTTTTATAACTATTTATGACCAAAATTTTTTATTATTAACAATTATTTTATGCCTTAAACTTACCTTTTTAGACATATTTTACAAGAAAGTCTTTAAAATATTCAATATAAATTTCTTTCAGAATAATTCTTAATATTTTTTTTTTAATATGTTTTACACTTTGAGCGTTATTTTTTAATTTTATTAACACATTCTTTGTGTGTGTGTGTTTTGTGTTAAACAGCTTAAGGACTACTAAATATTTTTAAAATATTGAAAACCTCTTAAGCCAGGTTTTGAAATTCCGTTCGTACAGTTGACACAACATCTAATATTTGACCTGCTGCATTTGAAGAGAAAACGAGTAAATATTACTGGTACCCTCCTATCGCACGATTTGTTTTTTGTTGCTGTTAATAAACCAACAATTTTTCATTTTGTTTTTGAATACAAAGAATTTCACTAGAAAATTATCTGATGGATTGTTCAAACACATTTTTTACAAATTCATTTTAGTAAACGGAGAGACACATACTGAATCATTATTTGTCCATGCAACTCAGGTCTCCTTTTGTTTTTCCAGCTAATAATCTTGTAACTTGTATAGATCATGCAAGCAGGTAGGTCGTTATGCTTTAATTCGTCTTTAAAGTGAAAAATTCTATTTTCAAATGCACTTGCATATGTATGTCTGTTTTATTGTGTGTATGTTTAGGTCACGTTCTTTGAATTATTTTTATGCCCTTCACCCAGGTAGCAAAAGAGAGACAGAGTGTAAATTTGTCACTCCGTTAGTAATTTCTACAATCAATATTAATTTATGATTCTGGAATGGTTGTATTGTCCGGGTTAAAACGAATATTGTAACGACCTTAAATAACTTGCAGAATTTTTTAATGTCAGATATAGTTTCGAAAATGTCAGATATATTTTGGAAAATTTATTTATTGTAAATTAACAAAAAACAATATGATAAAAAATGAGGTTATATCAAGGTTTTTTCAATATATAAAATTTTTACCAAAATTTCACAAATAAATTAAATTTTACACAAAAATTGCAATTTCGGAAAAATTTAAATTTGGCATTAAAAAACATATATATAAAAATGAAAATCGAAATTTTTAATAACAGATTACAAGAATTTGGAAGTATTCACCAAAACGGAAAAGAAAAAATAAAAACACCCAATATATTAAAACTTCGCTTAAAAATCGATGTATGTATCACCAAGAAAATCACATTTTCACCAAAAATTATAATTTTAACAACGACAAAAAAGAAAGAGGAGAGATATTTCATCAAAAAATTGAAAACACGTTTCTACAAAATTAATTTGAATGATAACCGCCTTTTTATAATACATTTTTCACTAATAAAATTAGAAAAAATTAAGTCAGCATGGTAAAGGGTATATAAAAGTCGACTTTACCAAATATAGCACTGTTTTCTTTGTGTCATTTTTGGTATTTGTGCTCTTGTTAAAAGGGCTTTATTTTCTATTGCAGCAAATTATACGGGTTCAAAGAATATTTCGCCGACAACCTCAAATATTTAAAAAATCTATTACAACTAAATTCATATCAGATTACATATTAACCTTTTACATATTTCTGTAGCTTTGTAAATGTCATAGAGTCGATAAGTAGGTTTTTGACTGAATTAGGCATAATTTTATGCAGGTAGTCAGTTTTTCGAAAGTTCAAGTTTTAATTGTTTGAACATTTATTTTAAGAGCCCGTCTACACTCGGCTTCAAATTGTCTTAAGATTAGTTAAACTTCATATAAGCAAGTAATAGTGCTATATTCGACTATACCGAATCTTATATACCCATAGTAATGCTAGATATTGTGTTACCCTCTTATGTTTTTTTTTAATTTTTTGTAAATTTTTTTTTAATTTTTGGAAAAAACCGTAAAAAAATATTTTTTTCATGTTGTTTTTATTATCTTTCGGTTTTAATGATTCTATTTTGGCTTTTTTGTTAAAAAAATATTAAACGGAGACAGATAGATTGCAAAGAGTGCAAACAGATCTCGGAGGATCAATAACAACCCAGCGAGGACCGATTTTATGTTTATTTTTAGGTTGGTAAGGTTTTTCTGCTTAGATTTGTATTAAAGGCCTTTATAACGAGTGATTTTTTAAGAGCTTGAGAACTTTTTTAAAAAAAAAAACGCATAAAATTTGCAAAATCTCATCGGTTCTTTATTTGAAACGTTAGATTGGTCCATGACATTTACTTTTTGAAGATAATTTCATTTAAATGTTGACCGCGGCTGCGTCTTAGGTGGTCCATTCGGAAAGTCCAATTTTGGGCAACTTTTTCGAGCATTTCGGCCGGAATAGCCCGAATTTCTTCGGAAATGTTGTCTTCCAAAGCTGGAATAGTTGCTGGCTTATTTCTGTAGACTTTAGACTTGACGTAGCCCCACAAAAAATAGTCTAAAGGCGTCAAATCGCATGATCTTGGTGGCCAACTTACCGGTCCATTTCTTGAGATGAATTGTTCTCCGAAGTTTTCCCTCAAAATGGCCATAGAATCGCGAGCTGTGTGGCATGTAGCGCCATCTTGTTGAAACCACATGTCAACCAAGTTCAGTTGTTTCATTTTTGGCAACAAAAAGTTTGTTAGCATCGAACGATAGCGATCGCCATTCACCGTAACGTTGCGTCCAACAGCATCTTTGAAAAAATACGGTCCAATGATTCCACCAGCGTACAAACCACACCAAACAGTGCATTTTTCGGGATGCATGGGCAGTTCTTGAACGGCTTCTGGTTGCTCTTCACTCCAAATGCGGCAATTTTGCTTATTTACGTAGCCATTCAACCAGAAATGAGCCTCATCGCTGAACAAAATTTGTCACATTTGAACATTTCGAACCGAACACTGATTTTGGTAATAAAATTCAATGATTTGCAAGCGTTGCTCGTTAGTAAGTCTATTCATGATGAAATGTCAAAGCATACTGAGCATCTTTCTCTTTGGCACCATGTCTGAAATCTCACGTGATCTGTCAAATACTAATGCATGAAAATCCTAACCTCAAAAAAATCACCCAATACAATACAAAATTTCTAAAAAAAATTTTACAAAAAAGTTTTCAAAACAAAAAATTTCAAATGTTTGAAAAACAAAATTTTTCCAAACATTTTCCAAAAAATTTACAAGAAATTTTTTTTTCAAAAAAAAAAAAAAAATAAAAAAAAAATTTTACAAAAATTTAAAAAATAAATTTCCAAAAAATTTTACAAAGAATTTTTAAAAAAACTTTCTAAAATTTTTAAATTATCTTTACAAAAAAATTTCAACTATTTTTACAAAAAAAATTTCAACTATTTTTACAAAAAAATTTCAACTATTTTTACTAAAAATTTTAAACAACATTTTTAAGAAATTTTCCAAAAAAATTTTAACAAAAAATGTTTCCTACAAATTTTCAAGAAAGTTTTTACAAAATTTTCTATAAGATTTAAAAAAAAAATCAGCTATTCAACTATTTACACTAAAATATATTAAATTATTGAAATATTTTTAATTATTTTAAATTTTGGAAATTATTTAATAGTTTCAATACAATTTTTTTTTACCAATTACTGGTTGTTACTCCATTATAGCATATGAATTTAACAAAAGTGTATTTAGAAAATTTTCTTTTATAGCAAAAAAATAATGCTTTCAATTTTACCTAAATTTAAATTTTCTTTTTATATTTTTGCTATTTATTTAAATTTTTGTAATTTGTTAAACATTTTTATAAAGAAATGGTGGTAGTTAGTAATGGATTAACAGAACTTTGACACACAATACATACACATGTATATATGTAAATAGTTTACATGTCATGTAAATTTATTTCGAAACATTCTTAAAAGCTCCAAAAGTTTACTTTAAACAAATAAAGACTGCTTATGACGGGTTAACAGGAAAAAGTAACAGGTTTTTAACAAATAAAAATCTATTTTTTGAGAAAAAAAAAACAACTTGAAAGACTTTTAACCTTATCAACTGCATGATACATATGACGCTAGCGCTATTTAGGTCTATGTAAAAGAATGATAACAATACCACAACCGTCCTATACATACTTTTATCACGCACTTATCAGTCAGCACAACAAAAAATAAAAAAATCATGCGGACAGATAAATATTTGAGAGCTAAAGTGGTCTGTCTAGCTGCCCTTTTTTTTGATTGTCATGTTTTCATTGTAACATACGGGGCAACAACTTTATAATTATTTATTTGAATAACAAACTGTCACTTCTAGCAATTTTTCTGAGCTCCCATTATTTTGTTATACATATTAAATAAGAATGTAAATTAATTTATTAAACATTAATTTACATAAAAATAAATAAATATTGTGGTTAATAATTTAACAAAGGTTTAAAAAAATTTTTAAATTTAATTTTAGATCTAGCCGAAGATTGAAATATAATTTTAGAAAAATTACTAGAATTACATTCTCGATTATAACAGAGTTTCATCATTTGAAATAAGCAGACTTTATTTTAATTTAAATAGTTACAATTTTAAAATATTATTTAAACAATTATTTTTAATTTAAATTGTTGTAATAATTTGAGTTCAACGCTCTTCAAATTGGAAGGGCTTTTTAATTTTTTGTAAATGACCTTAACTAAGATCATGCTTTTAGGCGTTCAGAGAAACTCAAGGTCCTTTACCATACATTAAAAATATGTTACAACTTTATAAGTAAAACTAGCTTTAATTAATTGTTTGTCTATAACAATTAAATAAAAACAAAGGTTATTATTAAGGTCTGTAATAAATTTATAAATTAATTTCAAAACTGAAAATAAAAAAAAAAAAATAAAAATATATGTATATGTATATGTATATATTTTATAAATAAAAACATACATTTAATTTTAAATTTAGATCTTTGAAAAATGAAATAGTAAGCCTGCACCCCCAGAATGTCTTTTTTACACCAAAAAACACATGTAAATATTTTAAACAAAAGAGAAATTAACTTTGTGTAGGTATTAGATATTAAAGTTCTTTAACATTTAGTAGATTTAAATAGTTTTAGTTTGTACAAGATATTACATATACATATGTATGTACTTAAGTATGTGGACTTCTATGATATATTTTTTTTTATATAAAGTATTAAACAAAATATTTTTCAAACTCTAAATTTTAGCCAAATTGTTTTCGCCCATCGAAATGATTTTTCGTCAGGTGGCACAGCTCGTCAAATTAAAAAACAAAATTTTTGACGTCATTCGCCTCTTAAACGACGAAATTATTCGTTTGGCGCAATCTTGTGTCTATCATTCTTGCAACAAATTAGCAAACTTAACAAAATTGAAGATAAAAAAACGAAGAGACAAACCCATTTTTTTTTTTGAAAAAAAAAAAAAAAAACTGTGTGAAGGTTGTAGTTGTACTTAAAAAGTATAAATCGAATTGAAATCTGCATTTACACGTGTATATTAGGGTGGAACAAAAAAATATTTTTTTCAATTTCAATATGTAATAGTGATAAAAAGTTGCCATTTGCTATTGTTAAGTCAATTGTAAAGTTTAAAGACGATCGGAGTAGGGTAAGAGGTGCCGCAAATCCAAAATGCCGCAGATACAAATTTTTTGAAATTTAGCAAATTTAAATTTCTTTGGGTCTGCAAAAACTGTATTATCTAAATAAAAGGACCATGCTAAGTACATTAAATAAGTTTTAGTCAAAGTAAAATCATTAAAATATCATATCTACCCCTATTTTCCTACAACAATGAAAATAAAAGTAAATTAAAAAAAAATATATTTTTCATGTTTTTATACACCATTTAGGTATTAAAACGTGAAAAATGTTATAAAATGCTGATGTTTTAAATTATACCAACGTTCCAGCCTAGTGTATGTACATACATATGTACCTAGTTACAATAGTTCATAAATTAATTAATAGCTACATACATACATACATATGTATATAAATTAACTTAAATTAACACAAATGTACAAGTCTGGACAAGTACAAACATTACTGGTTAATGTTTATAAATTTGTTGTTGTACCTCAAAACGTTTAAATTGTTAACTAATTCAACGTTATTAAAATACTACAATTTTTATCTATCGCCAGGTGCATAAGTTGCAAATTTTGATTAAAACAAATTGCCACTTAAAAAAAAAGCGATTGTGTTGTTTCCTGTTCTTCCTAGACAGAAGTCTAAAAATTGTTGAAATAAATTCCATTCAAAAATAAGGCCACTAAGGGGACATTTATTTTGTGGAACTTTTTTTCTAATTTCAGTTTTTTCTATGTCCTTAAAATAGCACTCAAAAAGTTCTGGGTTTTATTTAAACTAGTGAGCGTGCATAGGACAGAATAATTGTGGTGACCGAAGTTGTTAAAGAAAAACAAAGTGTAAGTGCTTCCGTTCAATTCGACCTTAATAGTCAGCTAATGAAAGACAAATGAATTGTTAGCACGTGTATTTGCGTTTAGTTAAAATGCTTGGCAGCGACATCATTATTATTGCCAATCATTAGGAAGTGTTTGGTAGCAAGCATCATGCTGTGTTCAAGCAAACATAGTTGTATTTTGAAGGAACTAAATGAAAGTAGAACATTGTTTTATAACCAAATTAAATAATATAAAAAATTTAATTATATAACTTTAAATTTAATTTTAATTTTTTTATTTATTCTGTTAGTGTGTAATTTTTTTTTATCTATTTATAATAAAGAACTTTAAACCTAAATAATTATTAAATCACTGAGTAAATTATAATTAGAACAATTTTTAGATTTTTTTGTTTCCGTGTGTTTTTTATTTTCACATGTTTTCCTTCTACTCGGAATACAGAATAAGGATGATGAAATTTTTTATAATATTAAACATACATGTTTCAATTTATTGATAATAACCCCCTTAAGAATATGACCATTAATATTAATACAAATGTAAATCTAGCTCTTAGCCTATAAGTTTATTTTTGATTTAGCTTTGGTTCCAAGAATAAAAGGAATAAACTGCTATGCTAAAAATAGAGGGAATTACACCATATAAGCAGTGTATAAGCATAACTCGAAAACAGTGGCTTCTATTTTGCTTATTTTTCT
Source organism: Phasia obesa (assembly GCA_949628195.1). Lineage (NCBI taxonomy): Eukaryota > Metazoa > Arthropoda > Insecta > Diptera > Tachinidae > Phasia > Phasia obesa. The sequence goes on from OX451219.1 coordinate 3,530,930, forward strand.
ATATGTTGAATAGTTTCTAAGATATATTAAACTAGCAGTATTTTGTTCGAATTTGTTTTTTGTGTAGAAAGTACTTTTATAGTACTTCAGATGTGGTTTATTTATTTACTTTACTGGGTAATTATTCAGGATGTTGGAAAAAATGGGTTTTATATTAATTTAGTTTACTAGCTGTCCCTAGTGCGCTTCGCTACACCCACGCAGCTCCTATGGCATAGAAAGGGTCAAGTCCTAATCAACAAGCTTTAACTTAAAAACAAACGTTATTCTCAGACTACAAAAGTACTTTCACGACAATAATTTTGCAATTTGTATGCGAGGTACGACCCCAGCCAGTAGTAGTATGTATATAATTTCAAAACTTTACTTACAGTGAGTTTACTTTAGACAAGGCTGTCATGACAATAGCAATACATACATACTTTTTCACTAATGCATGCATACTTTCTTAATTGTCTCAAGTACTGTTTTAAATATTTTTAAGAGAGAATATAAGACAATGATTTGACATATGCTGACAATAATTCCGTTTTTGTGTACAGAAAAAAAAAAATAAAAAGGGAAAAATCTTTTCTTCATGCAAAATTCTAATTAGACGATAATCCATTATTCCAATATAGCCTGTTTTCCACTGGCCTATTCACAATAATATAAGGGTTACTTGTATAAAATTATAACTAAATGAGGAGCTAGAAAAATGTATTAAAATCCATATAAATAAAAATATAATATTGTTAAAACAATTTTCATTTTGCAAAGATATAAATTTAAAATTAAATGTATTTTTGTATTTATATTTATATTTTTTTTTTGTTTTCAGTTTTGAAATTATTTTATAAATTTATTTAAGACCTTAAAATATTATAGTTGTTATTATTATTTAATTTTTATAGGCAAACTATTAATTAAAGCTAGTTTCACTTATAAAGTTGTAACATATTTTTAATGTATGGTAAAGGACCTTGAGTTTCTCTGAACGCCTAATAGCATGGCCTTAGTTGAGGTCATTTACTGTGGCACATTTACAAAAAATTAAAAAAGACCTTCAAATTTGAAAAGCAGTGAACTCAAATTATATAACAATTTAAATTAAAAATAATTGTTTAAATAATATTTTAAAATTGTAACTATTTAAATTAAAATAAAGTCTCCTTATTTCCAATGATGAAACTCTGTTATAATCGAGAATATAATTCTAGTCATTTTCGTAAAAATTATATTTCATTCATAGGCTAGATCTTAAAATTAAATTCAAAATTTTTTTAAAACTTTGTTAAATTATTAACCACAATATTTATTTTATATTTATATGTAAATTAATTTTTAATAAATTAATTAACACTCATTAATATGTATAACAAAATAATGGGAGCTCAGAAAAATTGCTAGAAGTGACAGTTTGTTATTCAAATAAATATAAAGTTGTTG